>CM067298.1:24634527-24999527 GCA_034231615.1 Meghimatium bilineatum | reverse complement strand
ACACGTACGCACACACACACACAAGCACGCACACACACGCACGCATACACACATACACACACGCACACACACACACATACACACACATACAAACGTATTTACATATCTTTATATATTCATATTGGTGTGTACATAACAGAATAAGTTTCAAAGATCACAGCGTGTGAAATGAGATGTTTGAAGAAATATCACAGCGTGTGAAATGAGATGTTTGAAGAAATATCACGGCGTGTGAAATGAGATGTTTGAAGAAAGATCACAGCGTGTGAAATGAGATGTTTAAAGAAAGATCACAGCGTGTGAAATGAGATGTTTGAAGAAAGATCACAGCGTGTGAAATAAGATGTTTGAGGAAAGCTATTTGTGTCGACAGAAGGGATCGACGGAAAAATGAGGATATCAGGAAAGAAATAAAGACCATCTTACATCACAACTACATCGATTCTTCTTGATTCTTGATTTCTTGATTATATACCAGCATCACAGAACGCGGGACACTCCCATACGTGCTCCGCTCTCCGTACCAGCAGCCATCCCAGTGCGTGTCGACTCATAATTCCAGTCAGATGTTTATTGTGTTATCTTTGGGTCTTTGTAAAGAAGACTACTTTTCTTCCCTCACCTCTAGACACTCCCATTTCTGACATTCCTTTGTATGTGTACGTTCTAACTCTCTTTAATATTATCTTCATTTTGCAATGAATTTATAACTGCCCTAATCAAGTTTGCTTTATCTCTTCTCATCATTGTGCCATCTATCGCCCAATTACTTGCTAATAAATCGGCTCTCTTGTTGCTTGTGACCCCAGCATGGCCAGGGCAATATATCCATGTAATACTCTGGATTACTGAGTTATACAATAAACCAAACCATTTCTTTCTGAGCATGCATTTTCTATTTTGCGTAGCATGCTTGGAGAGTCTGTGAGAATTATGGAGTGTTTTGAAGTAACGGTTGTCAACCAATTTAATGCTGCTGTAACTCCCTTTATCTCTATCCTCATGCTCGAAGTGACAGTGGAGTATGCTGATGATTTCTCAACCAACTTCATGTCGTTTTTATGGGCAACAAAACACCAACCTCTTCTATTTGTATTTCTGTTGACTGAGCCATCTACATATACAATTATGGCTTTTGATTTCGAGTGCAAATGGACGAGCTCATGCACTGTAACATGTGCCCTGAAACTCGTCCATTTATGACACACTTTATCTTGTTGCATGATTACGTAAGTGATTTTTCTCAGTGTCTACATCCACCCATTCATTGTCCCTTCCTATTTCTTCTAATTCATATACCATTCGAAGTGTATCTTCAGCCTCTGCCATCCATCCATGATCTGCCGCGCTTGATTCGATCTTTCTTTGACTAATCTAGAGGTTAGTGTAATGGGTGGTGATTGTACTCTGTTGCTTTAAGGTACGACCTGACCTATGCTACCTGATGACGCCTTTTATTACTGGGGAGATCAAGCAAAAATCTCATGGCAGAGATGGGTGTATCTCTAGTACACCGAGAGACAACAAACCAGGTGGATTGGCCACCTCCTGAGAACGGAACGAAACCAATCTTCGCACATATAGCCACCGAAACCTGATTGGAGTATAAGACACGAGGAAGTCAAAGAACTCTATTGGTTGGAATAATCAAATAAACCGTAGATACATAGCCAATGAGATCACAATGGTCAAAGACAGTCAACTCCAATTTTCCCTCATGACAATTAACAACACAAGTGGAAATGACAATAAATAAATAAATAAATAGATAGGTAAATAGATTAATCGATAGATCGAACTATAATAGTGAAAATCGCAATACCTAAAAAAAATTGTGGAATGCATTTGCAGGTAATGGCCGTGATGCTTGGATTGATTTACTTTGACTTAGATATGGATCAGAAAGGTGTCACAGACATCAACGGCGCACTCTTCATCCTAGTCACCAACATCAGCTTTACAAACATGTTCGCTGTGCTCACGGTAAATTGATTGATAATCCTATTTACTCAGCAATGTACGTTGATAGGCTGATCCATATTACGTTGAAATATTTATATAATCATATAGTAATTCATTTATAAATTGATTATTGGTTGTGACATCATTGTACTCGGGACACATCCACAGTTGGTGAGTCTTTTCTAGCAAATGTTGAAGAGTAAATATATATATATTTACTTCTGTAATTCAACGAGTGACGTTCATGAAACTGTTTCAAACCAGCCCCCTCCAACATCATTGAGTGCCGTCTCCGAAACGTAGGTTAGCTCCATCGCACTTCCAACATCTTCTGTCTCTTGTTATGGTGGTGCACTCAGCTAGACTATAACCTGCCTATCTCGTGATATTTACTCCCATTTGGATCTCGGCCTACCTCTAAAAAATTTTTATTTTTAATATTTCCAAAATACTTTATAAGCTTAATTATTTTTTTCCTTTATGGAAATAAAAAAGCATAAAAAAAACTTTTGAAACCCCATATCTATTATGAAGTCACCATCTATAGACGAACTGAATGCAAATCTTTCTGTCTTCGCATTACCCCTACATCAGCACACCACGTGTATTAACTCATGTGGTACCCGTTAAGTGAAATTATGTGCGACAGTCACTCAGGTTGTCTCTAGCTATTGTAGATCTGTTATCTTTGGTAGAGATCTATACCTCCCTGCTGATTAAATTTCACCGAGCGATGTAAGCTTTTCGAATGTGTAGAAAGTTCTAGAAACACCATCCTAATATGAGACTGACGAAGACGTGTGAAATTATTATATTACTTCAGATTAGAGTGTGATATTTGATGTAAACATAAGATCTATATGTATTCATTCAGCACCGAATACTGTGCATAGGGAAGATCATATGTCTATTCAGTCCAAAATAGGGAAGATCATATGTCTATTCAGTCCAAAATGTGAAAACAGCGTTGATAGTTACGTTTTCTATAGCAAGTTGTATGAAAGCGATTGAGATTCCTCACTGTACATATGCAGTCAATTTTCCGCCAGAATATAAAGGCACTGGAAGTACCACTGCTAAATACTGTCAGCTTGGTCTGTAGACTAACGCCATTTCTATGGCACATATGTTTGTACAAACTGTCGGAAGTACTGTTGTCTTCCGATATATCGTGTAAGGCATTCGGTCGAAAGATTGGAAAATCTTGTGGCGACTAAAGATGAGGTGCTATATCGACCACACCTGGAAACTAACAAGCACCAACAAAGAAGATAACATGAAAGACAAATTGAATGAACTAATCTTTGCAGACGACCAAGTACTAATAGCGACATCAGAAGAACAATTGCAAGAACAATTGCAAGAACATATGAACACACTCCAAACAAAATGTCAAATTTTTTAAATGGAGATTAATATTGAAAAGACCGAAATAATGGCAATAGCAAAGAAAGAAAGAAATATCACTATTTCCATCGATAATAAACAGGTAAAATAGGTCACTTACTTAGGAAGCATTATATCGAGTGAATGGGAAAAACAGTACATACAAAATACAAGGAGATACAAAATAGATGCAACAAAACATCAGATCCTATGACAGATGTCACACACTTTTAAGAACAAAAATGAATAAACATAGACACTAATATTGCATTATACAAGACTATTATTATCCCATCACTGTGCTACCTGTGCCAAACCTGGACAATGACAGCACAAGACAAAAGAAAAATAATGACATCAGAAATGGCATGTCTACGAAGAATACTCTGAGTGTCATTAAGAGATAGAATTAGAATCCATAACATCAGACAGATAACCAAAACAAGACCAGTTTTGGAGCACATAAAAAGACAACAGATCAAGTGCTTTTCACACGCTTCCAGACTACCAACATACAGCATGCCACAGATTGCCATTGACACATAGAAGGAACGGCTATAAAGCCAGAGGCAGACCATGTAAAAGATGTATCACAGAAATCAAAGAAGCCACAGGAACAAGCTTACAAACAGCACACAGGAAGGTCATGTCCAGAGATCTCTTCAACCCTTGACGCAACAAGACAAACTTAAAGTCACAGCGTAAAGATATATAGACTAAAAGAGGTTTCAGTACCGTATAGTCTCGAAACTAACAATGCAAGTGATGCTTCTATAGCGCCATTATTAATATTTGTACTTTTTCAGTCTTTTCCAGAAGAGATGGGCATTGCAATGAGAGAGTACGGGTCAGCACTGTATGGGATGGACACGTATTTCTTTACGAAAACTATCGCAGAGGTTTGCCATGATCATCATTATCATCCTCCTCCTCATGATTATCATCATCACTATAATATATCATCAGCATCATCATTGTCAAAATTTAAAGGATCTAAAATCGTATTGCTATTGAAATGATCTTATTGTCTAACAGCTGTTTCTATACAGATTTTCCAATATGTGACATAATTATTATGAGCCTGGATTTTTGAGCGGTTATGTTGTTGAAATCTGTATCATCACTGTCATTTAGGCATATACGTCTGCTGTTCTATTGTATTCTTTGATATATTACCAATCATTATAATGCTTACCCCCTTTTAGATTCTTGTAAACTGCTTTTTCTAGCTTTACGGATAGTCATCTAAGATAACAGATGGTAACATATCCTTACGGATTGTTACTTGAATTATAGGGTTAAGTGCTAGGAGAAAACTTCTAGGTAGGCTGCGCGCTGCTTCGCTGAGAGGGCGGAAGCGATGATGGTATTAATATTGAAACCATATAAACGTAAAATTGTAATTCTTGACAGCCCATAAACTTTGTAACAATAGTAACTATATGGTTGTTGTCTCAAAGGAGTGGTTGTGTTAGGTGATTTATGGATGTTTCCTTGGTGACCAAAGAGAGGCATTGCTGAGATGCAGTATCCAGAATCCCCATGTTCTGCCAAGAACGTAGTATATACTTACGGATCAACTATTTCATCATTATTCTGTCAGATTTCTGGAAACATCTGCTAGGATGATGATTTATCTAGCCTTTCCCGATACCTAGGTGTCTGTCACAGAATGACAAAGTTGCAATGTCCGCGAGAATGAATCTCTCTGTCGTTCATGGCGATTAAAAAAAAATAAAAGGCAAAAATAATAAATTAAGACAAGACATGTACTAATCCCGTGAGTGAAGGACAACAGAAAAATATAACATGAAACATAGCTAAAAAATGAATGTTGGATGAAATTTCATGAGAATAAAAGTCTTAAGTCATGTCATCTACTGGAAGTATAACGTAGCGTAATGGTAGATCTGATAGGCAACATGTAAACCCACAGACCTTCTACTTACGGATTAGAATACATTAAATTTTAAATGATTCTCTTACCGACTCTTTAAATAAAACAGTATATGCGATAACACTCATGAAGAATTTGTGCACTACATTAACTAACCATGACCAACTTCAATAAAATATCATATCAATAGCTTGAGTACCATGCATATCAATAAAATATCATAGCAATAGCTTGAGTACCATGCATATCAATAAAATATCATAGCAATAGCTTGAGTACCATGCATATCAATAAACGAGTGGGTTTTCTCCTTCACATAACATGTACGTTTTCTCTCTTGAACATTATGCTGGATTATTCATGCAATTATATCACACACGAACGAAAATGCATGTTAAAAACTACTCAAGTGAGATTCGGTTGTTATCTTAATTATTCCTAAAGTAGATTATCATAAAGAAATTTGGCATTCGACCTTTTAATTATTTCTATAAATGTTTACATAGAAATGTCTGACTGGGATTGTTCTAACCAGCTTTTAAAACAAAATTAATTTCTACAATTTTGTATGATAGAAATGCAATCATGTCAGTGTCTAAGATTAAATATATTAATAATGTAAGAACTATTCTCACCAATATCATTATGTTCATATCGATCTCTCATCAGAAATCGATTTTACGTGATGCTTACTTGCTAACAATGCCGTATTGTTGCAAAAGGAATATAGAGCTGCAACTGTTGCTTCCCATTAAATTCAATGTTAGATTATCTTATTATTTTTGCCCATGAAATATCTACTTTTCCAATTTTCCGCTATCATTGATTCGTTGGTATCCTCACTCTTCGCTATCCTTTTGCGTTATTTTCCTAGGTTGTTCAAATCTATCACCGATTTTTCTCACTAACTTAAACTGTATTGATTTCTGAGAAGTTATTTAGGCTGATGTCTGTAGTTGGTCTTTGCTATTGAATATATCACGGATATGTCTGTAGTTGGTCTTTGCTATTGAATATATCACGGATACATCTGTTGGTGTCTCCACCTTGAATGTGGTATTACTGGTCAGAAGTCATGCGTGTTACATAGACAAATCTTTAGATAAAGGGGTGGAATCTTGGTAGAATTAAAACACTCCACTCCCATAGTATTTTCTCAATAAAGATCACCAACAATCCCACAAAAATGAAGAAAATACTGTTTTACCTTTACACGTTGAATACTTCTATGAAACTTATATATACATTGTTACAGAATTGTAGATAAAACTTCGTGAAGGAAGATGTGCTGCTATTTAATCATATCTTTAATGTTGATAACACGTAGTGTATCTCGAAGACGTGTCCTACATACTAACTTGATACTGTGAATGTGCCCAAGGGTTTGGTTAAGATGCATTGTCTACATGATGCGAGATATTTTGTAGTACTCAAACTATACAATTTGTTTTTAGATTAAGCTAAATTGAACCACTGATCTCCCTTCTCACTTTCCTCTCGCATCATCAGCCCTGCCTTATTATTAACTAACATAATATGCAATCTATCTGTGCTGCATAGAAAGTATTCGAGAATGATCTATCTATCTATGTATTCGCTAAACCCTTTGTTGCCTGTCAGCGTCAGGCTAGACGAGTTTTCTGAAGACGGCCCTTCTTGTGTGCTGTGTATTTTGGAATTTGTCTCCTCTTTTAATTCGGTTGTCCATCGTTTTCGTGATCAGCCTTTAGGTCTGCCTTCACTGTATTTGTGTAGCATAGCTGATGTATGCTGTCTGATGGAAGTCTACTGATGTGTGCAAGCCATTTGATCTGTTGTCTCTTAATATATTCCAAGATTGGGATGGTGCCGGTTCTTTGTCTTATGTCCTCATTCCTCACTGTCTCTTAGCGACAAAATTCCTAGGATTCTGCGTAAGAATACTATCTCAGCTGTCACAAGTTTAGGTTTGCCTTGTCCTGTCGTTGTCCATGTGTGGTTTGGTAGCACAGCGTTGACATAATAATCGTTTTGAATAGTGTTATTTTGGTGCTTAAATCTCCTTTTTTGTTTCTGAAGA
Organism: Meghimatium bilineatum; assembly: GCA_034231615.1. Lineage (NCBI taxonomy): Eukaryota > Metazoa > Mollusca > Gastropoda > Stylommatophora > Philomycidae > Meghimatium > Meghimatium bilineatum. The sequence continues at coordinate 24,992,223 of CM067298.1, read as the reverse complement.
TTGGTGTCCTTTGCCTTAGGGCTTGGTATGCCTTACTACATCTATTGTGTATTTCTTTGCTGTTCTTGCCATCTGTTGTTATATTACTTCCTAGGTATATTAATTCTGTCATCTGGCTAAGTCTGTTGTTTCCAATATATATTGGTGTTTATTTCTGTTCTTTCTATCTTCATTACTTCGGTCTTTTTTATATTTATCTTCATGCTAAAGGTATGGCACGTCTGATGTAATCTATTTATTTGTCTTTGTAGTTCCTCTTCGGATGATTCTCCTAGTGCATGGTCTTCTGAAATAGTAATTCGTTTAAGTTATCCTTCAGATTGTTTTCTTCGGTTCTCTTTTCTACTTTGCAGATGTGATCTATGTATTTTATGAAAAGATCAAACTCTCAATTTGCATCCAATCCAGTCTCCCTTTTTGGGTTAAGTAATGTACGTGGTATGGCGAGCACCTCTTAATGTGATACAGTCTTTCGTCAACCACCGACGTTAGTCCAAATGGTTATATCAGAGTGGAGGCCACGGGTCAACCATAAAGAATAGTGGAGGTCACAGTTCTGGTAATATCACGACCTCCGCATATTTCATATCATTATGGTATAAAATACATTCCATCGATTCTTCGTCAAATGTACAATCCTATTGAGTAATCGGATATCATTCTTTCAAAGTGACGTGTTCTGTGAATGTGTTTGGCTGAAGGCACAATGCATATACAAAGTAAGGAATGAAATTCACGGAAAAGTCAATTAACGTCACTTTGAAGGATCATTCCGATGAACCAACATGACTGTACAATTGATAAAGGATACACATCAATGAATTCTTCAACATGTACACATTATTGTAAATGTAGTAATCATAAGTATTGTTTTTCTTACAGATTCCTCTGTTTTGCATGGTCACAGTACTATTTGTATCTGTCACTTACTGGATGATGGGTAAATGGGATTTTAATAAGTCTACATTTCGTGATATTTATTGTGTTCTATACTCACTATGTGATAGCCGTGCTGACAAACGGTTGCTAAAGCATCCAATCTGCGGGCAAGGCACTGATAGGCCCCATTCACCTCTCTTGGAAAACTCTTTGGGGGAGCGGCTCTCAGTAGTGTTTTGGGCAAATCCAATAATCGATAGCAGACGCTGCGTGTGGTAACCGGACAAATTATTCCCAGACAAAATATACCGGACACAATATAAGAGGACAAAATATACCAGACAAAATAAACCGTACAAAATATTCCCAGACAAAATATACCGGACAAAATATCCGTAAGACTAAATACAAAGATAATATATAAAATATTTCATACAAACTGTAATAAACATTAATGAACAATATAACTAGTAAATAATTAGAATAAAGTCTTCATATAATATGAATGGTCTCATACATGATATACATGAACTGAAGTTATTTGATTGAGTTAACTACACAACATTCATGTTCAAAACACGTGCTACGTTTTTCATGAAGTTGATAGGCTCTACTGGATCGTATAGTTCAATCAGTTTTAATTGTCATCACGTGAGTTTGGCCCCCTCACCCCCTCGAAGATGGTAACGTGCCTTGTTTTGCGCGTACCGAGACCTTCCTATTGACTATCTTAAAGTACGCACTGACCACACAAATGTCAAGATAAAAAAGGTTTACATAAGAAACTGAGTCCCGAGTCTAGCCTTTGTTTGCTATTTTAATTTTCTAGTTTGTGAAAACACAATAATGTACACAGTAACAGTGTTGCTTTCACAGACTTAGTCACTCCATATCTCTCCACGGTATGTTTGTATACAAGATGTCATACTATGTTTACATCTTATGTTTGCATAAAATGTTCTGCAATGTTATATGTTATGTTAAGATGCAATGTTATATGTCATGTTAAGATGCAATGTTATAATTGCATCTTATATCTGCCATATCTTCTAGGGGATTGCCATAAATTACTTCACCAATTTTTCTATGTTACTATTACTATTACGTTTTTCCTAATTTTAGGCAATGTAAGGATATTTTGTCTGGAACATTTTTCTGGTATATTTTGTCTGGGAATATTTTGTTTTTGATATTTTGTCTGAGTATATTTTGTCTGGGAATATTTTGTCATGAAACCCTGCGTATTTTTTATCCTTCGTCACGGAAGCTGTATGAAATCAAGCCTAACATAAGAAGTTAGAATGTGTAGGTCACGTCTGCCCGTAATTAACCGTTTGACACTACAAGCATTAAAATGAGAACTAGATGAAAAAAAGAAAAAGGGGACGCCCAAGAGAGACTAAACAACCATCAAAGAACAACTATCAAAGAACAACTATCAAAGAACAACTATCAAAGAACAACTATCAAAGAACAACTATCAAAGAACAACAATGTGTCTCAACAACATGCAAGAAGTACACACAGTAGCATCACATCGCTTGAACTGCAGAACTCTGGTTTTTGCCCTAGTCACGGAATTCGGCGCTGAAGGAACATCATCATCATCATCAGGTGCCATGTCGGGTGGCGTAGGCGGTCATCAAAGTCGTTGTTGTTTCTTTGCCGTGCCATGTTGTCAAACTGTCTAATATTTTCTCACGTTGTCGCCCTCTGTCTCTGGTGCCTTCAATCTTGCCTGTTGTGATTATATTCTCTAAACCTGCCTGTCTCATAAAGTGGCCAAAAAAAGAAGATTGCATTTTTCTTATATTGTTGATTAAGGTCCGTTTCGCATTTAACTCTTCTAACACCTCTACATTAGTTTTTCTGGCAGTCCATGGTATTCTCAGCATTCTTCTGTAAAACCACATCTCTGTTGCCTCCAATCTCTCACTTTCCAGTTTGTTTATTGTCCAAGAATCGCACCCATATGTTAGTATAGGGGTTATATAGCACTGCAGAACTCTCTTTCTCACCTCTAATGACAAGGTCATATTAAACAGTATATTTTTTGATTTTTCTGAATGTTGTTTTTGCCTGTAGTATTCTAAAGGAACATAGATATTTAAATAGATAATCGCTGCTGATTTTTGAATAAAATTTCCACACGTTTTCTTGCACCTCATTTAGGAGCTTTCCACTTTAACATCCTTACTACATTTACGTGACCTTTTAGAGGAGGTGTTAAGTAAATGGAAATGTTGGGCACACTTTATTAAAATACTGTGACATGTCGTCATGAATTACTGGTGTCTTTGCAAATAAGTCCCATTCTGTCAAATCAGTGATGTTTGTTTACAAGAACGAACGTGTTTCGTATCAACGCTTAACACCTCTCTAAAAGGTCGCGCCCACGTATTAGTGATAACGGGAAAAGAACCTTAATTTCTAACGATGTAATCTATTCTTGTAATTTGTGATTTCAGGATTGAATGATACATTTGTATCTATTTGTAACGATGTTTTGTAACGATGTAATCTATTCTTGTAATTTGTGATATCTTGTAATAGATACATTCTTGTACGAGGGGGAGTCAATAAGTAAGTCACAAATGGCTCTTTAGAAAAAAACTGAAGACGATAAAAACCTGAAAACTGTTTATTTTTACACATACATTATCCCTTTACTTCTCAACATAATTTCCACCAACATTGATGCATTTATCCCATCGTTTTATGAGTCCTCCCAAACCTGCTGCGTAGAACTGCGTGCTCTGCTTTTTAAGCCACATTTTCACTTCACATTCAACTTCTGCGTCAGTCGCGAAATGCTTCCCGCCAAGGTGGGTTTTTAGTGGACCAAAAAGGTGAAAATCAGTAGGGGCTAAATCGGGGCTGTAAGGAGGATGTTCCAGAATTTTCCAACCAAGATTTTTTTTTTTCTCCTGAGTTAATCGAGCCGTATGTGGTCTAGCATTGTCATGAAGGAGTAGCACTCCTCTAGTCAGCAGCCCTGGACGTTTTCTTCGAATTGCATCCCGAAGCACTGATAGAACTTCACAGTATGATTCAGAATTCACATTGTCACCTTTCTTTTTGAAATTGGTTAAAAGCACTCCTTGCCAATCCCAGAACACTGTCAGCATAACCTTCCCTGCTGATGGTGTAACCTTGAATTTTTGGACACAAGGCGAAGAAGGATGTTTCCATTGCATTGAAGCACGCTTTGATTCAGGCTGGTAGTGATGCACCCATGATTCGTCCCCAGTAATAATCCTGTTCATCATGTCTTCTCCTTCATTTGCGTATTGACAGAGATGCTCCAATGACAAGCCTAATCGGTTCATTTTGTGTTCGTCCGTCAATTGTCTGGGCACCCACCTTGAACACACTTTCTTAAATTTCAATCAGTCATGCATGATGCTGTATGCTGAACCATGTGAGCACCCTATTGCAGCTGCTACAGCGTCTATCGTTACTCGTCTGTCACCTCGAATCATCTCCTCAACCCGCTGCACAGATGCGTCTGTTGCAATTTCAACAGCACGACCAGATCGGATTTCGTCAACAATTTTAGAGCGTCCTTGAGAAAATTTTTTTACCCAGCTGTGCACCGCTTTACGGGACAAACAATTGTCAGCATAAACCGGAAGCATTTCTTTATGAATGTAATTTGTGATATCTTGTATTTGTGATATAATTTGTGATACATATTCTTGTAATTAGTGATATCTTGTAACAGATACATTTCTAACGATGTAGTCTATTCTTGTAATTTGTGATTTCAGGATTGAATGATACATTTGAAGCATACCTCACTGCATGTGGTGTCAGTCTCTTCGCTGGTATGATTTCAGTAAGCGTAGGTACGATCTGTAGATTATTGTAATTATTACAACTTGCTAGGAAATAATTTTTATTTAGCTCACAACATATACACCTAATATTTACAATATGTATATCATAATACTTCTTCTTCTTCTTCATCGTTCTTCAGTCAGATATCAGGTTACAGCACCAATAGCTTCAATGAATTGTGTGATTCGCTTCAGGTCATCCATGGAACCCCTCAAGTCTAGAAGCAGTGCTGTCGCAGTAGGCCATATTTTCTCCCTCTCTTCTTGGTAGAGTTGACAGGCATGAAGAATGTGTTCTGCAGTCTCTGGGCTCAGTCAACAGTTGCACAGGTCTGTCTCACCAATCTTCAGCTTTCGGAACATGTGGCTTCTCAGTCTGTTGTGACCAGTTCGTAGTCTGAAAATGATGGTTTGTTCCTTGCGTAACATTTGGTGGTAGGGGTCATTTGGTTCTGCAGTTGGGTGCATTTGCTTCCACTTTTTCTTATATTCTGCTTTTAACATGGTCTTACTTTCATAGTACGTATTATCATTTTCTATTTGTTCCAGTGACACCCCTTTCCTTGCCAGGAGATCAGCTTTTTCATTTCCAGGTATGCCACAGTGACCTGGGATCCACTGCAGTACTGTTTCTTTGGTGGTACTGCTGAGGTGTAGTAAGCAGGCCGTAAGTTCATTCATGCTCGTGTTTTTTGGATCTTTCAATGCCTGCTATACTGACTTTGCATCCGTTAGAAATACTACATGTCTGTTGTGACTCGGCAAGCAATTCATGAGCATTTTGGCTGCCTCTATTATGGCTTCCATTTCTGCTTTGAAATTTGTGGAATGTTTGCCTGTGGGTATGGATTTCTCTATTTCTTTTCCATCTGGTGTTACTATATATATTCCTGATCCTCCATCTAATACTGCCTCTTTCGCGGATCCATCTGTATATACATATGTCCATATATCCTTTGGGTATGCTTTCTGTGTGTGATTCTTAGTTGTCTCCTTTAGGACTTGTATAGTAGTTTCTGTTTTCGAAATAATGCTTGGTATATTGTCCGTAATTCTTGGGAAGTTTTTCCTGTCCCATGTTGGGTATGTGTTAAAGGTGTTTAGTGGTTTTAGGTTTTGTAGGTCTGTATCTGTGAGTGATTTCTGGAGCTGTTTAGCGGAGTGTAGAAAGCTACCTCTTTTGAGTCGCTCTTTTGTAGGTCTGCTTAGTCTTTGGTTCATTTGATGACTCTCCAAACATTTGAACATTGCATACTGTGTGAGGATTTTTTTATTTCATCTTTCTTCCATTGATGGCAAACCTGTGCATGTTTCCATTTCTGTGATTGGGGTAGTATTCATACCTCCTGTTATAATTCTGAGATTGTGGTTTTGTATCTTTGAGATCTTTTGAGTGTTACTCTTGGCTGCAGTCCCCCATGCTGACATTCCATATTCCAAAGCTGGTCTTACATAACCTGTATATGCTTTACTTAGAATTTTTCCATTTGCACCCCAATCTGTTCCAGCCAATTTTTTAAGGAGTGCTGTCCTCATTGTACCTTTTGTTTGGCACTTGTCTATGTGCTGTTTCCATGTAAGTCATGGATCAAAAGTGACTCCAAGGTATGCAGGTGTCTCATCTTTTGGCAATGTTTGACCATTTATGGTTAGTAGGATTTTCTGTGGTTTGGTGGACATGCTGAAGATGGTATATGTATTTTTGTGGGCATTGATAGACATGGCCCATCGGTCTGTCCAATTGGCCAAATTGTCCATAGTTTCTGGCAACCTTATTTTTGTTGTGCCTACGCTCTCTTCACTGCACCATATCGCCAGATCGTCTGCATACATTGCAGCATTTACTTTACGCGAGAGAATTTGGTCAATGTCATTCATGAATATAAGGAATAGAGTGGGGGATAGAACACCTCCCTGTGGTACTCCATGCTTAAAGAGTTTCTTTCTGCAGAGTTTCTTTCATGCTGTGCTTCATTTCAAGCTTCACTGCTGCTTTTCGGTTGTGCAGGTAGTGTTTTATCCAGTAATACATGCGCCCTGTCACTTTGTTTTGTTGTAGTTTAAGGAGGAGTCCATCTTTCCATACACAATCAACGGCTTTTTCCATATCTACCCACACCACTGATGTCTGCTTTTTTTCCTGGAAAGCATCCTCTACTTCCTGGGCAATTGGTGTAATCTGGTCTTCAGTTGATCTACACTTTGTGAAACCAGCTTGCTGATTTAGCAGGATTTTAATTTTTTTCTAGGAACCACATCATTCTTTTGTTTACCAGGCGCTCAATTAATTTGCAAACACAGCTGGTCAGACTTATTGAGCGATATCTGTCCACCTTATTTTTTGGCTTGCCTTTCTTGTGGATGGGTATCATTATGGCGGTTTTCCACACCTGTAGCCCTATACCTCTATCCCAACAGCTCTTAAAATTTTTTATTAATTTCTTTTTTGCTGATGGTCCGATGTGAATTAGCAGTTCATTTGGTATGTCATCAGGGCCAGGTGATTTCCTAAGTTTTAATACTGCTAGTTCTTAATTTAGTTCATTGATCGTGAATGGAATATTCATGACATCTTGTTTATCTTTGCTGATCTCTTTTTCGATATTCCGTAGTTCTTTTCTTACTTCTCTTCTCCTATTTTCCTCGACTTTTTGGCAGGCAGTACTTTGGTAATGCTGTATAAAGTGATTTGCAGCCTTCTTTCCTGTGAGTACATCTCCTCCATTATCTATAGCTACTGGTGCTGTTTTGTTATCTTCGTTGTTGAGCATTTTTGTTATTTTCCATAGCTTTCTTCGCTCTTTGTCGAAGTTTAAATTTTCTGTTTTATCATGCCAGCTTTTCCTTGTGTTTGTAATTGTCGTTTTTCTTAGTTTGGCTACAGCAGCTTTTAGTGATATGTTGCTTTCTGTGGATGGGCTTTTTTCTGCTGTGTCTCTGGCCTTTGACACTTCTTTCTCCAACTCATCGAGTTCGTCAGACCAGTACGGTTTGTAATTTTTCCTAGCACATCTTGGTATGGTTTGCTTGGCTGCTTGAAGAAGTGCAGCAGCCAGGATTTGTGCAGTTTTTTTCACGTTTTTAATCCTTGGATTTAAGGTTTTTGTGAATTTGTCTGTCAGGTCAGCATACGTACTCCAGTTTGCTTTCTTGAAGTTCCATCTGGGTGTGGTTGTAGGGCCAGCAGGGGTATGGTTAATGTCAATGGTGAGTTTGATGGGGCGATGGTCACTTCCACCAAGCAGCTCCAGCACTTCCCTGTATTTTTTTTTCGCTAAGGCGTCTGTTGCAAAGACTAGGTCAGGGGTTGAGGTGGTGTGCCATCTTCTAGAGTAGAAAGTTGGGTGGTCTTCAGGTTCATTAAGCAGTAGAAGTTTCACCTCACACTGCCAGTCTTCCACTTCTTCTCCTCTAGTATCTTGTTCTGTATATCCCCAACTATGTGAGTGGCTATTGAAGTCACCAATCACAAGACAGTTATCTTTTTCTGTGTTAATTGTGTGTAGAGATAGGCTCTTGTCTTGTGGACAGTAATAGTTATATACTGTGACCTCTTTAGTTGGAAGGGTTAGACAGATTCCATTGATTTCAGTCTGTTCTTCTGTGTCTACTCGAATTTCAGTGGCAACGATATTGTTTTTCACAAGTATAAGAACTCATCCTTTATGTCTTTTTTCTCTATCGTTCCGAAATGTTTGGTATCCTCGGATGTTGAATCTATTGTTGTTTGTGAGGTGTGTTTCCTGTATGCATGCTATGTCGATTTCCTCTGTGTGTAATCGGTTTGCAAGTGCAGTCTTTTTAATTGTACACACCCTCTGCATTCCACTGCAATATTTTTAAGTTCTTATTTTTGTCTTTGTCTGCATCATGATCTATATGTGATTTTTTTGAACCAGTAGTTTTTTTCCTCTGATCTCTTTTCCTGGCTCCACAAATTGAGACAGAGGTACCACCACCGCTCCTTCGAGGCTTAGAGCCCGGCACTTCATACACCTGACAGTATTCCACAGATGAAGCACCAAAACGAATCATCTGTAACCTTTTATCTGACATGTGAAGTCATTGCGTGACACTGTGGTTTTCAGCCTTGGCTGGACTATTTTGTACCTTTCGGTCCAGTGTCTCCGTCTTCCATCTTACTTTTGAGTCAGGATGTGTTTCCCTAGCCCTTATCCATCCAAGGATTTTCCACAGGGCAGTGGAGGTTTCATTTTGGAGTTTTCCTTCTCCTAGACAGCTTGCCTAACAGGATTAACGAGCACCATCTGCCCGGGATTTTGAGGTAGAGTTCCCCTCTCCTAGGATAATTTTTTGTTGCCAGGTATTCATTATCCTCCTCTGTGGTTTATTTCTTGTGATCTAAGACACCTCTCACTCAGGGAAGATGATTTAAGAACATTGCTCTCTCTTGGTCTAATATCTATAATTTCCCATTTATCCTACCCAACCCTCTAACCCTACCTAAACCCTATCCCTACCCACTCCTCTCCCCCTGGCACATTCCTGGAGTGGGGTCAGTGACCCCAACTGACCCCACTCCAGCAACCTGAGCTTATAGCGGCTCATACTCGCTTTGATGCTGCCAGTCAATGGACATATGGGGTATTTCAGTGGGGATATCAGCGCCGACTGATATCCCACCCCGTCCTCGTGGTCAGCGACACCGTTTGGTCAGAGGCTGTTTATTTGCCCAGAGGGTTATTCACAGCTGGCCTCAAGAGGCTTTTCCACTATCCGCCACCTGTGGACGCTCCTGGTAGGGGTCGGTATCCCCCGCAGGTATCATAATACAATTAACTATATATATATATATATATATATATATATATGTCCTGATATAACCTAATTGGACTTTGTCCGCTGGTTGAAAGGGGCACGCCTCTCCAAAAGAGCGGAAAACTCATTAACTACGGCTGCATTAGTTGACTTTTCTAAAACATTATATTCTCCGCCGAAGACGGATGTGTCGGGCCACTGGCGCAAATAAAACGGAGACACAACGCATTTCATTCTCTGGACTAAATCCTACTGGAAATCTAATATGACCATTGTCCTGTTACAAGAGTTTCAGTGGGGGTATGAGAATGAACGCTGAAGAAGAAGAAACATCCTATTCATAAATGGTGTGATAATCCTTATATTTATTTAGCTGATATACTGACTAAATTGTCTATTGATTGTAAGACTTGATAACATTAGCCTTATGTCAGAAAAGGTTTAGTAAATATAATTAGCGATTAAAAGATGTTCTAAAAACGTGAAATGCATATTTATTTCCCCAGGTTACTTACTTTCTGTGATAACAGGGGATACAACTTTAGCTTTGTCAGTTGCTTCACCGGTTATTATCCCCTTCATGATCTTTGGTGGCCCATTTATGAACGGAGAGTAAGTATTTGGTGTTAGAGATTAAGTGTGTGATGTTGGAGATTGTTTTTGGTGTTAGAAATTAAGTGTGTGAAGTTGGAGATTGTTTTTGATGTTAGAAATTAAGTGTTTCGTGTGTGATTATTGCTTTATCGTTTCCCAAACATGTTTCATATTTTTAAATTATATTCTTTCTGATCGGAAAAGTAAAATTAATATCACTTAGGACACCGTCCCAAACGTTTTGTATAACGTCCTATTTCAACAACTTTCAATCGTCAGTGTTCATGTAGACAATAAACTCTAAAAAATAAAAAATTATAATCGATATTTCAGTCAACTTTCGAAGTCTTTATTATATTATTACCTAAACCACGATGTTTATTTCTTTTGGGGTTAAAACACAATCTTTGACATAACCAAATTGAACTGGTCTCAGCAATTGAATGAGTTCAAAGAAGGAATTTGTTGGGGGGGGGGGGGGGGGAAGGTTCCTAAAAAATTAAACCTTAAACCAGAACACGTGAACATGTATTGCACTCAAATTATTCACATGTTCTACTCCCCCCCCCCATAATTGGGAAAACATATAGATATGAATAAAGTTTAACTTTCGCAAATTTTGGTTAAAACACTGTGTATCATCTGGTGTCTAACCTGTGAGTTAAGAATTGCAACATTGTGTCCTGACATACATGGGGGAATTTAGTGCTAAAAATGGAATGAAAGAAAATGTATAAAACTCTCGAATATTATTGTAATGTGGACTCTGGCAACACGAAAACATCATCCCCAACGTTCTAACGGAATTGTATCTGTTATCTGGACGATCCAATAAACCCTGTTATGCACGCCGTAAGAGGTTATTGAGGTGAGTAGCATGTGATTTAGTGCCAATAATATGGAAGGTCAAAGTGACTGTAATATCATGATGAAGTTGGATGTATTTGTCCGAAAGGTGAAGATATCGCAATGATGTAAAATACTACACAAGTTATTGCATCACGTGGCTTACATCTTGCTAACCAGCAGGAGATTGATAACAAAAGCAGACCAAGAAGATGACACATTACCATTTTTGTCTTCATCCAATCTGACACTGCTAATATTTTAAACCAATCACTGTGTTTTCCTGCTATTAAATGCGTGACAAACTAATATAGCTATGCAAAGCTATTTGTATGAAAATGTTTTTGAATATTTCACAGCGACACTCCCGACTATTTCGTGTGGATGGATGCCATTTCGTGGTTTAAATATTCTTATGAGATCATGATGGTCAACCAATGGGAAGACGTGGACTATATAGGTATAACGTACTAGTTTTTTTAATTGACCATTTGTTTGGGATGTAGATGTTTAAATTGTTTTGAATATAAATCTTACTTGTAAATAGTTCTTTTAAAATGTGTATTTAAATGTATGTCTATGTATATATTTCATTGATTACTTCTAAATTATATTTTATTAGTGACTTATAAATTATATTGGATTAATGATTTCTAAATTATATTTGATTCATGACATCTAGATTAAGTAGATGACATGCCGTTATATTGAGGCTCTCTTATGGAAGCTTTGTAGCATGTCATCTATACAATTATAGACCAATTTTAGTAGACAGTTCCTTCAATAGGCAATGCACTTAACCAAAAGATGAAGTTTAATGAGTATGAGAGAAAGCTCAGAAAAACCGCCCCACTGCACATAGGAAGTAAGGACTAATCGCTAGCAATTACTGGGATTCTCAAACAAACAGGTTAGGAATAGTCAAGCCTGCTATAGCAGGAAATAAATATATCTATCACTTTTGCCTCCAGAAATGTATCAACAAATGCCTTTAAAATAATGCTTCACAGTGAGGATGTGAAATCCAACACGATGATAGCAGAAAAATACTAATTTGTTGCAAACTATGACAGCAGGAAAATGTTCATTTGTTGCAAATATGACAGCAGGAAAATGTTCATTTGTTGCAAGATGTCATGATAGCAGGAAAGTGTTCATTTGTTGCAAACTATGTCATAATAGCAGTAAAATGTTCATTTGTTGCAAACTGTCACGATTGCAGGAACATGTTCATTTGTTGCAAACTGCCATGAGCAGTAAAATATTCATTTGTTGCAAACTATGTCATAATTAAAGAATATTGGATATTACCGAACATCTTAAACAGTCCATCAAGTGCCACACCTAGTGGCGTAGGCGATCACATTTCTCCACAATTCTAATGCAGAACTCTTGTGTTATTACTATATTCAGTGAACAGAAGATTTGCATGACATGATCAACCATTAAGAAACTTGTATATATCTTCATCTGTCTCATCTCATGATTTTTCCGGTGGTTACTAATTGTTCATGTTTTGTTCTTCTCATCACATGCACTAAAAATCTGGACTATCTAATTGCTATGCTGTTAGGGAATCGTTCATAAATTTCGTAAACAATCAGAGGTCGTCAGAAAAAGTATAAAAGTCTTTAATGAAGTGAGAAAGGGGTGATGGAGATGGGGGAAGGGGGGGGGGTTGACAAAAGTTGACTTCAACAGAACGGAATTATTTTTATAAACCAAATGAATTGTGCGAATTTGGGGAAAAATTTTTTTGGGGGAAGGGGGAGATAATTATTTTTGACATAACTGACAATGAGGAGTCCCGCAATTCGTGATACTTTGTTGACAAGGGCAAAGGGGGTCAAAAATAGCCCCCAAAACACTATTTAATTTATGAATAGCCCCTTATGTCTCTTCCTATAGTCAAAAACCTCAGATTATTCTATAATAACCTATGAATATTCTTATCATCATCAAGTGACATATTCTTTCCAGAACGTAGTCTTTCCTATGGATCTATTGAATTTTCCGCGGTCTTTAAGTATCCAAGGTAAACAATATTCTTATAGATTTTAAAAATCTTTTCTCGCTGTTCATTATTTCCCCAATACACTATATTATCTCATTTAAAGCAAGGCAATCTCTTACCTATCACTGGCAGCGCATAACATAAAATTATAGTTATATTATGAGCGATTTAGTAACTTAATGTTAGTGAATAGATTTCTTACAATTCACTGCAGCCCCATATGTGTTTAGGATGCTTCAGCAGATGTTCAAGAGCAGCCTTGCTTAAATAGAACATATACAGTTGGTATTAACAATAAAGTAATCAATATAATCAGTTCTGAACTATATGTATTTGTGTGCTCTTTGAATAGAATGTGAGAACCAGACTTTACCTAACGTAACCAATATCTGCGATTCTCAAAGATGTCTATTTCGTACTGGGATGGAGGTTCTGGACTACAACAGTATGGACACGGTATAATTCATGGGTTTTCTAAACACAGATATTATTAATTTCATAACTCCTACCTCCTACTGCTATTGTAATGTTTACCATTGCCTATTACTACTACTACTACTACTACTACTACTACTACTACTACTAGTAATAGTTCTACTACTATTGCCTACTGCTGCTGCTGCTACTACTACTGATGCTGTTACTACTATTACTACTACTACTACTACTACTATTACTACTACTACTACTATTACTGCCTACTGCTAGTGCTACATCATCCTATTGCTACTACTACTACTACCACTACTACTACTGCTACTACTATCACTACTACTACTACTAGAATGGCTACCACTATTCCGTCTACTGATAGTATCACTGCAGTTAAAATCACTAATTCTTCACTACAATTACTACAATTACTGTTGCTACTACAACTACTATTACTGCATCAAGTACTACTACTCCTGTTATTACTACTAATACTGCCACCACTACTAATACTGCTACTACTACTACTACTCTTACTACGATTACTAACTCTTACAGCTGATGGGAATTGAACCAGTTCCGTTCTAGCGGCACCGAATTGCCTTGCATCTCAAGTAAATAGGTTTTCCGTACTTGACCAACCACATCCCCCCCCTCCAGATGTGATCTCGTCAAGACATTCAACCTGCGTACTCAAGTCACTGAGAATGTACCAATCGAGACAAGGACTATTACAACATCAACAAACATCCCGTACAAGTATTTAAGTATCCTAAGGAACACAAACATAGAACATTCATATTCGTACTACATGGACCCAAAGGCCTTCTTGTAAACATAAATAACATAGAAACAGAACTACTATTACTACTACTGTTACCACTACAGCTACTACTGCTGCTGCCGCCACTGATGTTACTGATACTGTTATATTTATCACTAATATTAACGCATATGTGTCCACTGGAGCCTGAGCTTCTAGTTCAGGGTGCAAAGAATATAGCTTCTTTCTAGACATGTCGTAGGATTTGACTAAGGAAAGTTAGGAATAGGCAGACACCATGTCACCTGTTAAAAAGTCTTTGTCTCGGCATATCTTGCCTCGACCTTTTCATGTTTCTTCTGATTTTTTGGTTAACGGACAGATGCAGGCCAGCAAACATTGTCTTTTTGTGGCAGACTCCTAGGTGGAGAGGAATGCTTGGTGTGTCATCATCGAAGATGGGTCAACAGATCTGATGGAAGAATGATGGACTGGTTGACACAGACGTATATGCTGCACCCACCGGTAGGACGTGATGGTCCTTGTATACTAGAATGCCTCTCTTTCGAACCTTTCGAGAATTAATTTGCAGCAAAAAACCCCCTTAAGATAGTTATGCCTTTGAGACGCACAAACTGTTTGCATTTAGTGTCGCCTCGGTTACTCAACTATGAAGATCCAATGCTTTTGTCAGAAATGATATGGTGCTGTTCAGAGATTCCAGCTCACATCTAAAAGGATTATTTCACAATAATCATCACCATCATCATAATGATCACAAATATTATATACTACTGTCTGCTACTACAGATTAGTATTACTACAACTTATGCTACTGATAGTGATACTATCTATTTCCAATATTACTACCACATAATACTACTTCATATTCAATTTACTAAACTAATCCAACATCTCATCATCATTAAGTACCGTCTCCGTAACGAATGCTGGTTTCAAACGACCTAAAATAATTCCTGTCTGTTGTCTTGGTAGTGCACTCTGCTACGCTGTAAACTGTCCATCTTGCGATGTTACTTTCCCACTTGTATCTCTGTTTCCCTCTTGCTCGATTTCCACTGAATGTACCCTTAAGTAAGGTCTTCAACAAGGTGTCATGTCTTTTAATATGTTCAAAATATTTTATGTGTTTGATATTTATTTCTTTTATAATTCTTTCTTCATACGAAGTGCTGTTAGAACCTCTACGTTGTCGTCTCTTTTCCTGATGTTCCACTATTCTTCTATGTATCCACAACTCAAAGACATCAACTCTGTCTTATAATTGTTAGTTCTTTGTTCATGTTTCTGAACGATACATTAAATATAGAAAAGATGTAGCATTTTATTTCTCAACTTTAGCTTATTTGTAATTTGTTTAGATGTTAATATGTTGTTCATGTAATTGAAAGTACATTTAGCCATTCCTATTCACCTCTTAACTTCAGTTTCACATCCGTCATCATTTATGATTATTTGTCAGAGATATTGATAATGTTCTACTTGTTGTAGTTCCTCTCCATGTATTTTTAGCACCTGTTCTTCTGTGGCTGCTGATTATTATGGATTCTACTTTGTGGATATTTATATTTAGTCCATATTTTACTTGATTTATCGATTTGATATATTAGTTTTTGTAGTTCATATTCACTTTCTGCTAAAAGGACAGTGTCATCTACATATCTCTGATTGTTAATTATTTTCCTTTTATATGTTTAAAAATATTCTCTGTGTAGATATTAAATAGGCTTGGTGTTAAAATACATCCTTGTCTTACCCCTCTTCTTATTTCTATTTATGGTGAGTAGCTGTTTTCACACCTTATTAAAGTAGTCTATTCCCAATATATATTTCTAATCAGTATCGATGCAAATGCTACGCCCTATGTATTCTATCTTTAGTTACTCCTACATACTATCACTACCGATTATTATTTATTACACTGCTAATACTGCTATTACTACTGCTACAATTACTACTACTACTACTATTACTACTACTGAAATCACTACTGCTAGTAATAGTAGTGCTGCTACTATTACTACTTCTATATAATACTGGAAATAGATCACTACTCTTATAAACAATAACAACAACAACAAGTACTAGTACTACTACTACTACTGCTACTACTGCTGCGGCTGCTGCTGCTGCTGCTACTACTACTACTATTACTACTACTATTACTCTACTACTACTGCTGCTGCTGCTGCTACTACTACTACTACTATTACTACTACTATTGCTCTACTACTACCTCTACTAATACGTCAACTATTAGTAATGCCAAAACCATCATTACCATCATCACATTTGCTGCGGTATATTTGTATACCTCTATTCTGATAGGAAACACTACTCTGTACCAACAACATCTTGACAGAAGTAAAATTGCACAATAACAATAAACATATTGATGTTTCCTTAGGATGATGTGGGAAAGGATGTTGCTATCATGGGCAGTATTTTCACCGTACTTTACATATCCACATTTCTGTTTCTTCTACTGCGAGCCAGACGATCCAAGGAGTAAACGTCATGAGTATACCTGCCTATAGAATAAACCTTACAAGTTTTCAAGCTACAGAGCAGAAACATCTTGCTAGTAAATTATGTGACAAACGGTTGATAAAATAAATATTGGTTGTAGATCTGTGTGATAACTGAAGTTTGCTTTAGGATTCTACAGAAACCGAATCTGTACCAAAGCTGCCATCGACAGAACACATTCTCTGTCGTTCCCTTGGATGGTTGTTTTGAGAACGTGTAGATATAGATCCTATACTGGATCTACCTACACGTTATTCGTTGCTCAGACGGTTGTTATTATGTAATCTTTCAGAAACAGTTGACAGGTGTATGAATCTTCAAGAAGAGAAGAAATCATGTGAAACATTCGTAAGAAAGAAATGTGTAAAATTGCTGCATCTATATATACATACTGATTCTACATTACTTGTATTCTAAGCTACAAAAAGAAGTAACAATAGCTGTGTCAATTATATATCGAATGACATATGCTTTCCAGAACGTTGTCTTCATCGTGAATACTCTGAACGCCTCTCTGTCTCGGGCATGCATGCCTGCATTGGTCAGAGACATGATCGTGAATTCTTTGATGTCGCTTGTACATCGTCTTCTCTTTCCTCTTCGTCTCCTCCCAGGCACTCTGCCCTCCAGAATCAGGATTTCGATGTAGTCATGTCTCTTTAGGTGTCCAAAATACTGTAACTTTCCTCTTATGATTGATTATATTTAGGAGCCACACTTCATTTAGTTTTAGTTATTTCAAAATGTCTATGTTCTACTTTTACTGTGTCCATGATATTCGTAGGATGTTTCTCTATCACATTATTTCAGATGAATTTATCATTTTGGATAATGTCTTGTTCAAGTGTCAATTAGACCTGCTATGTACAGTATATATAACTGCGGAGAATATCACGTAAAACAGTTTACCAATATCCAGAGTAGCAGGAGGAGTAGCAGGCTGCCCACGCTTATCATGCTCCTTCTAAAGGAAATTTTATGGTGGAATTAAAATCTGGAGAGATCGATAGAAAATTTATCCAGGAAATAGGCTGCACAATCTAGAATTAGTGGTGACTGCAGAAATACAAGAATAATATTTATAAGAAATGATTTGCTATGTTAAATAATTTGTCCATGCCTTTTACATATAGATACTTCTATATGATTTGGTTTCAGTTCAGAGAAAATACAATTCGTCAATGATTTTGTTTCTCTTAAGGAATTAACACTGCTAATTTATTATTGTAATGTAATTTATTATTTAAATGATTGTTATCTTGTGAGATTATTACTTTGACATACATACATATGCACGTACAGTTAAACAAATGTACAGACAACTTTCATGGGTCCAAGGGCAATATCTCAGGAACCACTTGACCACCGAAGAACATACATATATTTGGTATATTAGGATAGTTGCCATTATATTTTTGTAAAATGTTTTTGTATTTCAATCTTAAATACAAGTACACATACATGCATGCACACACATATTTCAATATAAACACGCATGCTTACATACATATTCTAAATATAAACATACATGCATATAAACATATTCTCAATACACAAATACACACATATTCTCCGTATAAACATACATGCATAGAAATATATTCTCACTACACAAATACACACGTGCACACATATTCTCCATATCTACATACACAAGCACGAGTCACTGACTGATATAAGCGGTGAGGTTGTTTTTGTGCCATGAAATCAGTGGTTCTCAGCATATTTTCGATTCTGCCCCTTTCAGTCAACATCAGTTTCCGTGATCACCCTGGGACATAAAACAATTTCGTTTACCTTTCTTTCAGAGATTATATTTGTTTATATGCTACTATGATATATAATCCGAATAGTTTAACCTTTCCGTGATCTACTAGATAGATCATTAACCAGCGTACTTGATAATGTTTCTTCGTTGTTCCCAATTGTCAACTTTATCCTTGTGGTACCCAACTGTCAATTTTTTTCTTCGTGACACAAATCCCTTCCAATATTAATCCTTTCTTTATGGCTCCCAATTGTCAATTCTTTCTTTATGCTTCCCACACTCCCCCTAATTGTTAATTCTTACGTTATGTTCCTGCATGGAGACATATAACCCACGCTGAGAACCACTGCTGAAGATAATAACGTAATTTGCTGTACATATTTACCAATTAAGCTATTATATTGAATGTGCATTTTAAAATTGTTTCTGTGTTCATTTTTCAATGTTCTAATAATACTTGAAAGCTTTTTCTGCAATCTTTTTTTGCGGTTGTTCTCAAACTCCTTTATACTGTCAGGATGAATTGCAGAGAATGAAATGCGACATGTCATGGTTTACGTCGTAGCTGCGATATTTACGAATTGAGTCTCAACCTATCCGACTTCAGCATGACTTATGGGTCACTTGACTTTATGTGATATGGCATTAGTTTCAGTAATTTCAAAATGTCTATGTTTTACTTTTACTCTGTCCATGATATTTGTAGGATCTTTCTGTATCCTTCCATCATATATTTTATCCCATCCTGTGTATTCTGTATCCTACCACCCACCATCAAAACCTTTCTAGTGGATGCATGGCAGGTCACAGTGTCACTGTTATTTTCTTACGTTTTTTGGGCAGGCAATAGGTCGGTGATAGTTTCAGTTGAGTCACTCGATTCTTGTTTATATGACTGACATAGTCACTCC
This sequence comes from Meghimatium bilineatum, assembly GCA_034231615.1. Lineage (NCBI taxonomy): Eukaryota > Metazoa > Mollusca > Gastropoda > Stylommatophora > Philomycidae > Meghimatium > Meghimatium bilineatum. The sequence goes on along the minus strand of CM067298.1, from coordinate 24,972,848 downwards.
GTCCATGTTTCTATAAACAATACAGTGTCTGTAATCAATACATTCAATCACTTAACAAATACTGTATATGGAAATCAAAATAATAAGTAAAAGTATAAAAACACAACTGTTTAACTTCATTAGAATATCTGTATTAACATCTTTCTAATCGTTGCATTCACATAATCGCATAAACCAAACACATATGTGGAAATCAAAATAATAAAGAAAGTATCAAACTACGACTGTTTAATTTCAATATGATATCTGTATTCACATATTGTTGCGAAATCTAAACAGTATCAGAAGTACTGGAGAAAATACTTAATGTATTTGAAAATACATATCTTAGAAACTCTTCAATATTAGATATGAATAATTCAAGTAAAACAAACACATAAGGGAAACACCAAACAGCAATATGTTTCTACAATAATAATAAGAAAACGGTGTATTTGACATATAATTGTTTTTGTTTGTCGTCCATCACAAGTGATGATGATCTTTTGTTACATCCACTTTTGAAATGCAGTTAGAGTTATGTCCTTGACTATGAGTTCGTAGATGGGTAATAAACCATATTCTGGCCAAAATGTCGTTGGACAGTTCGGGCATGTGATAGCCACTGTAGATAGATTTTTGATCTATCGATGACTTTCTAGATACTCTTCGATGTTGAGTTTCTTCAATTTACCTTTATCACGATTCTGCGCCTTTGACATATAATTAGAATGAACCACACGTACAAATGAATGAAAATATACTGCCACTTACAAACATTAAGATGTGTACCAGATGACAAAAGAAACAGAGGAAGACACCGAGAATATCTTTACAGAACAATCATAAAAGAAGGTATGACAATGTATTTCAACAACATGTAACAACTGCACACATCAGCTTCATATCACTCAAACTGGAGAACCCTGGTTTTACCACATGAAGCGTATTTGGCCCTTACCCCTTAAGAAACATAGATATAACTTATTGCTACAACTAATATTTACTATTGCTATCACCAAACACTGCAATTACCATCAGCACGACTACTACTAATGATACTATCTATACATTAATGTCACTACTACGACTACTACTACTACTACTACTACTACTACTACTACTTTCACATTTACAGTTACAATTTATATTTCTAGCCACAATTGAAAAACATATGCTTCTATAACTTTTATAACGTTTGTCACTAAGACTAGTTCTTTTAGAAACACCCATCTTTTACAAACAACAGTCATCCAGTCCTTATATAAAGAACTAATATAGTCAGCAACTTATTATAAAAACAATTATTTTACTCAATAGCTTCATATTTCAACAATTAATGAAATCATTAGCGTTTAAACATTGTGTACTCAACTAATATAGATAAAGTTGTTGCTATATCTGCACCTTGTTATGGCACTCACCCTCTATGGAAGGATAAAAACGAGTTCGCGTTCGATATATCATATCAATTGGCACTTGTATGTCATATTTTATGTGGCCAGTATCATACTAAAGAAGGTGTGGGCCAGTAACACACTTACCGCTTTTATTACTGCACATTTGTTCTTGTACATATTTTCTGAGACTTAGTGGGCGCGGGAATCATTTGTGATCTAAATAAATCCTAACAGAAAATGGTACTATAGATATTATAGAATCGTACTATAGATATGATAGAATAGTACGATATATATTATAGAATCGTACTATAGATATTATAGAATCGTACTATAGATATAGAATCGTGCTATAGCCGGGCTATGAATTCTGTACATTACTTACCATTGCACTACAGAAGTGCCTAAGAGGGTCATTACAACTGCTTCATTACAACTATAGCACCTGCTATAACTATAAACATACGTGTACTTCTACAACTAATATCATGTACTAAATTCCTCTTTAAGCAGGTATTGTTTTCCGTATATCATGTTTTATGAAGTGTAAAAATATGTTTGTTTATATTATCCTACTACGTGAGCCATATAGATCAAATAACGAATGTGAGTATTATAATAATCGGTTGTATTTAGTGAACAATTCATTTGGCATTTGATATCTAAAGTGTCATGTTGTGATCAAGAGCTCTGCAGTTTAAACTGTGACAATAAACATATCAAGTAAAGTTTGTGTTGCTTTGTGTTTTTATGATACTATCATGATAACCAAAATATCGGAGGTTGTCCGTCACAATGGAAAGTGTCGCAATAACCAGATCAATAAAAGGTGAATCTTAAGTAAAGTAAACGGTATAGTAATATAGTAAATATATTTACTCTCATCAAAGTAAATAAAGTGAAATGGGACGGTACGTTGTTAGTTGTTCTTGGTCTATGTTAAAAAAATTCTTTAGTCTATAATGGGAATACGGATATTATATGTTATATGTTTGTTGTTACTTTAATACCTGTACGGGATGTTCGTTGTTGTTGTAATAATCCTTGTCTCGATTGCTCCGTTCTCAGTGACTTGAGTTCACAGTTTGAATGTCTTGACAAAATTGCATCTTTTTTTTGGAGATGCGGTTAGTCACGTACGGAAAATCTCGTGTACGAGAGTTGCTAGGCGATTTGGTGCCGTTGAACGGACTGGTTCAATTCCCTTTAGACTCAAGAATTTTTAATTTATCCTCTGGCTTTCTTCTTAAATTCACTTCTATGTTTTATTGTTATTTGTTATTGTTTTATATCGATAGATAGGTATTCACAGTAACCTGTTTACTTTATTTAGGATTCACCTTCTATCATGATTAAATTTAGATAAAGACCTATTTTTTAATGTCTACCATGGTGGTAAGCATAAAAACATATGGAGAAAAACTACAACAAGTAGAACATTATCAATATCTTGGAAACATAATCACAAATTATGGCCGATGTGAAACAAGTTAAAAGGAGAAAAGGAATGGCTAAAAGTACTTTCAATGACATGAGTAAAATATTAATATCTAAACAATTTACAATGCTAAAAATGAAAAATATAAAATGATACATCTATTCTATATTAATGTATAGCTTAGAAAAATGGATAATAAACAAACAATTAGACATAATTGATGCCTTTGAGATGTGAATATATAGAAGAATAGGGAGAACATTATGGGAAGATAATAAAACAAACAAAGAGGTTCTAAAACACTTAATATGAAGAAAGAATTAATAAAGTAAATAAAGATCAAGCAAATAATATATTTTGGACACATTAAAAGACATGCGACATCTTGTTGATGATGTTTCTTGAGGGTAAAGTTGAGGGGTGGCAAACAAGAGGTCGACAGAGATAAAAGTAGGAGTGTAACATCACAAGATGGACAGTGTATAGTCTAGCAGAGTGCATCACCAAGACAAGAGACAGGGATGTTTGAGGTCTTTTGCAGCCAACCTTCGTTGCGGAAACGGCACTTGATTATGAGAATATCTTGCATATAAAGATGCATGAAATTTAATGTGATAAAATACTAAAATATTTGGTACTGATGAAATGTACATCAATCAACATCCATACAATGTTGATGAAGCAACGAGAAATGTTGGTATACATAAAAAGATCTCTGCTAGAAAACTGCTATATGCCTAATGTCAGATTGATCTCTTTTGTGGCAAAGGATGAAGGATGAGTTATTAAGACAAGCTAAAGACATTATTTCCCAGGCTGTGGATGGTGGAGGAACCGTTATTAAGGCAAGCTGGAGACATCGCACACGCCGTAACCCGCGGAGGAAGCGTCACTAAGGCAAGCTAAAGACATGTGAGATGCCAGAAGGATAGGAATAGAAAGGACATAAAAATATAAATATATGTGGAAACGAAACGAACAAAATGAGGACGTAAACAAATTGAACAAATACGAAGACCACGCCAACCGAGAACTAGACAAAAGAATGGTTTGACGAGTCCAATGAAATGAGTCCAAATGGCTTTAGGGAACCCAACTCAAAGATTTTCTAAAGCGTACCTAGATCTATCATGGGTGGTGTAGGATATGATAGCAGCCACATAAATATCACGAACACCACGGTGACCGTCGTCGTTAAAGTGTGTGGCAGCTGGAGTATGTGTACTGTGCTTGATGGCATGAAAATGGTTACAGAAGCTTTCGCTCAATCTTAATCCACTTTCCCCGATATATTGTTTGCCGCAGCGTTTACATATAATCTCGTAAAGGACATTACGGGATTCACATATAAAGGTTTCATCAATGGTGAAAGTGGCCTTGGGAAATGAAACGGGGCGCACCTGAATCATATAAGGACATGTGTAGCAACGACGGCGTGAGCAACGAACAATACCGAAATGGTCATGAACAGACGACCTAAGGTGGCTATGGATCTATAGGCAACCAGAGGCAAGCCCTGGTAAGCGACACAAGTGTTACGATCAGAGTGTAGAAGGGAATAATGTTTTAGTAGGATATGCTGGACAGTGAAGTTATGAGGGTGAAAGGTAAGGACAAGTTCAACTCTATCAGATGAGGAAGAAGAACCCTGGGAATTAGTGAAGGTATTGAAGCGAGATAACAGGTGTACACGGAGCTAACCTGAGGAAAGGATGCTGTCGGGGAACGAACATCTACGGAAGAATCCGATCATCTAAGAGGATTTGTCAAGAATGTCGACGCCATCGATACATACGCGACGAAGGCGAATAAGCTGGGATTATGGCAGAGAGTTGCGACAAGCTGGAGGAGGAGGAGAAGTGTAGAGCAGATAGCCATGTGCATCAGTGGGTTTATAGTAGATGAATGTGCTGAGGCAAGGGGGATGAAGGGGGACAAGGAAGTTGGCACATTATTGGAGATATTTGATGTGAACTGAATAGCAGGATTGAAATTGTTGATGAAGTTGCTGAAGCGAGACAATTCCGTTTCGAAAATGTCAGTAATACCTATACCATAATGTACCTGTGAAAAAGAGATTGGAACGGGCCATCATAGGTTGACCAAAGTAGATTTTCAGGATGTCAAATGAAAAGACACGCATAGCTAGGCCTCACCTGGTGCCCATAGTAACGTCACTGATATGGTCGAAAAAAATGCTCATCAAATTCAAAAGAGTTGAGTGTGAGCACCAGTTCAGCAAGGCGGTTACGAGTAGTAATGGATACAGAGAGATGGGGACTATAGTCCAGAAAGAACTGCAGAGCCTTGAGACCATCGAATGGGGCATAGAAGTATACAGATAACAAACATCGAGCGAAAACAGACGATAAGTTCGGTCTGAAGACAATTAGACAGAAGAAAAATGTTCAGGGCATGCTTGGTGTCTTTCAAGAATGAAGGCATTTATTCGACTAATGGTTGATAATGCTGTCAAGGAAGTTGGAGATGCGCTCAGTGGGAAAAGAGGTTGGTTGGTTGGTTGCTGATCCAGCGGTCCATGGGCTCATATCCTTCGACCCAATGTGGGACAAGAGCAAACGGAGACAATGGGTCTACCCGGATTAGGTTCCTAATGGATTTTGGACAGCATATAGAAAACAGTTCTACCTAAACAGCTTTGATCGATGCAAATTCCTTGCCAGTAAAAGGAATGTGGTTATCACGGATATTGGTTTTCACAGTGTTGTTGACCACCTTCTGGTTAGGTACCGTCGAGTCAGATGTGCGTGCAGTGTAGAAAGAAGGGTTGGAAAGTTGTTGGTGTCCTCTTGAAGGTAAACCTCATTATGCTACACAAATACGGCCTTACCCGTATCAGCTGGTTTGATGACAATATCATCAGGGCGGCGAAGATGCGCCAAGGCGCGAGATTTGTTAGGCGTGATGTTGGAGCGTTGATGCAGTTGTGATGAATGTCATGGAATGTGTTTTTATGTAAAGATCGAGGGGCTGGGATACACCGGGCTTGGGAGTCCAATGATATTTCTTATGTTCATATGCAGAGAACAGATCGTCAGTAGCAGATTACTCTTTGCCAAAGAAACGATAATGGAGGCAAAGACGACGATGGCAGTGGGGGATATTCTGAAGAAGAGTATTGATCATATGCAGGTCGGAGAGGGACGAACTTAAGGCCATTGCTGTGGACAGAATCATCACTGTTAGAGAGACTAAAGTCAGGAGGAATGCAGACCACCCAGGCACATTGATGTGACCAGGAAGATGAACATGGAAACCACTTTTAAAATTACTGTGTTATTTTGTTATTTTATAAAATAATGCACTCCCCATGATACATATTACCATTTTTCAATTAAATAATGCACTTCCCATGATACATATTACCATTTTTCAATTAAATAATGCACTTCCCATGATACATATTACCATTTTTCAATTAAATCATGCACTTCCCATGATACATATTACCATTTTTCAATTAAATCATGCACTTCCCATGATACATATTACCATTTTTCAATTAAATAATGTTCAATGATATTGTTATTTGGAATTGATAGCGTGGAGAGGGGGTGCGGTAAAATGTTTTTGTTTAGAAAACGTAGGCGCTAGTTCAGTTTGCGTAGAGATTACTATTTTAAACAAAGCAGGTGACGAGATGGAAAACGCTCTAACAGAATTAAATAAAACAAACAGCCCCTGTTACTATACATAAAACCAAGTCACGAAACATGTGATTCACACAACAATGACAATATACCAGTCAGTTAAGCAAATCCTGTCCACAATTACGGGGATAGACGCGGTAAATGTGGGTTACCAAAGGGATCTGGGTACAAGTGTAGCATGTGACGAGAGGGAAAGATATGGGGTGAAGGGAGGAGGAGGTTTAACTATTATAACACGAGCATCACTATTATCAGATAGCATATCCTGGACAGGATGTAGTAATCATCACAGTCTTTCGAAACTTCTGTCGATCTGGGGGCCAATCTTACTGTTTCTATGAGTGTCATGTTCAGGTCATCTCGGATATCTTGCATCAGTCTCTCTTGGCAGACCTCTTTTCCGTTGTTCTGTCATAATCCCCTCCATCATTGTATTTTTCTAGTCTATCATGTCATTTAGTATGGTCAAAATATTGTAATTTTCTAGTGAGAACCCATTTTAAACTGTATTCTTTTATTTTAAATTCACTCAGAATTTCAATGCTAGTGATTTATTTTGGATCATAATATTTTGAAGATTTTTCTAAAACATTTTGTTGCAAATGCCTTAATGTCGTTTCTTTTCTTATGAGTGATTGTTCACGATTCACATTCATATGTTACAACAAGGAATATGCAAGCTCGAAGGAAAGTTAATTTGTTATTGTGTTGCAGCTCAGCCATATCTTTTTCGTTTAATGCAAAGGCTAACTTTCATTTGACTTTTTCTTAGTAATCCCAACCGCTGCTTTGTGTAATAACCACAGAGAACAGAGGTATTCGAAAGTGATAACTTTCTCTAGTTCTCCGTTATTGATCAAGATTGATAATGTGTTAATGGTTTTGTGGCTTATCATAATCTTGATCTTACTTTCACTCGAAAAAAGACTGTTTTTTACTGTGTTATTTCACGGAATTTATGAGGTGTTGGAGGACTTTTTCTGTTGTGCAACAGTAGTGTTGTATCATAGGCATATCTTAGTTCAGGTATCTCGTGAGGAGCGCGGTAGCCTAGTCGATAGTGAGCTTGCTTTCTATCACTGGGTTACAGCTTGCCACGTTCGAAACCATGTCCGGACAAAACAAAATACGGCTGTGATTTCTCGCTTGATACAAACCACTCCTCCAGTCGACTCAGCTGAAAATGAGTACCTGACGCATGAGTATGGGGAGGTAAAGACAGCAAGGTCGGGAACTGGCCACCCCAACTAAGTTGCTGCGGCTTAGTACATGAAGAGTTATCTTCATCCCCGACGGCAGGTTGCTGCCATGGGAAATACCTTTTAGTTACGGACACGACGTGGGTGGGCGGAACAACAAAGAAAACAAAGAAACCTGTCGCAATGGCCAGAGTTGTGCCCTGATGTCGACGTCTATTTCGGCATCATTTGACTCGAAACACCGAGCCGGATGGCTGCTGGAACAGAGAGCGGAGAACGTATGGATATGCCACACGTGTTGTGAGGTCAATTTCTAATCAAAAATCAAGAATCTCGTGCACTCCTATTAAGTGTTGAATTTCTTTCGCAACCGGTCATTTCTATCATTATTTATGATGTTCTTTGCATTAATATTGCCGATATGGAGATATCACGCATCCTTATCTGACCCCTTTTCTACACTGAACCAACCTGATGTTTCATTATCTACTTTTAAGATTGCTTATTGGTCTTGATACAAGGTTTGAATAAGGAGATTTAAGTATAGAAGAAAACACACGTCTCTTATAACGTTCTAAAGTATCTGATGTTGTCCAAAATCTGACTGTAATCAATGAAATATGAGTAGGTGTCAAAGTTAAACACTATTTATCTATGGAGTTTCGCATGTTAGGACACGATAAAAGTGCAATATTTGAGCGACGGTTTGGGAAGAAAAGCATGAATACGAGCAAGTAGGAAATGTGAGCTAGGTAATATAGAGGTGGTAAATACTACTATCAGTGTATAGCTATAGTGAAGTTAAGAAGCATATTGATTGTGATCAATAGTGGCAAGTATTGATACCATCAATTGGTTTCAGGCTTATTTGTGATTGCATAGATGAATTCAAAAGGTGGAATAGGAATATGCAGTCTACATGCACAATACAGTAGTAGGCGTTTTGGCAGTGAGGTGCATATGACAGAGAGTTCGAGTCCCATTGACACGAAAGTAAGCTCCGGAAGAGCATACAAAAGTCTTCAGGTAATACAGATTTCAAAGGAAAAGTTCACAGATAAATACTTTGAACATTGTTTAGTACATGTCAACAATTTTGTTTGCCATACTACGCTGAAAGTTTACAGAGAAGTGGTACTTCCAGTGCTGTTATACTCTGGTAAACATGGGCTGTGTTTAGACGAGTAATGAGGAAGCTCACTCACGTTCATAAAACGTGCTTCAGAAAACATTGGAACATCAGATGGTAAGAGACAACATTTCGGCTATCCCTGTCTTTGACAGATCGGGTGACAATAATTCTGATGCAAATGCAAATTTGTTGGGCAGGTCAGCTGGAACATATCACAGACTATCGCCTGTCAAAGATACCTCTCTATTATGAGTTTTCAGAAAGACATACGATGTCAAGGTGATCAAAAGAATAGCTCAAGGACACGTTCAAGACCTTACTGAAAGCCTTTGAAATTAACCATAAAACATGGGAAGAACTTGCACATAATAGAGCTGTATGACTCTCCACAATAAAGACAAAGGCACACCATCTTCTGAAAAGATAAGAAATACAGAAACCCAACAGCGAAGAGAAACTAGAAAGTCACGTCTAGATCAAAATACCATCTACTGTGTTCATCCCATGCCCGAGCAGTTCAAGGACATTTGCGAATAGAATATGGCTTACTGTAGCCCGTTTCACTAACTTTGCCTTCAAGAAAATGTAATTGTCTGAGTAATCGTCTAATGTATTAAGTATTAATGCCATTTTTTTGCATGCGATGTTACTTTTGGTTAGACCCAACAAATCTATACTTTATATTTGCTCATCATATCCAGTTTGTGTTCACGAATACAATTTTTTAATATTTTCATAATTAATATAAATAACTAATAATTAATTATTGTGTTTTTGGAAAAAACGCTTTATCACTTCAGACATTACACCGGATACAATTTTGAACGTTATTAGTTTCTTGAAAAGGGTCCCGTTTGGACCGATACGTGGAAAATTATCAAGTTTTGTTTTATTCTATGTTTTTTATTTACTTTTAAAAATCTATTTTTGTTTATAGTTAGGTTTTTCTAGTAACTTTTTTAACCGTTTATTCGTTTGGTTACTGCGTTTTGTCGGACACCCTCCGACCTTTCGATTATTTATATACACCGGATAAAACCTTAAACACGGTCTGTCTTGTTTTCGAGATTACAGAATCGTCCAATTTCACGCTTAAATAATGCCAAACGTATGATAAATAAATCATGTGTAAATGACGTCGTATAATTGATTGTAAATACCCTAATTTGTGCATGTGGGATGTGTCTTGACAAGTAGACTTTTGATCTATATCGTAAATAAGTGAAACTTGAAACTAATGGATGCATTATAATGAATTTTTTTTTAATTTATAGGGTCTATTCTATTTGATACTCAATCAAAACCTAAATTATATGGGTTATATATTTGTTGAGATACATGATTTTAAAGTTTGACCAAGTCGGTGAAACGTGATATAACCGTCTATGAGCTCATAGTCAATGGCATAACTCTAACTGAATTTCAAAACTGGATGCAACAAATGGTTATCATGATTTGTGATGGACGATCTTTCGAATTTACTACAATCTACTGCATTCAGTTATCATTTTGGGAACCACTATATTCATCAGACATACACACACAATGAGTTATATGCATAACAATGATCCCGTTCCATTCTGTATTATTACTGGCTAGGATTTGTTCATTACAAATGAAAACTATAACCCTTTACTGCTTATCACCAACACAAAACGAACATCTACGTAAGCAAACACACTATTCAAAAGTTTAAATTAAGATTATATCTACCAATCTAATTAAACAAAAATAAAACACGCATAAAAGAGACTCAAAAGTTCCAATTGAAACTGTGTCTTATAGTTCTATTTATTACTCCGGAATGCACATGGCCGATCCTATTTATACAATGTGAAGACGTCATGCGTATATAAGTGAGTATCTATTGCAATAGGGTTTACTTGGCTCAGTATTTGGTTGGTATATTTCAAGTTCAGTGCTACAAGATTTCCTGATTAACATTGTTCAATTTGAGACTGTTTCGGAGGTTATAATGATAGGTATGTCCAGCTCGGACACTGAAGAGAGGAAACCATTGCTTCCTGAGACAGGAGGTTCATATGGATACGGTAGAAAACAAGATCCGTACACGTCTGGTCTGCCTATAGAATATAAGCCCGAAACCTCTGGTATAAGAGCACACCAGGTAGGTGATATTTCTATTGTTTTATTTTACATAAGTTGTTGCAAAATTGAATGATGATCGGTTTTGTTTTAATGACAAGATTGGTGATTGAAATGCAGAAATATAAACTCAGAGCGTTGGTATCTCCTTCAATCCACCATTTTCTTGGTCTTATTCTGCCTATTGATGTTTCTATTTTTATTTTGTATGATTTTTTTGACGGTCAATATATGTTCATTCTCATTAAGTTGCTGAACTATTTCAGCCTCTGTTTCTCAATGTTTGACCACATAGGTTTGCCCAACAGTTCTTCTAATCTCATCGTTTTTCACACTATCGCTTCTTATTCTGTTTGTTGCGTTTCTTAAACATCTCATTTCAGGCGTAGTAAGCTTTCTTTCTTGTTCTTTTGTTGGTGCCCAAGCCAAAAATGATAACAATACTATAAAGATTGAATTTATAATTTGTCTTTTGGTTTCCAGCGGGATAGATTTAAGTTTCAAGATTGGTTAAGTTCATAATTGATGTAGTTGGCTTTTTTGTTTTACATTCTACATTCTTATCTCGATCTTTCTGTCCATTCTTTCTTCCAAGATATTTAAATTCCTGCACTCAATAGTCTCTGATTTATATATATGTTGATTGTATTGTCTCTTTGCCTATAGACATTGCTTCGGTTCTCTTATTTATTAATCTTAATGTTGTGAATGATTCAGCTTTCGCTGAGTTGGTTATGTGATCATGCAGAAAATGATTAAAAGACTAATACGGAATTAGAGAAATGCACGTACAACCTACATTTTCATGAACAACAGTTAGACAAATGTAGGGCACATCATGGCAAGAATTATGCGACGGATAGCAATGTAAACCCAATCGTAGAAAATAACAGTGGACAGAAAGCGCTAACCAAAGGGATAGTCAACATTGATAGCATATGCTAGGATGAAAGACATTGTCTGTCTTGCGGAAATCGAAAAATAACCCCTAAATTATGTATGATTAGAGATACTATTAGCTCTACAATGCGCCTGACACTACTGTATGAACTATATATATATATATATATATATATATATATATATATATAAAGTATGCATAATTAATGATGACTAACTGAAATGCTCAAATTTATGTTTATAGCAACCTGGAAGAAAAAGATCATCCAGATTGAGCGTAGCCTTAGAAGGCAGTGGACATCATAACATAGCTCTGAGTTGGACGAACATTTCTGTAACTGTCAGAGTTCCGGGAAAGAGAAGTTTAACTTCCAGGGAGTATCGTCCACCACAAGAAAAGTTGATTCTTAGAGATGGTTAGTGAAGTGTTGTTGATTCTCAGATATACTTGTTCTTCAATTCGTATGCGTTATGATCAATATACTCATAAATGGCGGACAGTATGTTTGTTTGATGTAGTGGATAGTTTCATCCTGCTAAATTGTTGTTCGTTTGACGCTGATAAATGGTGGAGTTGAATGATTAATTGTTGTTAGTTTGACGCTGATAAATGGTGGAGTTGAATGATTAATTGTTGTTAGTTTGACGCTGATAAATGGTGGAGTTGAATGATTAATTGTTGGAAATGTTAAGTAATTGGAATCAGTGAATATTTGAAAGTTAAAAAAAAACTGAATGTAAGTGAAAATAGAAGAGAACTAGAATTATTTATTAGAAAAAGTGGAATAACTTTAACATGACTGATAAGTGAAAAAAGATTAAATGTTTCGTTTACTCTAGGAAATATAAAGACTGAATGAAAACAAGTGGCAGTGACAAGTATTGAAACAAAATCGAGATTTCATACAATAAAACATTAAAAGCGATAGTTATGTAGTCTACAAACGTGAAAAATCAAACTCATTGTGTGCAGCGAGAACGTAGACACTGTAAATCAATGAAGCATAATTATGAGTACGGCCGGAGCTACAGAACAATTTGTTTTGACTCAGATTTCCATAATAATGAAGGAGTTGAGTATATGTGGTGACCGTAGAGACGTTTTGACATTGAGACGTTTTGTGCTGGCGTCAACTGTAACGAGTATATAGTTCATTTTGTGTTAATACTTTGAATGGATCAACTGGCATCGTGCGTGATTGTTGCACAGGACGATGGGGCAATGGATCGCGCTGACGTTTTGAACTCCTTAAGAGATATAACACGCGAGAGTGAGACTGATGTGGATGATTATTCCTTTTCAATGGCTACGATTAAAGATCAGGGATTGAGATGCGGTGTTGCTAGAGGTGAACATTTTGCAGGGCGCCGCAGAAGAATGATAGTCAACCAGCATAGGACTGGTACGGTCAGCAGAAGTGTGATGTCGGATACACTCAAGGAGAGATCGGAGCAACTATGGATGTGTCCAGTTTGCAGTGATGATGATCCGACGCGACTAACTAACTAACTAACTAACTAACTAACTAACTAACTAACTAACTAAACTAAACTAAACTAAACTAAACTAAACTAAACTAAACTAAACTAAACTAAGCTAAGCTAAGCTAAGCTAAGCTAAGCTAAACTAAACTAAACTAAACTAAACTAAACTAAGCTAAGCTAAGCTAAGCTAAGCTAAACTAAACTAAACTAAACTAAGCTAAGCTAAGCTAAGCTAAACTAAACTAAACTAAACCTAAGCTAAGCTAAGCTAAGCTAAGCTAAACTAAAGCTAAGCTAAGCTAAGCTAAGCTAAGCTAAGCTAAGCTAAGCTAAGCTAAGCTAAACTAAAGCTAAGCTAAGCTAAGCTAAGCTAAGCTAAGCTAAACTAAAGCTAAGCTAAGCTAAGCTAAGCTAAGCTAAGCTAAACTAAAGCTAAGCTAAGCTAAGCTAAGCTAAGCTAAGCTAAGTTAAAGCTAAGCTAAGCTAAGCTAAGCTAAGCTAAGCTAAGCTAAAGCTAAGCTAAGCTAAGCTAAGCTAAGCTAAGCTAATCTAAGCTAAGCTAATCTAAGCTAAGCAAAGCTAAGCTAAGCTAAGCTAAGCAAAGCTAAGCTAAGCTAAGCAAAGCTAAGCTAAGCTAAGCTAAGCTAAGCTAAGCTAAGCTAAGCTAAGCTAAGCTAAGCTAAGCTAAGCTAAGCTAAGCTAAGCAAAGCTAAGCAAAGCTAAGCTAAGCTAAGCTAAGCAAAGCTAAGCAAAGCTAAGCTAAGCTAAGCTAAGCAAAGCTAAGCAAAGCTAAGCTAAGCTAAGCTAAGCTAAGCTAAGCTAAGCTAAGCTAAGCTAAGCTAAGCAAAGCTAAGCTAAGCTAAGCTAAGCTAAGCTAAGCTAAGCTAAGCTAAGCTAAGCTAAGCTAAACTAAACTAAACTAAACTAAACTAAACTAACTAAACTAAACTAAACTAAACTAAACTAAACTAAACTAAACTAACTAAACTAAACTAAACTAAACTAAACTAAACTAACTAACTAACTAACTAACTAACTAACTAACTAACTAACTAACTAACTAACTAACTAACTAACTAACTAACTATGAATGCATTTTTTTTGTCTGATGCATTAAATCTTCCCTAATATTTATATTTTTCTCAATATGATTTAGAAAGTTTAAGATGAGCTAGAAATGTTTAAAATAAGCACCTTCTTCTGCTAGAAATGTTTAACATGAGCACCTTCTTCTGTTAGAAATGTTTAACACGAGCACCTTCTTCTGCTAGAAATGTTTAACATGAGCACCTTCTTCTGTTAGAAATGTTTAACATGAGCACCTTCTTCTGCTAGAAATGTTTAACATTAGCACCGTCTTCTACTAGAAATGTTTAACATACGCATGATACTCTGCTAGCACTGCTTGTAAAAAGTTGTTGTTTTATTTGGGTACTTGTAGCTTTCTTACTTCACTTATTAACATTGATACTTTTCTGATTTCAGTTACAGGAATAGCAAATCCAGGTTGCTTGTTAGCCATTATGGGTGCCAGGTAAGAGAAAATCTAACATGTGTTATCTTATACTCGTATTATTTTTATAAACAAATCTGTACTGTAACGTTGTGCATAAAATATCGAAGTAGTTCAGTGTCGAAATCTATGGAGATAGCAACATTATGCATACTTGAAAAGATTTGATTACTGAATCTGAGTCTGTACACCATTCTCATTTGTGGTTTAGTTCACGTTATGACTCTGGGACACGCACATTCTCGACTTTGATATATCAGAATATCATCTGTGTACGACACATTCCTGCAATGAGCATACACATATTAACAAAATACTATTGAAGATTCCAATCTGTCTCTGATCTGTGTGATTATCACATTATTACATAGAAACAATGGCAACCTTCTCACAAAACATGAGGGAAGGCTCACAATGTTTCCCTTTCTGTATCGTCCGAAATAAAAAGAAAATATATATGACAAGACACACACATAACTACTATAATAACAAACAAAATATAATAAAATCCATAATCCGTAAAGGTCGTAGGTGTGCCACATTGGATACATCAGCACACAATTCCCTCCGAACACAATATCTGTATATGAAGCGCTGAAACATCATAACTTCTGTGTACACATTTGAAATGGTGGCACATTTCTATATAGACATATGATCGGCTCTGAGTATGAGGTTTATTCTCACTGCATTGTATACCTTTAGGGATTGAAATCTCTTGGGTACTATAGAAAGCTCTTGAGAATTTCTCCACTGCACATAGAAAATAATATAATCGCTATTGTAAATCCTGAGACCAAACAAGAGAGGGATGTTATTGTTGTAGATATTCTTTACGATGTGATATTGGTCGCGTTCACATGCGTGACTGTTTTCGTTGTTATAACATACCTTCATATAGACCATAGGACACATATATGATACAATAACTAGATATCATCCACATTGAGATGTTCATGTGCGGATCAATAACATAGAAACTACTACACATACTACAATACTCTCCCAGCTTCTTGTTCAGAGAACGACAGCATGACATACAGGAGAGTTTCTAATAACCAATTGGTGGGGAACACATAGTGACCAAACCAAACCGCTCTTTACATGAACAATATCCGACCGGATGTATAATGGCCTAATTGATTGCAGAAGAAGCAGTAGAGTAACAGAAGGAAATGTCTGAGGTTTATACATAACCACTAACGACCGCGGTTTTTAAAAAAAAGCGTTCCTCATTACAAACGATAAATTTGTATTTTTCTTACAGTTCCACGGTCCTTGCAATCAGTGAAACAATCTGCCAGTTCACACTCTGTCTATTGAATATTGCTGATTTACTCCCGTGTGGGCAACCGAAATTGAACCAATAGTTCATGTTGCGAAGAATATTGACACTGTCCTGTTTCCAGGCATATCATAGGCCATGGCTGAGGAATATTGAGGGATATGCTGATAACCTGTCACTCAGCGTGATAAAGTCATGAATATTATTGCGTGTCTTTTCCCGATTTATTACTTTTGTCTACTATCATATTGTTCCCAGGGATGATGAAGTGATGGAGACCATCTGACGCTACATCTTTGTCCACCATCACCATCGTCATCATCATCACCATCACTACTGTAGTCATTATTACCACCGACATCAACACCATCACTACTATAATCATTATCACTACCGACATCAACATCACCACCATCCCTACCACGACCATAATCATTATCATCACCACTGCCATGATTATCACCATCATCAACAGTATCATCACCACCAATATTTTCATCGTCATCATCACCATCGTCATCATGAACAATTCAGATTTAAAAACTGGAATAATTAAGTAACTTAATTTGTTTCTCTTATTTTATCCCCCCCCCCCCAACCAATAATTTGCAGTGGTTCTGGAAAATCCACACTTCTCAATGTATTGACGTCAAGAAACACGGGAGGCTACGAGATTCAAGGAGAAGTTCAGCTTAATGGCGTACCGGTAATTAAACCTCACAAGTAGTTGCTATTTGAAAATTATCTCGTTAAACAACTATTCTCAAACAGTTCGTTCTTAATGCGGGACTTCGAGATTGTATAATGTTTTGTCCAGTTGTTGACTGACCCACATCAACCTGTCTAGGTATGTCCAGGTGTTAACAAACTACGTTGTTCTGTATAGGTAAGAATAGGGTAACGTGAATAATGCTATTGCTAAAAATAATTCATTTTCGAACTATCTCTTCAATTCTATTTAAAAAAAGACTTTAAATTCAATAACTGTTAACGCAATGATAATTTACTTATTCATCTTTTCCCATATTAGTCTACTACTTCTTCTTCTGCGTTCAGCAACTGCGGTCATACTCTATTGTCAGGCTCGTCGTCAAGACGAAGTCCACCGTCTTCTCCAGGTCAGAGCGGCTGACCCATATCTTTTGCCTCAAGTCTGTATCCTCTGGCCAGGTCTGCTGTTTCTGTTCTCCATATTCGTCGATTCTTCATAATAGAGTTTCACTACGGTCCCACTTTATTGGTTGGTACTATTTCGTGCATCTAGGATAACCAAGTGCCAGTTTCAATTTTCACAGCAAATATACATCGGGACCGTTCAGAAATCAAGGCAACCTACTACGCGTAAATATTGACCACCTAGAGCACATTACATGAAATGATGGTTTGATTGTCACTTCCTGCATATATTTAACCAATTATTGTATCCATAAACAACGAGAAATGTAAATATCTACTTTTGGTTAATTCCGTTCCCTAAAACAGATCTAATGAAATTTTTAATGAGAGTATCCTCGACTTTTGAATTGATTATTATCATAAGACCTGTGGTAAACTATTCCTTTCTCTAGAAGGTCCTTAATCCACAAAATAGCGGCAGTTCAGTTGTTAGTAAACTGGCTTCCTGCTCGGGTGATCAAAGGTTCACTTTGAAATTCAACTGGTAACAAATGTAAACATAAACAACTCCTATGGTTAACCTAGCCTAAGTAGATTGGATACCAGCTCTTTTTGGAAAGTTATCGCGGCAGTTACAATATATTGTTGTTAGCATGTCAGAAGTACAACATGAAAATTAATGTACAAAAAACAGAAGTTATGAAAATTAGCAAGACTTCAACACCAATGAATATAACAATAGATAATACCAAAGTGAAACAAGCCAAAGAATTTAAGTATCTAGGCAGCATTTTTTCCGAAGATGGAAGACTAGACAGAGAATTAGAAACAAGGTGCCAGAAAGCAAACACAGTGACTTACCAACTTTCACCATTACTATTCATCCAAAGATCAAGATGGAAATTAAAAATACAAATAATATCTACAATTTGTATACCAACACTGTGCTACCAATGTCAAACATTGTCTTTAACAGCATCGCAGCAAAGAAAAATCGTCACATGTGAAATGAAGTGTCTGAGGAAAGCTGCAATGGTTACCAAACTAGATAAAATAAGAAATGAAGAAATTAGGAAAAGAGTTGGTATAATATCATGTATCAAACATATTGAGAGACAGCAAGTAAAATGGTTCGGTCACCTTATGAGAATGAAGCCAAACCAAATACCAATAAGAGCATATAATACAAGAATATCCGGGCGTAAAGCCAAAGGTAGACCAAGAAAACGGTGGATAGAAAACATTAAGATAACCTTGAACAAACATGGACTAAAGGGAACCTCGGCGACACATCTGGCCTTGAAACGACAGCTTAAGATACCACCCCTACGCTTAACGGCAAGTGTGAATGCGATCAACAATCATTCACCTGGAGATAGACAATAGACAATCGCGGCAGGCTTGATGTCCACCACATCATCATCCTTTGATATGCCGTGAAAAACACGGACCTTACACTGTATATGCCTTCAGCTGACGACTGAATTCTTGGAGGCGGCTACCTTCCTGCATAGACTTATGAGCATATGAAGTGACATCCAGGCGTATTATTTAGTAGAATTCCGTTAGACATACACATATTTATAACATAAAATTTGCAAAATCTCAAAGATTGTTAGAAAAGACAAGAATAATAAAAGTATCGTGTAAGTGTAGAAATATCAATTGCTGCAATGGACAATAATAAAAACATTGAAGCAAATCAGAACACGTGCTATCGCTTGATCTGTGATATATGCATCATTTTTGCCTTATGTTTGTCGTCTATCATTTAATTTATAAAGATATAGTGCTCGATACGCAGATTTAGGCCGTTATGGTACTTAGTACAATTACCTTACTTCGAATTGTTTATTTTCTCTATTCGTTCTGTATTGATGTCTGCTCATTGTTGATTTATGTAAAATGAAAACTTTCTAGGATATACAGTAGAATGAGCAGGACTCGAATAGCTTGAAATATCCAGAGAATACAGATTTGTTAGAAAAAAAACGGCATAAAACTGAAGAGAGCGCCTTAATATCAGTCACTCAATAAAACCTCTGACCATCTTAAGAGTGTAGACCACGGGTGAATTATCTCCATATATCATGTCATTAGTTTGTTTTCACCAGGTTGTTTCATGTGATGTCAACATCACTCTGAACTTAAATTGTCTCTCTTCTTTAAGTTGTTCCATGTCTTCCACATCTTCTCTTTCCTTTCGTACTTCACTAAAGGTTTTCCTAGCGATAGAGTTTTATAACTAGCGAAATTCATCTTCATATCAAGACATTTATATTCAAATATAATCTTACCTTGTTCTCATTTAAATCTCTTCATTTATGATTTTATCTTTCTACTTCATATTTCAAATCTTTCTCAAGCTGCAGTTCACAAAAGTATGTAATCTACATTAAGCGGTCCTTGTAAGAATCTATTTCTACAACCTGTAAAACAAAATAGTTTTTGCTCTTGTATTGAAGAGCACTGTACAATCGGTTTATGAGTTATGACTGTATGTTATTATAAACACTCTCCGGAAAGATTCATAGGTGCTCCGATCTCCGTCTCAATACATCCATCAGAGTGTAACGGCCAGCAATTCAGTTCGAAGATGACCTTTATCAGTCTCTTCTAATATATATTATGTTTCTTTGTACGGGCTGCTCTGATATTTACGCCAATATCACACAATCTTGAGAACTACCATGATTTACACTTCTTTAAATCTTCTGTACGGACGATGTCTTATAACGCATTAACTATATCAGATCGATGTACAATGTGCTTTTAGCAAATACCAAACATTATGCCTAAGCAATAAATATATTATGTTATCGTTCGCCGTAGCATGTCTATTCAGGATGTTGCTATCACCTTTACAATTTGGATCTTCTTAGACTAAGGAGACAAAAAAGGACGTGGATCAATAGGCTGTTGAATATATATAATTAATCATAACAACAATGCCAGTTAGTGTATGTGTATAGAATACGCACTATGTTTTGGTGCATTACGGGCAGCTGTGGACACTTTCTAACGAACCAAATACGTATATTATTTAACGAAACGAAATATTGACGAATTTCACGGTAGCTAAAACTACTGACGGATTAAACGATTAAAACGTTGAAATCTGTCCACGTCACCCCGTAATGAATCAATTTTTAATTTTTAAAATTTGAATACAGATGTAACACACGCACGCACGCACGCACACACACACACTAAGCACGCACGAACGCTTAAAATACCATTTGTTTTTTCTCTAATCTCAACTTTCTAAATGCATTCATTAATAACAAATTTAATATTTAGCTGACTGGTACCAGCACCAGGAACATCTCAGCCTATGTGCAGCAAAGTGACCTCTTCTTCCATACACTGACTGTTCGAGAAACTCTCAGATTTCGGGTGAGTTTAGTCATTAAATACTAGTATTCACGAGAAACGTGAGGAAAGGTCAACCAAATTAAATACTAGTCGTCATGGCTAACGTGAGGCAATATCGACCCAATTAAATGCTAGTCGTCATGAGTAACGTGAGGCAATATCGACCCAATTAAATACTAGTCGTCATGGCTAGCGTGAGGCAATATCGACCCAATTAGATACTAGTCGTCATGGCTAACGTGAGGCAATATCGAGCCAATTAAATGCTAGTCGTCATGAGTAACGTGAGGCAATATCGACCCAATTAAATACTAGTCGTCTTGAGAAACTTGAGTCAATATCGATCAAATTGCATTCTTATTTTACCCATAACTGCGGAAAATCCTACTATAATTGAAATTCTAACAGAGATGTTCGGCTCCAGAATGTTATTGATGCTACGGCTCAGTCCTGACTTGAGTTGAAAGTGATTAGGGGAAGAAGTGAAAATAACATATAACTCATTTGGTGAAATTGTGAGGCGATTAGGTGCTAGCTGAACAGACTTTGTTCAAATTAAATCTACTGCTTTCTGATTTTTAAAACATTACTCCTCGATGCATGATATTTATATATTATTCACTTGCCACATTGTGATTAGGAACGCTGCATTCAAACGTGGATGCAAGTCAAATTTGGTTATATCAGAGCCCTGACTAACAAACATAATGGAGGTCGTGATGTAAGTCATCATGACCTCAGAAAAATAGGTGCCGATTTTTAGTTCTTGGTAGAAAAAAACAAATTCATCCGCTGTAAATAGGTGTGCTCAAGTGTCAAGTCTTATCTAAGACTGGTGATAAATACTGACGTTCACTGTAGAGCTCTTTATAACTCTTAGAAGTCGAGATGACAGGATTACAGGATTTGTGACCTGCAATAGTTATAAGATCAAACGTGTTGATATAGCCTGGGACTTCTGTTTCTTGTCGAAATCAGTTCGTCATATGAAGAGACTGAATCCTCTACAATAAAGATACAGATATTCAATAGCTTTTGGTAACTACTCGATAAATGTAGGCTGCGATGTTTGAGAAAATACTTTAATGACTCAGGTTAAGGATTTTTACCAATAAAATACCATCACAAAAATAAAGACAATATCGGGGTCACTCGCCGGTGTTATATATGTTTGAGTATTGACTATGAGATCTTCCAATCTTAATAGATACGAGTCCAGATAAATAGTCTCTGATGTGCAATGATGGTTATTCTAAGAAACGAAAAAAACATATAATATTTCAAGAATGGAAGACTTAAATAAACATAAACACGTGCCAAGGAAGAATTTACTCGACAACAACATTAGTAAATGTAAGTATGAAAGGTATATAACAACTACCAAACTGTTATAAAATAAGAAAGGAAAAGTCTGCTTGGATCATTGCATACTTTAGATAATCTACATGGATCATTGAATATTTTAGATGAGGTCAGGAAATGTCTACATAGTTCCTTGAATGTTTTATATAAGGTTAGGGAAAGTCTACTTGGATCATGGAAGTGTATTATATAAGGTCAAGGAAGTGAAATATAGGGTCAGATAAGTGGGGCATATGATCAGATAAGTCAGACACATGGTCAGAGAAGTTGGACATGTTTAAAATCCCGAAGAAGGCAACACAGAATACGGTTCTTTGAAAAATGATTTTTGTAACGACCCTATTAGAAAATAGACGGTATAGTAGGAGTAGTAATAGTTGTATTATGCAGAACCGTATATACATCTTATGCAGGGGGTGGGGCTGCTTCGTTCATTGCCTCCTTCTCGTGGGTAGTTTCCGCACTGTCGTGAAATTTTGGTGACCTTGATCTCGGAAAACTATTGGAGAGGGGGGGGGGAGAGGGGTTATCCAGATTCTTAGTACTCAATGTAATGTTCTTATTTCCTATGGAGTGGAAATTTGAATACCCATATGTCCATCGCTTTACTACGGACTTCATAATATGAATAACAGAGTAAGTACAGTGTCATTTCATATTCCATCTTCTCACAGGTCACTGTACCTTATGATGACATTCTAAACTATCCAAAAAACCCTTAGGGGCTTTCAGTGCATTGCGCACAGATCGAGTGATCGGTCGTGGACGCTCCATGGTTTTTTTTATCTCCGCGTAACGGAAAGTTGTAAGAAATCAAAATTAATTTTAAAAAGTTGAAATATGGGAGGGGGGGGGGGCGACGGCACATATTTCCCTACTTTATTTATATATATCTCCGTTACTGTGTAAACATACACGATAACATTGTCGACTCGACCACAAGAAACATTTATTAGAAAAAGACTTGGAAAATAAAGGGCATCTGAATAAAAGCAAACACTGCTAAAAGACTGTTCAATGTCCCTTAGTATGTTTAAATACAGACTTTACTTATGTTTAACTTGCGTGTTAAAGTGACATTGAAAAATATATTAATATGCAGGCATTACTTCGAATGGACAAGAAACTGGACAAAAGAGCACGTCTGGCCAGAGTTGAGGAAGTCATATTAGAGGTGAGCTACAATATAAAGTCATATTAGAGGTTGGCTACAATATAAAGTCATATTAGAGGAGAGCTACAATATAAAGTCATATTAGAGGTGGGCTACAATATAAAGTTATATTAGAGGTGGGCTACAATATAAAGTTATATTAGAGGTGGGCTACAATATAAAGTCATATTAGAGGTGGGCTACAATATAAAGTTATATTAGAGGTGGGCTACAATATAAAGTCATATTAGAGGTGGGCTACAATATAAAGTCATATTAGAGGTGGGCTACAATATAAAGTTATATTAGAGGTGGGCTACAATATAAAGACGATTATTTGGAAGTCAATTATTTTGTTTATTAAAATTAAGAACTATAGTAAAGGGGAAAAGTTCATAACAATGTAATTTTTTTGAAGTTTTGTTACTACTTAAAGGACAATTATCGTATGGGAGTGGTTCTCAGGATTGTTTGGCTCGTGGCTCACTTTAATTACATCCTTTCATCCATCCCCCCCCTCTCTGACTGTTTAATATCCTACTGGTGCCTAAAAAACGATCGTTATTACTCGTTGCATTTCAATAATACTTTATACGGTATTTATACATATATATAAAATACTCATGTGATATAGTTTTAATAGCGATAAAATTTAAACCACACAGTCAAGATATACATGTGATACAGTTTTAATAGCGGTAAAACTTCAACCACACAGTCAAGATATACATGTGATACAGTTTTAATAGAGGAAGAAGTTGAAGATATTGTTCTAGACCAGTGCAATGGAACAAAATTAATGAATATATTTAAATATCAACACAACATGATGATATTTTATAAGAAACAACACATTGCAATCATGAACAATGAGCAATAATTGAAAAACATATTAAAGGCGTTGTTGTGTTCTATTCAAACGTTAGTAAAATGATTTCAATGAAAAACAGGAAAACAAGCATCACCAAAAGCAGTGCCGTTACAAGAAGGAGATGGTGTGCGAAACGCACGAACTAACACCACTACAAGGGGTACCATGAGAAAGATATTAAAAATAGTAGTGAAGTCGACAAAATCAAGCTCTAAATTTGCGTGTTTGCTTAACAATATTTCTCTAGAGTGAATAGGTCTTACTATTGGCACCACAAATTGAAATTTTGAATGGATGTAGAAGATTGATGAAATTGAGCTCCAGTTTCCCCATATGTACTCTCAACGAAACAGCATTATGTTTATCGAGAGTACCAAGCATGGCACGTAACTCAGTAGCTTAAAACGATAATCCCAATGGATCTCAGAAAAAATATACTGTAAAATATTCGTCGCGAGTAGGATTAGAACACTTAACTACTGCTCATGGAGATTTCCACATAGAACCGTTTTCATATTCATAATAGGGAAATTTCCACATAGATAAATATTAATATTCATAACAAGCACAAAATCAAGTTAGTTACCGCACTGGTTTTCTCTGGAACACCACGGACCACACAGAACCAATAAAATGTTTTTGTATCGGTCATTGAATTTATGAATCCAATATTGTATGATGACAACTCAAATTAAGATAAGAATTGTGCATACGAAATCTGCTTTCTGAGAATATCGTGGACAGAAGAAAATAAAGTACTGTGGTATTGTGGTCAGTGGTTCATTCATCAAACAGTAACGGACAGATACAGGTTACGAATATTTTAACTCTTTGTGGTATTGATTTATTTGGGGTTTGGACAAAAATAATTTTCAGCTGTAGAACTATTCCATCCCACGTTCTTTTTAATCTGATCATGATGTGTCCTAATATCGATAAATGGTATGCATATTACATAACTTTGAAAATGAAAATGGTTAAAGAAAATGAGCATATCAGCAAATTATTGAAAAATTGATTTTGAAAAGTATAATTACAATTTGTAAAATGGAAAACAAATTAGTAGCGTAAAATATTTTTACATACACAAATATTGCAACTGACCAAATTTATCAATGGTTTGAGGAATTCCAATGACGTTTTTTAAAATATTTTCTGATATGGAATTTAGTTTGCATGTTTGTTCAATTTTTATTGTTAACCTTATGTTAATTACATTTATTGTTAACCTTATGAATACTTTCTCAGTAACACCAGAAGCAAGGCAGAAAAAGAAAAAATATACATCATAATTTTATTATTTACATATTTTGTTTACTTACTATAACTTGTCGTAATTTATTTCTATTCTGTAAAACGGGTGGGGAATTATTTGAAGGTAGCAAAATACCGACTAAAAGAAGATGAGTACAGTAGACAGTAAGAGATTGTTATCGAAATTTAAACAATGGGACAACAATCACAAGCATTTACAGCACTAACGTTATTAAACTGGCCAACAGACAGAGAGGGCTGGTCTCGCATGTGCTCCAATAAGATCTCCCAGGAACTTCAGTAGTGATCACGCTAATGTGCTATATGTGATAAGTTGATAAGTTGATAAAAAATGATAAAAGCAAAATAATACAAGGTGTTCACTTAAAACCTTAGAACTACTTTCAGCATTTGTTTTCTAAGAACATTCACGACCTATCTAAACCAAGTGTAAATTGATATATTACTGCAGACATCATCATCAGGTGCCATGCCGGGTGGCGTAGGCGGTCATGGCTCTCCACAGCTCTCTGTCCACATTATTATGTATCAAAGTCGTTGTTGTTTCTTTGCCGTGCCAGGTTGTCAACTGTCTAATATTTTCTCACTTTGTCGCCCTCTGTCTCTGGTGCCTTCAATCTTGCCTGTTGTGATTATGTTCTCTAAACCTGCCTGTCTCATGAAGTGGCCAAAAAAAGAAGATTGCCTTTTTCTTATATTGCTGATTAAGGTCCGTTTCGCATTTAACTCTTTTAACACCTCTAAATTAGTTTTTCTGGCAGTCCATGGTATTCTCAGCATTCTTCTGTAGAACCACATCTGTTGTCTCCAATCTCCCACTTTCCAATTTTGTTGTTGTCCAAGACTCGCACCCATATGTTAGTATAGAAGTTATATAGCACTGCAGAACTCTCTTTCTCACCTTTAATGACAAGGTCATATTACACAATATATTTTTCATTTTTCTGAATGTTGTTTTTGCCTGTTCTATTCTGCATTTTATTTATGTTGAACTTCTTCCATCTGCTGTAATCATTGTACCTACTGCCGACATAGCCAAATAAATTGACTGTCAATGATAGATACTGCATATATTAGAGAAAAAACCACGTTTCAATGATAGAGAATCAAATAAACCGACTGTCAATGATTAGCCTCAGCAGCATAAAAAACAAGCTATAGCGTTACAGTAAAACTATGAGTCTTTCAAAACAACAGGCTACTGCAGGCGAAGACACTCATCAAACCAAGTGTCAATTCGAGTTATATGTATATATATATATATATATATATATATATATATATATATATATATATATATCATATATTATATGACAGAGGAATGATATCTGAAATGATATTTTATTTTTATATAAGATGGGCTTATCAGGATGTTCCAACACACGACTCGGATTAGCACATGGTACCAAGAAAGGTATCTCAGGCGGTGAGAGGAAGAGACTTGCATTCGCATCAGAAGCTCTTACAAACCCTCCAATATTTTTCTGTGATGAGCCAACATCGAGTCTTGACACTTTCATGGCACAGAGTATTGTACAAACGTTACAGGTTAGTCGGCTTGTGTTCAGTTATTCTTTATGAAAGAACTGAGTTTTCACATTAATTTATGTGAGTATCATGTACATCTGAGTTTTCACATTAATTTATGTAAGTATCATGTACATCTGAGTTTTTACATTAATTTATGTGAGTGTCATGTACATTTGAGTTTTCACATTAATTTATTTGAGTGTCATGTACATTTGAGTTTTCACATTAATTTATTTGAGTGTCATGTACATCTAAGTTCTGACATTAATTTATGTTAGTGTCATGTACGCATGTATTTTCATATTAAATTGTATGCATATATAAGGCATATGGTCACCTCATATCTAAAAAATTGGCTCCTAAGCTGGCTACCTAACTTAATCTGGAACTAATTCCCTTATCAATCAATGCCTTACTTAATTTGTCAGTGCGTGTTAGCGCATTGTGCAGGTACAATCAGGAGTTTGAGAACAGCTGGAGAAGAAAATGTGAACTTATTTGTCGTGCTTATATTTCATGTTAGTCATGGTGTATGCTAACGTTATTATGCGATACGGAGAAATAAACAGCGTATGATAACGTATATGATACAGTGAGTTCTAGTTGTATCGCTGATATGATGAGCTGATAACAGTCTGTCACACGAGTCATGTGTTGTTGTTAAGTGCTTACACACTTAAGTTTTAGAAGCTTACCTCCTTCTCTGTTGGAGGCATTTAATGTTCTCTGATAAACATACCGAGGTGCAAACCTTCAATGCTAACTGCGTCGTTACTAAATCCTCAAGCTGTGATTATTATATTACAGTTTTAAAAATAGATCGTTCAATTAAATAAAATACTTCATTTTAGACAATTGTAAGAACAAAAAGAAAGAATAAGGAGAGAGAAGGACGATTGATTGGGCACAGGCCCAGAAAACCATTGAAAGATATAGTCAAACCTATGACATGGAACCAGCATGAAAAAGGGACACAGAGAGCACATGTTTTAGAAAGACCAAGAACGACCTCACAAAAAATGGGAATCACGCGGCTGAGCATGTAGATACCTCTGGAGGGCTTGATTAATTAAATAGGAAATAAATGACCAGAAACTTGTCAGTGCTATATTGTGGATTGCTGATGATATAGTGCTGATGATATCTTCTTCGTGTTGTTGGCAGTCAGAGGCCGGACAGGCTGACGAGTTCTACAACTGTTTCGAGTGATAGAATAGTGTACCGGTATGACCATACTGAACTCCTTATGAGAAATAAACAGCTCGGACAATCGAAAGAATAAAGGTCATGATTTCTTTTTTAATTTCCAGAGTAAATGTGAAGGTAGGTCCCGTGGCAGCAACTTGCCGGTGGAGTGGCCAGTTCCCTTCCTTGCTGTCTTTACTTCCCCTAACTCATGCGTCAGTTACTCATTTACAGCTGAGTCGACTAGAGGATTGGTCGTGTCAAGCGATAAATCGCAACTCCGAATTTGTTTTGTCCGGACGGTGTTTTGAACCTGGCACGCTGTTAGCATAAAACATAAACATAGCAAGCAAGCTCACTATCAACTAGGCTAACACTCTACTCTAAATGATATACACAGATATTTTTTTGGGTATAAGATAGAGTGTCATTGTATGCTTAGAAGACTGCTCGTCAAGCAACTGTCTGTCGTCATGTAAATTGTGGATATACCCAAGAGTAAGTTTGATGAACTCTTTAGGACAGTTTTATGTGTGCAATAAAAATGACAATCGGAAAATAAATAGATAGTGTCAACATAGCAATTATCCTGCCACTAATATATACGCTTACCCGGTAAGCAAAGTAACATATAAAATAATTACTGTCCTCACCGTTGTGTTCTTTAGGACATTACAGTGCTAGCTTCGTACTTTCAAAACTGTTGTTTTAAATCATGTCCAAACATTCTAAACATGTCAAAACATGCCCAAACATGCAGGATGACTAAAACATTGTAGAGATTATCTTGCAAAACGAAAATGGACCACCTGAAACGGATGCCAACACATTACCAACTGAGTTAATAAGATTTGAAATGCACTTAGGTAGCCTTAGCATTTTACAATATTAGTTTATACGGAAAAGAAGAAATACGTGTAGACCCTATGTTTTAATCTGTATGCTGAGGTATTAAACGGGGTGAGAGGTAGATCTGAAAATAGATAAAAGAATAATAACACCGCGAGCTGTCCGTTTTGTCATAAAAAGCAACTAATGAGATATTAGTAAAATTAGTTCCCACGACACAAAGAACACAAATCATTAATAAAATGGTAATGCATATATTACAGCTTATATATCTATTCGCTAAACCCTATGTTGCCTTTCAGCGTCAGGGGTAGAAGAGTTTACTGGATACGGCACTCTTGTGTGCTGACTATATTGTAGAATTTGTCGCCTCTTTTATTTCGGTGGTCCATCGTTTTCGTGATCGACCTCTAGGTCTGTCTTCACTGTATCTGTGTAGCATTGCTTGTTGTGGTATGCTGTATGACATTACAGTATAAATATATAATACATTCACAGAAAATTAAAAACACTGAGATATATGATTTATTTCCCACAGAAAATGGCTGCTAGAGGCCACGTTATTCTGTGTACCATCCACCAGCCTTCCTCTGAGCTGTTTGCCATGTTCAGCCAGTGAGTGCTATTTCTTAGATTATAGATATATAATATTGCTCTATGTCTTGTATATATGTATCTGTGTTCGTTCACATATTTCCAGAAAACAGTTAGCGCTACATCATACGTTTTATTAAGATCGATGAAGAGAACACATACATGATATTTAGGCCACAATTTAAAAAAAAATTATGTTGAACATTTAGCTCCTTAATTAACCAAAAATCCTTGAGAATAAAGAATTTTATTGGTCCTAGATTTGATTTCACTTCATTTTGGACAGACTAAAAATAATTGTATTTTTTCTGGTTTTCATTCGAATGACTCGCACGTTTTCCTTGTGTCTTGTGACTAGTTATCCACAAATTTTATATGTGACTTGTGGCTATTAATTGCTTCCTTATACCACTAATGGTTTTTGATCAAGTGTTTTCTATCGCCTGTGACTACTAAATGACTGCTTTCTAGTCGGTACGTAGCTATATATTGTGTAATCGTGTTATTAATTGATTGTTCTAATGGGATATGGGCTATTACTGGATTATTTTGTTATCGATTAGTGGTGACTAGTGATTGTTTTATAATAGACTTGATCCTATTAATTGACTGCTTTCTTTTTGGCTTATGGCTACGAATTGATTGTTTTCTATTCCACTTGTGGCTACTTTGAATATTTTCTACTTTGCTTGTGTTTACTAAATAACTTTTTTTTTCTGTCTGTCTTGTAGCTAGCTACAAATGAGTGTGTTTTTCCTATCTATCTTGTGGCTACCATTTGGCAGTTTTCTATCTTGCTCGTTGCTATGAATTGCATGTGTTATAATTAATTTGCAACTATAAACTTGCTATATATAAATTTACTATATGTCTACTTTCTGGATACACGTTTATCTGTAATCATATGCTGTTTCTTATTTATTTCGTCCATGCTTTACAAGCTTCTAAAAGAACTGCAAATAATAAATAGCTACGTAAAACCTGCAATGCATATCATAAGTGGCGAGTAAGGAGGTTTGGGGTGGAGTTGGATATCAATGTGACTCAAAAGTCATGTTAAAGGTGTGTTGCTGAAAGGCGCAGATATCGCAGACAAGCTGTAAATTATGACAAAGTAAATTCGTTTTCCAGACTATATTCAGCTAGCCAACGGGAGTTTGAGATCTAACGCCATAAGAATATGATTTTATATGAATTTTGCATTCTTATTGTTATTATGCGTTTCTTCTCAAACTTCTGCAGATAAGCAAGATTTAGTTCGGAGAACGGAATGTGTTGTGTTATGGCTTACAACGTTATTGCGATAAATGCGACTTTCGAAAATCTGAATACAGCATGACTTTTAGGTCTCTTTGACATTACATGTGATGGGACAACCAATTCCACCTCAAAATCCTCTTAATCGTCTCTTACGAATTCAATGAATCAAGTGCCATGCCGAATGGAGTAGGCGATCATGTTTCTCCACGACTCTCTGTATCTTGTGTTGTCAATAAGCTCGTTTGGTGAACTTCTACCTTGCTACAATATTAGTCCATCTAGTAACTTTTCTCGTTGCCGTCCGCTATCTCTTCTCCCCTTGATCTTTCCAGTGGGCTATTAAGCGTTCAAGCTGTGTTCTTCTCAGCACATGCCGTAGAAATCTTGACTGTCTGCCCCTAATGTTTGATATGATTGATCTTTTTATGTCATCATCAATGATAACCTCTGTATTAATTTTCTTAGCTGTCCATGGTATTTTATTCATTCTTTTCAGAAAACGCATCTCTCTAATTCTCTTTGAATGTTTTGTTTACAGTCCATGTTTCACATCCATAAAAAAGAATTTGTTCGATATAACACACTAGCACTCGATTCGGGTCTGCATTGATAGTTTTCCATTGCACAAAATGGTTCTCATTTTGTGGAATGTTAATTTAGATAATGTTTTCCTTACCAAAAATCGTTGCAGAAAAACCAACAATTTTGGTGAGGAAAACATTGTCCAAGTCATCTTATTTTTCAATATTTTTATGGTTTTGTTTCTTGAAAAAAATCTCGGTTGGCCCGATACATTATAATTGTCCTTTGTTTTATTGATATTGACTTTTATTTTGCATCGATAGTTAAGTATTTCTAGTAACCCTTTTTACCTAATTTAATATTTACCATAGGAAAAATTACTAACTGTCTGAATTTCTTCTCCACTGAGAGTGATGTTAAAATTACAGTTGGAAAAGTTTATAATCTTGAAGTTTTGGAAGTGTTGACTTAAAGGCCTATTTGTTCTGAAAGATCAAAAAAATCGATTCAACATATCTTGTGCCTTTGTAAGTGTTATTAATGACTTAATATCGCCAGGTCATATGCAAAATCGAGATCACTAAGAATTCTATCATTTGTCTATTGTATACATATTTTATCTCGAATTGCACTCGTCAGACATCTGAGAAATCATAATGAATCCGAATGTGACTTTCTTTTTTGCAATGCCATGATTATTTTGGCTTGGAAAGGATGGACGTGGTATCTCCATGCATTCGAAAAAGTGAGAAAATGTACTATTGTATTCTATGTTTATTTCAATATATCTAACCAACATTATTCCCACAGTTGATTCCATTTTATAATGAAAAATATTAAGTTAATTGATATGTATGCCAATTTGTATTTCTTGTATTTATTTGAAAAATTCATGAAGCTGACGAGAATTGAACGAGTATTTATTTCAAAGATGTATTGCCAAGTGTAAAACCATATCATTTAATATCGTCTTCAGAGTTCTTCTGTTGGCCGAAGGCAGAGTAGCATACATGGGATCTACTAATGGAGCTTTAGACTTCTTTAGCAGGTACATTCAGAATATATAGCAATTGTAAAGTGAAATGTGCTTATGTTAATGTATTTAGGAAGGTCATTCGTCTCCAAGCTTCTCCAGATAAAAGTTGTGCAAAGATTTGATAGTTTTTTAATAGGACGATGTTATTAAATAACAATGATAGATGCACACTTTCGAATACCCCTGACTATGTGCAATACGATTATGGGGACAGAGTACTTAGTTTTGATAATCACTGGAAACACACACTGATGAATTGACTGAGGTGAGGATTGAGGAATGTATGAATATGTTCAGTGTGCTCTCATGACTCATAACTCATAAGTAATTCACATAAACAGAATCATATTGATTTTATAAGAAAATAATTGCTTTTATCGTTTCTGGTACCCAGGTTGCAATATCCATGCCCACACAATTTTAATCCAGCTGACCATTACATCTTAACATTGGCTATTGTTCCTGGCGATGAGGAGGCCAGCAGAAGACGAACTCAGGTGAGAAACTTGATGTCAAACGTATAACAAATGATGTGAAAAATGTGGATATTTACTTGTACTGAGGAGGTTTTTCAGATGGAGTTGGCTTTACCAGCCCATATAGGGTAGAAGTGAACCAGAAGCCATGCTGAAGTCGAATGTTTCAGACCGAAAGGCGAAGATATCGCAGCTTAGCTGTATATCATAACCCGTATTCCATTGTTCAGACTACATCCTGCAAATCTGCAGGAGTACAAACACGTAAGAAGAAGATGACTTGTATATGTTCAAAAGAACAATTTAAAATTGATTGTGAAATTTCTCATAATCTTATTTTGCCTATGATCTAGTTTGTTTTCTAATGCTAATTACCCATATCGCTATTGAAGTAAGGCATGTGCTGTTAATTATATTCATATCTGACGAGGCTGACTTTCACTTCCTTACTAGAATGACTGCGCGAGAGACAAACAATGGTTGGTCCTATGGTAACAACTTGCCATCAGGGATGAAGATAATTCTTCATGTACTAATGCGCAGCAACTATTAGGTAGAGTGGCCAGTTCTCTTCCTTGCTGTCTTTACCTCCTCTAAACTCATGCATCAGATACCGGTTTACAGCTGGATCGACTGGGGGAGCGGTCATGTCAGGCGAGAAATCACGACTCGCATTACTTGTTTTTGAGACACGATACATGCATTAATACGCAGCTCACGGAATTTCTGCCATCTATAAACCCATAACTCTTCATGGTCGTTGGGGTGAAGTGAATGTTATTTAAAGTGAAGATAATTGTCCCATCCCATGGTTCCAAGCACCACAAAACCATTCTAATATCGAATATATAGAGATTTTAGGCACATATATCGCAGCTAAGCTGTAATACATAACACAACGCATCAGTTCCTTAACAACATCGTGCTAACTGTCGTTTGATTGCTAATATAGAATAACAGTAAAGCTCTCATGTCTTGACGCCTTCTCCCTCTATTTCAAATGTAAACATGAAATAAAAACAGAAGTAAAACTGTCTACTACGCGGTAAATTAACGAAATAAGAAAAATTGCTAAAATAATGTTTTACTTTACAAAAAAGACAAATACACAAATTCAACGTTTCGATTATAATTTCTTTGTCAAAATAAAGACAAATACAAAAACTCTTAAGTATAATAAAACAATGGTACATTTAAGGAAAGCCTGTTACCATGCGAGAATCATGTGCAAGTAGAGTAGAATACAACAGAAACATCAGGAATCACAGGTTGAGGTATATATTAGTAGTAGACACTGTAAATGCGAAACAAATATTTAGAGTAAGATTCAGAAATAAAAGTAACAAAATAAAATCAAAATGAAAGTTTACATTCCTTGGGCCTGATCCTTTAAACTAAATAAATAATGAAGTCCTGTTTCAAATGATACACTACTAATTTATTATCACATTTGAAACATTTTCTATGTTCTTATAAAAACCTAAAATTTCTAAAATTTAAAAATTATATACAAAAGTGTATTTCTTATTGACCTATTCATAAAATTTCAATAAAAGTACACAATTATTATTAAAAGTGGTATTGACTTGTGAAGAATACGACTGTACTAGAATCTGACTTTTTATACAGATATTCATAAAAAGTATCCGACAAAAATATAATGTAGAAAAATGTTTTAAAAAAATGAGAATATTGTTTATTGTAGCTCACGATTTCTATTTTTCTTGAACTAGACCATCTGTCAAGCATACGATGAAAGTCATTATCATCATACCATCACGGATCAGATTGATCAGTACATTCGGGAGTCGGACTTGGCCGATCGTGTTGTGGTAAGACTTTATCAACGAGTTTGTATTGATATATATATATATATATATATATATATATATATATATATATATATATATATATATATATATATATATATATATACGCCGTACCATAAAATCCACTGTATTCTTCTACTTGCACTTTTAAGTAGTTTTGTATGCGTGACCCAGTAAGAATGGATGAGGCAAATACCAGTTTGTGCATTGTAGACCAATTTTTGTTCAAAGGTTTTTTTGCCAGAAACAGTCATTTTGTTCCTCAATCTGCTGGGGGCCAGCCTAATGTGCTTAGAGTTGAAGGTCTTTTATGATTTATATAAGGACTTGCACTGATGACTTGCGGACTTACGGACCGCATACTGATATCTCATGAACTGTCACCGTTCCACGAGCTATCAATTTCAGAAGCGCTGTTCTAGATTACCTAACTGCTGAAACTGTTCTTTATTACTGGGGAGATGAGCAAATGTAGATCAAGAATTTCTATAGTACTGTTTTTACCTTTCGAAGATGCTAGGTTGTTGTTTTTGTTTAGAAAATATTTACAGATACATTATGAACATGTTCTTTATGGATCTACTTGTCTTTCCTTCAGAATTGTGAGTGAATGTTCCCTCTTGTTGAAATGTGAGTGAATGTTCCCTCTTGTTGAAATGTGAGTGAATGTTCCCTCTTGTTGAAATGTGAGTGAATGTTCCCTCTTGTTGAAATGTGAGTGAATGTTCCCTCTTGTTGAAATGTGAGTGAATGTTCCCTCTTGTTGAAATGTGAGTGAATGTTCCCTCTTGTTGAAATGTGAGTGAATGTTCCCTCTTGTTGAAATATGAGTGAATGTTCCCTCTTGTTGAAATGTGAGTGAATGTTCCTTCTTGTTGAAATGTGAGTGAATGTTCCCTCTTGTTGAAATGTGAGTGAATGTTCCCTCTTGATGAAATGTGAGTGAATGTTCCCTCTTGTTGAAATGTGAGTGAATGTTCCCTCTTGTTGAAATGTGAGTGAATGTTCCCTCTTGTTGAAATGTGAGTGAATGTTCCCTCTTGTTGAAATGTGAGTGAATGTTCCCTCTTGTTGAAATGTGAGTGAATTTTCCCTCTTGTTGAAATGTGAGTGAATGTTCCCTCTTGTTGAAATGTGAGTGAATGTTCCCTCTTGTTGAAATATGAGTGAATGTTCCCTCTTGTTGAAATGTGAGTGAATGTTCCTTCTTGTTGAAATGTGAGTGAATGTTCCCTCTTGTTGAAATGTGAGTGAATGTTCCCTCTTGTTGAAATGTGAGTGAATTTCCCTCTTGTTGAAATGTGAGTGAATGTTCCTTCTTGTTGAAATGTGAGTGAATGTTCCCTCTTGTTGAAATGTGAGTGAATGTTCCCTCTTGTTGAAATGTGAGTGAATGTTCCCTTTTGTTGAAATGTGAGTGAATGTTCCTTCTTGTTGAAATGTGAGTGAATGTTCCCTCTTGTTGAAATGTGAGTGAATGTTCCCTCTTGTTGAAATGTGAGTGAATGTTCCCTCTTGTTGAAATGTGAGTGAATGTTCCTTCTTGTTGAAATGTGAGTGAATGTTCCCTCTTGTTGAAATGTGAGTGAATGTTCCCTCTTGTTGAAATGTGAGTGAATGTTCCCTCTTGTTGAAATGTGAGTGAATGTTCCCTCTTGTTGAAATGTGAGTGAATGTTCCCTCTTGTTGAAATGTGAGTGAATGTTCCCTCTTGTTGAAATGACAAAGAAGAAAACATTGTTTTCTTGAACGAAATTTACTTAGTGGATCACTATGTGCGATTACATTGATCCAAAATATGAATAACCCATTGATTCGAAATAAGTATAATAGCATGGGAGAGGTTTACATAAGTGTTTCACTCTCCGTTCCAGCAGTCATCCAAGAATATGAAAACTCAAAGTCCCAGTCAAATGGTGATTACATGATCTTCGGATCCTTCCATAGAGAGCACACGTTCTCCCTTCGCCGATCATTCACGTTTCTATCATTATTTGGACGTATACGTTATCGCCTACATTGACGTCATGTTCATGCTGTAGTACACCTAAAGTCAGCCCCTAATTAATGTTTGTCCTTATTAAAGTCCCTTATAAAGTCAGCCTCCGTCTTTCCTCAGTACTTTGCCATCAACTATACCATTTCTCGCCTTTGAATCTGATCTATTGATGCATTTGCACCCTTCATGACCAGATACAGTAATTCCAGAAATACGTTGAGCAATCAAGTTGTTCAGAAGCATGGACCATTGTTTTTGTGGGAAGAACATTTTTAATTTGCTTACGAAGCTCCTTTGGAAATCTGTAGTATCACATTTTCTTTATAGAAAAAGACTAGAGTTTTGTTTTGACAAAGCTGACATCTACTTCCTTATCAAGATTAATGCAAGCGGGAGATTCATGATACATGCATTATTAAGCAGTCATTGAATTTACCACACGTCCTATGTTACATATAGTAAAAGAGAGCTTTATTGATCCTAATTTCCGAAGCTAAAAGAAAACAACAAAGAGAAGTATTGTTGTCGATACTTTCCTGTTGATGATTCGTCCTATCCAATATATTCCCAACATCATTTGTGATACCTCACTTCCAACTATGTGATACTACTAGCCGTGCAATATTTCTGTTACGTCCATCGCATCAATATGTTGTTAATAGACATAATACATGTTTATAATAATTACAATATGATACTAACAAGTAGTCTATCCTTGTACAAGTCAATTTAAAAATGTATTTAGAAGTTTCATTACTGCACCTGTTCATGGTGAAATATTTCTAAGGTTTTATCTTTTGTTTTTCAGTGATAGTTCTCAAACTCCCAACTCCCACTGGAACTCTTTTTTCTAGCATAACAATAGTCCTACTTGTTTTCTAGCAGATTAAGAACACTAAGTATATAAAGCAAATTTAGAAAAACAAATGAAGAGCTCCTGAAAGAGATTGACACCAAAAGTAACCTACTTATCAACATTACAAAAAATCCTCTTTTATTGGCCACATTATACGCAACGGTGACTTGGAATATAATGTAATATAACTGACAAAACTGAGGGTGAAAGGAGACAGGACGTCCAAGAAAGAATATATAGAATAGTTTAACATACTGGCTTGATCGAATCAGCAATACATCTGATACACAGTACTGCAGTACCGGAACTAGGCAACGACGATCTTGACGGCAGCTAGGGTGAAAGCGCCAAAAGCAATATCTAAATGCGCTGCAAACGAAAGGATGTTATTTTATATAAATGGATCCTCAGTACGTCAAAAATATGGTATCCCTGAATGAATAAGTCAACATCAGTCTGGTTAGACAACAACAGAATTGATTGAACAGACTAACAAAAAGGGTTTAGAGATAGAGAAAATAAACTATACAAAAATTAGTTTTTCATTGCTTGTGTCCTCAGTACCCTTCTCTACGGCAGTGAAACATGGTTAACCTGTATGTAAGAGCAGAAACTGTTAACAAAATTCACATTCAGTGACTAGGCTAACCTGTATGTAAGAGCAGAAACTGTTAACAAAATTCACATTCAGTGACTAGGCTAACCTGTATGTAAGAGCAGAAACTGTTAACAATATTCACATTCAGTGACTAGGCTAACCTGTATGTAAGAGCAGAAACTGTTAACAAAATTCACATTCAGTGACTAGGCTAACCTGTATGTA
The DNA here is from genome assembly GCA_034231615.1 of Meghimatium bilineatum. Taxonomy (NCBI): domain Eukaryota; kingdom Metazoa; phylum Mollusca; class Gastropoda; order Stylommatophora; family Philomycidae; genus Meghimatium; species Meghimatium bilineatum. Next base: position 24,934,629 of record CM067298.1, on the reverse strand, counting down.
AGAGCAGAAACTGTTAACAAAATTCATATTCAGTGACTAGGCTAACCTGTATGTAAGAGCAGAAACTGTTAACAAAATTCACATTCAGTGACTAGGCTAACCTGTATGTAAGAGCAGAAACTGTTAACAAAATTCACATTCAGTGACTAGGCTAACCTGTATGTAAGAGCAGAAACTGTTAACAATATTGAAATTCAGTGCCTACGACGAACTCTTGCAGTTAGAGGCAGGTCAAAGTTATCAAGACTGATATATTAGAAAGCGCAGGAAGTACCACCGGTATTTACTATTCTGTTTGCGTAGATTTATAAGGCTAGGCAACACTAGGCGGATCCACTTATTCTCGCAATATTTCTAAGCATGGACTGAATCTGTGCTTACTACTGCTCCCAATTTGTTTGTGTTAGAAATCCATTTTTGTGGCGTCGTAACTGCCGCGATTTCTAGTCTCATGTTGGAAGTTGTTGCTGTGAAGGCTCCATTTTGTTACACAACAGTTCCACCCAGGGTCGGTCTTAGGCCACTGCAACCTATGCGACCGCATTGGGCCCTGCACTTCATAGGCCCATAAATTAATATTATAATTTATTTTATTATCCTCTTCCCTACCCAGACTGGGCCCCGGGCAATCCGTTTCGCATTGGGCCCCGCAAATTTTAGGGCCGGCCCTGGTTCCACCCCAGCTCTGACAGTAAAGCTGTCTTTTTACCATAATACTATCGTCTGGAAAGACGGAATGACGTAGCTTTCCCATGGCGACAAAATTCATAACATGGATAATGCAGAATTGCGGAAGAGCTCTCATGTTGTGGAAATTAATGGTCGACTAAGCCACCCATCACATCATATAATAATACGCATTCACATTGTCGTACTGGTATTAATTAACATTGACAGTTTATGCACGTGGTTCACTCTTGTAACATTCTTTATTTACTTTGATGTTACAGCTAAATGAGGTGGCTGGCGAATCAAGGTATGATATTGTCTTTACCACTTTTTTAATTCTTTCGGAGCTTTAGTAGACTCTATGTCCCTTAATTGTGAACGTTTCAGTGACAGGATAATAATGTCCGTTATTTCACTAGTGACGAATGAGTAAATACTGTAGACCTAATTTATAAATACGATATTTAAGATACAGAAACACCATATCGACGAGTCTGAGTTCAAAGACAATATGGGACGAGACAGTTGAAACACCATATCGGATAGTCTAGAAACACTATACTAAAGAATCTGAATAGAAACACCGTTTTTATGAGTGATTAGAAACACTATACCGATGAGGCTGATTAGAAACAATATATTAAATGTAGTGGATATTTAGACAACATTACACACGTAGTATATTGCCATTGCTTTCTGAACGGTCAGAATGCACAATGTCATCTGGATAGATTTGATTCTGACATCTTGGTATACCGAGACAAGATGTATACTCCACGTCACTGAGCAGGACAATATATATAAACACCATTGTAATAAATAAGAGTCACTCAAATTTGATAGCAATAAAAATCCTACTAACAACAGAACACAGAACATACAATTTAACTGATACATTTTCATCAGAACAAAAAAAATAATGAACAGGCAGTGATGATCATACTTGAATAGCTTTGGTGCTGATTAAGGCTTTAAAAGTCGAAAAGTCGTCCGTCCTTGTACTTCCTTCTTAGTTTTTTTCTTTTTGCTAGTGGTAATACTGAAATAATGTAAAAATACATGGAGAGAAACTACAAGTAGTGCAATATTTATATCTCGCACACATAATAACGAATGATGGCAGATATGAAACAGAGGTTAACAGGAGTATCGGAATGGCTAAAAGTACTTTCAATGATTTTTTATTGTCTATTGTCTTTCCCCAGGTGGTATGTTATCCACTCTTGCCGTTAAGGGTAGGGGTGATTGGAACTCGAGTTTGGGTTCTAAATCCAGATGTGTGGCATCAGCTGTACTATGACCGTGATTGTTAAGGATGTCCCTGACGTTTTCTATCCATCTTTTCCGTGGTCTTCCTCTGACTTTGTACCCTGATCTCATTTGGTTATATGCCTGTACGGGCAACGTGTGATGCATTCTGATAATGCGGCCAAACCACTTGATGTGCTGCCTTTCTATGTATTCTGTGCAAGGTATTATACCTATTCTTTTCCTGATATCTTCCTTTCGTAATCTATCGAACCTGGTGATCTCTGCGGCTTTCCTCAAGCATTTCATCTCACATGTTACTATCTTTCTGTAATGTGAAGATGAGAGAGACCAGGTTTGACACTGTTATCACAGTTTGCACTTTCAATGATATGAGTAAAATATTAACATCTAAACAAATTACAAACAATTACAAGTTAAAAATGAGAATAATAAAATGTTGCATCTATTCTATATATTCTATAATGTATGGCTCAGAAATATGAACAATAAACAAACAGAAGACAAAATTGATACACTTGAGATGTGGATATATAGAAGAATAGGGAAAACATCATGAAAAGAGAAGAAAACCAACTGAGAATTTCTAAAAATACTGTGTATGAAGAAAGAATTATTGAAGGAAATTAAGATCAAATAACATATTTTGGTCACATTAAAAGACGTTGTTGAAGACCTTACTTGAGGTTAAAGTCGAGGGGATGCGAGCAAGATGGAAGTAGATATACAAATGGGAGAGTAACATCGCGAGATGGACAGATTACAGTATAGCTGAGTGTACCACCATGACAGGGGACAGATGACGTGCAGCCAACTTTCGTTGCGGAGACGGTGCTCCTTGATAATGAATGCTGTACTGTACCTATTTCCGTGAACACACTTATTTGCTCTGTTTTACCGCAGTCTCTATATATTCAGCTTATTGAGTTATAACTGAAACTGATGATATACCTATGCAAACTCAAACTTAGCTGCATGCAAACATAAATATAATTCCTTTATTTCACTGTAACCACATGCCATGAAATACTGTGCCACTGTATTGCACATATAACCAGACACATCATGATTATTGAGATACATCTGCTATGGTTGTATCATGTTAGCAGAAGTCCAACAAACTCCAAAATTTGAATGATTTCTCGTGGTAATTAAATTATCCGCTTCGAGTTGGCAACACTGTATGCCTAGATTCAATTTGTAAAACAGACACCCGTCTTTCCACTTCGATCTGGCTTTTAATTAATTGCGATAATTACCATAATCATAATCATGTACCTTTTGTATGTTCACTATCGATATTTAATTACCATTCTGTGTATGTAAAAAAAATGTTGATTTCACCACCTTTGCGTAATCATCACAAGAAAGGCTACAAATATATATAATATCTATATTTATTTATTAATACCTAATGTTTAGATAATACAATGGTACTGTTACCCTATTACATTTGTTATATTTGCGTTATATATATATATATATATATATATCATATATATACATACTTCAATATGTATTTAAGTATACAGCCGAAGACGGATGTGTCGAGCCTTTAGCGCAAATAAAACGGCGACACAACGCATTTCCATTCTCTGGACTGCATCCTGCTGGAAATGTAGTAGGCAATGGTCCTGCTACAAGAGAGATCGAGCGGGAGTTTGAGAATGAACACTGAATAAGAAGTATGTATGTATTAATATGATGATACAAACTGATTACAGGTATAAATCAAGCCTCATGACACAAACCGTCAACTTGTTCTGGAGAACATGGACCTCTCAATATCGTGATGACCTACTCTTCTGGACACGACTTATACAGACTGTGGTCGGTATCTCGATACACACACACATATGCACTCACTCAGATAAAGACATACACACATGAACATATATAATTACATTCATGGATACCAACATATACAGTCACAAATATTCATACATATTTATTCACATAAGCACATACATGTATGCACATAAACATATATATACATGAATCACACATCGCATCCATTCTAAAAACACATACACATTGGTAGTTGTACCCACTTCTACCTGGTCTATTTAGATGTGAACATAGTTGTAAAAATAATAATGTTTTGTTTCACTATGTATCTCTAATTGTTAAATACCTTCATGCTAAATTGTCTGTATTTCTGTAAAGTTTTATTATTTCAGCAACAATTGTCTGTATTTCTGTAAAGTTTTATTATTTCAGCAGCAATTGTCTGTATTTCTGTAAAGTTTTATTATTTCAGCAAAAATTGTCTGTATTTCTGTAAAGTTTTATTATTTCAGCAAAAATTGTCTGTACTTCTGTAAAGTTTTATTATTTCAGCAACAATTGTCTGTATTTCTGTAAAGTTTTATTATTTCAGCAAAAATTGTCTGTATTTCTGTAAAGTTTTATTATTTCAGCAAAAATTGTCTGTATTTCTGTAAAGTTGTATTATTTCAGCAACAATTGTCTGTATTTCTGTAAAGTTTTATTATTTCAGCAACAATTGTCTGTATTTCTGTAAAGTTTTATTATTTCAGCAACAATTGTATGTTTCTGGATAATAGTCAGAATTTCTACTAAATTACCAGTATTTCTTTAAAAATTGTCTGTATGCCGGGAAAAGCGTCTATATTTATGCAAAATTGCCTTGATTTTAGCCAAAATGTCTGTATATGTGCAAAATTATTTATATTTTTGCAAAATTGTATGTTTTGAAAATGTGTGCACATTTCTGTAAAAGTGTCTATCTATCGCTTCCTTGAAGTGTCACTTACAGAAGGTTGTTCACACTGCCACTCTTTTAGCCTCTTAGTTCTGTGCAAGTTGCCAAGTCTCTTCTAGTGTGATATTCAGCACGTCCTCGATGACATGTATCAATCATAGTCTTGGACTATCTCTTGTTCTCTTACCTGGAACTTTTTCCTCCATGATGAATCTTTCTAAACCAATGTGTCCCTTTATATGTTCGAAATTTGTTAACGTGCGTAGTTTGAAAGTTTTGAGGAAACAGTCTGCTTATATATTCAGATCTGCAAAAATCTAGGTTCGTTCGTTTTTATGTCAATATTCTAAAGCCCTTTCTATAAAATTTCCTTTTAGATGTCAATATTTTATTTTCCTATGCAGATATCATTGTCCACGTTTCACAACCAGATGTTGCCACTGGAAAGATATAGCTTCTTAATAGTTCAAACTTTGTTTTTCTGTTTGCACCTTGCAAAGATTTTCATCTGTGATGCATTTGCAGGTCCATTGTCTGTATTTCTGCAAAATTATCTTTAAGTCTGCAAAACTGTTTGTGTGTCTCACCAACAATACACTAGACCAGTGGTGGACAAATATGGCCATCCCTGGTACTCCAATATGATTTAAAATGAACATATGCACTAGCTCCTGTGTTTAGCAAAAATAGAACCAGAAACTATTCGAAACAATAGAACCTTGTAAACAATAAAATAGAAATCATTTTGGCCCAATGTGACCAAAGATATATGAAATCCGGCTCGCCGACTCAAAGATGGTTGCCCACCTCCGTACTATCATCTTGATTACAACTATCATGTAATAGTAAAGCTCTGATATACGACATATCTATATAGTGATACTGTCTTATATTGCAGGAATCTCCATAGACATTTATATTTACAATTACCGATTTAATCACTCTAAATATGAGGCTTTCTTTGAAATCATTGAACATCCAACTCAGGGTCATTTGTTTGGGTAGTTCTGGTCAGAAATAAATCTCGCCACGGAATTATAACCCCCCCCCCTCACTAGAAGTATGCATAATTATCTTTATGCCAGTTGAGTAAAGGCACGGTAGCCTAAATGATTATATGTTTTCTTGCTATCCGCGGGCTACAGTGTGACAGATTCGAAACCACATCCGGACAAAACACAAATCCAAGTTGTGATTTCTCGCCTGACATTGTTGCTCCTCAGGTCGACCCAGCTGTAAATTGGTACCTGACACGTAAGTTGGGGAAAGTAAACACAGCAAGGAAAGGAACTGGCAATCCCACCTGTAAATGAAAAGTTATCTTCATTCCCTACGGCAGGTTGCTACCATGGGACCTACCATTACCTTTAGTTTAGTAAGACTACATATATATATCTGTTTTGCGCTGGTTCCTCTTTGGTTTGTTCCAATGTGACATCAAGCATGAGGATGGAGATAGAGGGAGTTACAGCAGCACTTAATTGGTTTATAACTGATACATAAATACACTCGGTAATATTTCAACGGCTCTCAAAGTATGCTGCTCAGGATAGAAACGTTCATGCTGAGAAAGAAATGATGGGACTCATTGAACAATTCTCCGTCGAAGACAGATATGTCGGACCAGTGGCGCAAATAAAATGGCGACACAACACATTTCCATACTCTAAACTACATCCTGCTGGAAATCTAGTAGGATCATGGTCCTGCTACAAGGGAGATCACGTGGGCGTTTGATAATGAACGCTGAAGAAGAAGAATAACTCAATTGTCCAGAGCATTACATAGAAATACTGCCCTAGTTATTTTTGGGTTTAGAAGACACGAGAGAACTGACTTATTAGCAGGTAATGCGGCGATAGACGGCACAGTACTGAGAAGAGTTAAATCAGACTTGATCAAGGCAGTAATAGATGCATTTCAAGATGAAGATGATGTCAATGAGGCTGAGAACGTACACATATAGAGAATGTCAGAAATGGGAGTGTCTAGAGGGGGGGGGGAGGAAAAGTAATTTTTTTGTTGAAAATTCTGAAGATCACGAAATCAACACCTGATCGGGACTGAGTCTACATATACTTGTGTGGCTGCTGGAACGAAGAGCGGAGCACTTATGGGAATGCCCCAAGTACTGTGATGCTAGTTTCTAATCAAGAATCAAGAATCCTCTTTGGTTTTGATGATTATCGTGTTTTTTATTTATTTTCTAGATATTATCTAGTCCTTATTATCTGCAGATGTGTCTACTTGATGTAGTTAGTAACTGTAGCTCCTGTTCACTTTGTGCTAGATGATTGTGTTATCTGCATATCCTATACGTTTTATTATTTTCCTATTGATCTTGAACTTTGGCATTCATTCTATCAGATAACATGTTTCTTTGTGTAGGTGTTCAATAAGCTGATTGATAAAATACATTCTTATCTTACCCCTCTATTTATTTAATACATGATGAGCATCTATTATCTCTTCTTATTGATGCAGTTTGCTCCATATATATATATATATATATAAAGACATGGCTCCGATGTGTTTTCCATGTATTGCATGGAGGCATTCCATAATTGCTCATGCTGGACTGTGGAAGGACTTGCTGTAGTAAATGAAGCAAATGTAGATACTACGAGTATTAGACTTCTATATTGTATTCCGCTAATAATTTTATACTAAGTATAGCTTCTCTGGTTATTTTTTATTTTTTTAAATCGGTTTTCCACCTACTTCTATCTTGTTTTAATTCTTCCATGTATCATCTTCAGTAGCATGTGTTGTGTTGTTCATTAAACTGGTTGTTCTGTGTTCTGTACAACCCATAGAACTGGTTTTCTTAGATAGTGATATAAATGCTAATGTTATTAGATCTTTAGGCATGTGACCTGTTGTATGTATGTCACTGCAGAGCTCTGTGCTTGTTTCCCATCAAATTCATCTAGTCTTAGTACTTCTGTTATTTCTTATTATGTCTGTTATTATGCTATAAGTGTCTGCGTCCGTTCCACATTTAATCATTTTCATTGCTTTTTCTACCTATGATTTTAACATTGCTTTAACATTGCAACGGTGTTTTGTTTTGTTTCCTGTGTCATCAAGCGTGTCTGTCATATATTTTCTCCATCTTGTACCTCTGCTTTATCAAATATAATTTTTCACTTTTTTGTTTAAAGAGGCCACCCCAGTTTGCAAAACTTGTCTTATTTATGATCTGTCTTACTTCTTTATTCATTTCTTTATTTTAACTGTTTAAATGACATCTCTTTTATTTATCTGTAGTTTATTTCCAACCATTGTTCTTATGTGATTCTGTACATGTTAGCTTCATTCTGTTTAGCAGCAAATGTTTTATATTTTTGTTTTCACTTTGACATTTTACAAATATGTATCTGTAATCCATGTCTGTATTGTACTTAGCTATTCTGGTTAGCAAGATTTTATTTGTTATGTGACTGCTTTTCTTTAGACTGTCCCAGTTAACAGAGAACATCATGAGGTTTGTAATTACCTATCAGTCGCGAACAAACTTCATCCACTCAATTTTGGTCACCAACGACATGAACTAAGATATGCTAATGACACAACACTATGGTCCCACAGCAAATAAAAAGCCACGAACATTACATCAAATTACATCAAAGATCCCAGTGAAACATAAAATATATTTCGAAACAGAAAAATGTTTAAAAATTATGTCAAGTTACAGAATCACTAATAATTTCTCAATTTCGATCAATAACATAACTAGATCGAGTTGTCAGTTTTGAATATATTCGTTCTCCTATAAGCTGCAATGGGAATTGCTATGAAGAAATCAGCCAGAAGTTGGCTATTGCATGGAGTAAACTGATAAAAACACACATAAAATAAAAGCATTATAGCTATTTTACAACAAAATAACAAAATTAGATTCCATAGAGCCTGAATATTCCTCAATATATGGATGTGAATCTCAACACAATCACCGATAAGGTGAGAGACAAAATTGTTGCTTTTGAAACAAAATATTTAAAAAAATACCTCATAAAACCATGGATTAAAAAATGTACAAATATGGACAATCTGATCGATTGTAAAAGAAAACTGCTAAATAGCAAGGTTCTCTAGAAAATTACAATATTTTGGACATTTTTTAATAATTTGGCACAACAGTTAGAAAATACCACAATTTGCAGAGGGGGGGGATCTTATCAGGGTTACGAAAAAGTGGTAGGCCACGAAGAGGATGGACGCTAGATATGGAAAGACCACCAGAACATGGCACGCACAGAGGTTGGAACATTAGATTAAGGTCTGCAGGAGTTTCGAAAGCATGTAATAACTGCTGTACATCCTGTCCAGGATATGCTACCTGATATTGATTATATCTTATTTCATTTTTTTCTTCCAGATTCTCTCTTTTGTAATCTTTCATGCATTCTATCAATCAGTGTTATATCTGTTGTTTACGTCTGCAAATCAAATTTTTTTGTATATCAGAAATTTCAGTGCAGAGTTGCTAATCTGCAAGCCATTATTTATTCTATATTGTTTTGGTCTGCTTTCAGTTTTAAATGGATTTTGCACAACACTGGACTGTAGTCAGAGTTGATAATAGCCCATGGATGTGTCGTAGCATTCTTTCCGCTATCTGTAGATATATTGCTGATGATGATAAACTATATCTGGTTTCTCTTTCTGTCCCTAGACATGTCCATATATACAACCTTATGTTATTGTATTCAAAAAGATGTTGTATATTATCATGTTATTCTTCTCACAGAATTGTAAAAGACATTCTCATCTGTCGCTTATTGTTCATAGCCCAAAATGTCTTACAATGTTATGGTGCCTACCATCTTCTATGTTTGTGTTCACGTCTATCATGCAAACAACTTAATAGGAGTACACTTTTCGATCTATGCGGAGAGACTGAACACTCCCGGTACACAAGCCCAGTACACTACAACGTATGTTAAATGCATATTTGTTAAGAAAAATGAATCTCGAGTAAAACCAACAAGTACGTATAGTGAACAAGTACGTATAGTGATGTATAATTCTAGAACAAATAGACCCAAATATGCCTATCTCTCATCTATTTCTTAGTTTATGGCTAGCATGCTTGGCAGCATCTACTATGACCTCGACGTAGACCAGAAGGGTGTCACAAACATCAACGGTGCTATCTTCATGGTTGTCACAATGGTCAGCATGACCAATATGTTTCCAGTCCTTACGGTAATGTTCCTGTTTGTTGATTGTTTAACATTTGCATTCTGCATGTACGAGTAATAATGTCATTTGATGAGCGATATAGGAAATCGGCACAGTACTGTTTTTGTCTTACTCCTTCTAATGGTAGGCTTCATTTTACAAAACAGCACACCGCTCAAAGTTGGAGTTTTACAGGTATCAAATGCAACTCTACAAGAGCTCTAGTGGTGCTTAATTTCCGGAGATCTAAACAAGCAATATGTTTTGTTTGTAACAGGAGATCTAAATAAACAACATGTTATGGTTTCGAACATGGGTTATATGATCAGCATGAAGTGATCAGCGAGTACCTGGGGTCATTATCATGTATCTGGTGTGATGTGATTAGCATATATCTGGGGTGATTAGCTTGTAAGAAAGGGTGAGATGATCAGTACGTATCCTTGGTTATGTGATCAGCGTATATTAAGTGTGAAGTGATCAGCGTGTGTCAAGTATGAAATGATCAGCGTGTGTCAAGTATGAAATGATCAGCGTGTATCAAGTATGAAATGATCAGCGTGTATCAAGTATGAAATGATCAGCGTGTGTCAACTATGAAATAATCAGCGTGTATCAAGTATGAAATGATCAGCGTGTGTCAAGTATGAAATGATCAGCGTGTGTCAAGTATGAAATGATCAGCGTGTGTCAAGTATGAAATGATCAGCGTGTATCAAGTATGAAATGATCAGCGTGTATCAAACATTAAATGATCAGCGTGTGTCAAGTATGAAATAATCAGCGTGTATCAAGTATGAAATGATCAGCGTGTGTCAAGTATGAAATGATCAGCGTGTGTCAAGTATGAAATAATCAGCGTGTGTCAAGTATGAAATGATCAGCGTGTATCAAGTATGAAATGATCAGCGTGTATCAAACATTAAATGATCAGCGTGTATCAAACATTAAATGATCAGCGTGTGTCAAGTATGAAATAATCAGCGTGTATCAAGTATGAAATGATCAGCGTGTGTCAAGTATGAAATGATCAGCGTGTGTCAAGTATGAAATAATCAGCGTGTGTCAAGTATGAAATGATCAGTGTGTATCAAGTATGAAATGATCAGCGTGTATCAAACATTAAATGATCAGCGTGTGTCAAGTATGAAATGATCAGCGTGTATGAAGTATGAAATGATCAGCGTGTATCAAGTATGAAATGATCAGCGTGTGTCAAGTATGAAATGATCAGCGTGTATCAAGTATGAAATGATCAGCGTGTATCAAGTATAAAGTGATCAGCTATTAAGAAGGGGCGATGTGATTAGCATGTATCTGGGGTAATGTGATAAGAATGTAGGAAGGGATAATGTTATCATCATGTATTATGGCAACAGCTTTTACATTCCCATATTTATGCTAATACCAAATTCCTCAGATGGTGTCGTCTAGAACAGTTCTTCACAATCTCTGTGAGACCACGGCATTGTAAAAAAATAAATTATGGCGCCATGACACAGTAAATCGTTTTGAAAAATAAAACTAGGGCACACTCAATACAAATTCTATTTACTCATAAAAAATAAACGATAGAATTCAATGAGAAGCTCTCTTGACCCGGCGGCTGAGAAGACCTGACCAAGGCGGATAAATATGACTGCAGTAAAACAGTTTCTCCTAAAATAGATGCAGGTCTACTAGATTATAAAGAAGATTATATAGATTATAAATTAGTATTCGAATCACTAAGATAGCTCGGTTACAGTTGTTCTATTACACATAATAAGTGTTCTTCCTGTCTGTTGCTTTCAGTCGTAAATATGCTTCCACGGGGTGGACTAACTGTCTTGTTCTTGGATGTTTCCCAAACCATTTTTTGTTGTCTGTACATACCTTGGTGTTTGTAGTTTTTCATTTTTATTAACTATTTTGAAGAGAAAAAACAGAAGATGTAATAATGCATATCCACATAATTTGGATATTAAGAATTGTCTACAAAAGACATAGTTATAATCAAGATATGTTTTGCCCTTGCGAGTCGCAGGATACGGATTGCTGACTTGTCCATGTAAATCCCAAAATCTGTGTCATCGGCATGTTTGCAGAAGAGTGTATTGACCTCGGCATCTACTCTCACAGGAGTTTGTTCCCTGCACTCTCTATTGAGTGTAGTGACGGTCTAGGCTCCCTCCTAAAATACCATTAGAATAGGTATCAATTTCTCGTCAGGAAATACGCATTCGGGGGTGCAAATCTGTTAAACGGTATTCTCGACACGACCCATCCACGATAGGCCTCTCTTGAGGAAACTTTCCTTCACACGAGGGAGGTGATGTCTCTGTGTAGTGGGTACTCTGTGTCGGAATTAACTATGATGTATGCACGGCATGCCACATATAATTCTGTGGGATATGCTCGGGAAATCAAGGAGGAACCTCATAGCCACACATAGTGTGTTCCTGGTGCAAACACGGATGATCCACAACACGTCATATTTAATTATCTCGTCTCGCAGTCTGTGTGTACTACGGGATATATCTTAAACACCAGGAATATACTGTGCAAGGGGTAGAGTACTCATCCCAAAAATATCACGTATTTAATCTAGTCATCTTAGACTTGTGATTACGTATCACATCACACACTGTGAAACATAATTCTTCATCTTCTGCCCTCGTTCTCCAATAGTAGTCAGTCAGATTGTGATATGTATTTTTCAATGTACTGTAATGTGGTCACTAACCCTTGATACTGCCGTTCAACTTGTCATGCGTGATGTTTGAATATTGTATATAGGATGTGATCTACAGAATAGGTAAAAAATATAATTAATAGGGTACTAAAAGTATTTTGTACATGTGAAAAGTTTTATAATAATTTTAATATATTCATTTTCAGTCTTTTCCTCAAGAAATGAGTATCGCTATGAGAGAATACGGGTCTGGACTATATCATATTGAGATTTATTTCTTGACCAAAACTATTGCAGAGGTATGTCATTACAATTAAGCCAATCAAGATCAATAATGACTATCATTACTATGTATTAGTCCGGATTGCTGAAGGACGCGTCTAATGTACCATTTTTGTTTGTTATGTTTAGGACTAAAGGGGAGATACACCGGGAATATTTAGAAAAAAATAAATTTGTTAATTGTGTGAATATATTGATATCAAACTATAGAATATCCATTTATGCACATTTTCCTTCAAAATCTTTGTCGTAGTATGAATAGTTTTTGAGATATAGACTTTTAAAATAGATAGAAGGTCAAGGATTTTTAGAAAATATAACAAAAATATTCAGTGTGTTTGAGAAAAACAGTGACCAGTTCAAATTATAACTGATGTTACGAGACTGTTAAATGTACAAAATAAGGTTGCCGTGGTAGCCTAATTTTGTGAAATAAGTCAGAAGAGCCATGAGGAGGAGTTTGGGCCTAGATTAAGCACACGTTGAGGCTGAAGAGTATCCATATCTAGCAGTGGGCTTTTTAAGATTAGGAATCACATTTTTAATTGTTTAAATCTTTTCCCGCTATTTCGCAAAATGATGATGTAATTGTCACTTTTACGCTCATAACTTCTTCCAATATGAATCGATATTGATGACATTTTCCATGCATATTTCTGAAATAACTCCCTATAGCACATCCTAACAACACTTCTGTCTTTGCATATTTATATTATTCTTACAGTGTTTAAATTTGTATTTGCACACCCTCTTAATTTTGGAAAAAGTACCTTATGGTTATATAAGCATGTGATTCGGTGTTATCTATTTGCTATGCTATAATAATAATAATAATAATAATAATAATAATAATAATAATAATCATAATAATAATCATAATAATAATAATTAATAAATAATAATAATAATAATAATTAATAATAATAATGATAGTAGTAGTAATAATAATAATAATAATAATAATAATAATAATAATAATAATTAATAATAATTAATAATAATAATAATAATAATAATAATAATACCCATAACCGTTAGTTTTATGAGTGCCACGCTGGAGACAGCACAAAATGCCTCCCAAACATCGTTATACTCAGCCATATCGGAGCAGTGTAGAAAAATCAGGCCTAGACTATTCCTTGATGTTACCAGTCCAGGACGATACATCAGTTGACCTAAATATACTCTCAACATTATATTCTCGAACGGGTTCCGGTAATAAGAAATAGGTAAATAAAATTAATTGTATATGCCTATCAATGGCGAGAATGAAATATTCACATCTGTATATCGATATTGAAGGTTTCCCGTTAGGAAGTTGAAGTTAGATGATTGGGGATGTATGTAAAAGTGTGTATGCTCTTGATATCGCCATATCGTGTATATAGTGACATTTTTAATTTAATATATCCTCCAACAGAAAACCCATATGGAAAAAAGTCCTTAGTGGGACTCCCACTAATGTGAGACCAACGTTGTAACCTCTCGGCCATACGCCATTATCATCAGTATATCTATCTCTCGATTGTCTTTTCCACAATTGATGTCAGACATCGTAGGGAATTGATTTTGTCAGTCTTTGCATCTTTTTTTGCGCTTTCCATGGTTAAGCCGTTATTTAAACAATCTCTCTCATTGAATCTTCCCATTTTGTTCTTGGTTTTCCTCTTGTTTTGTAGCCGTTCGTTCTGCTGTTGCATGCCTGGATGGCTGGTTGTGATGGTTCCATTTGCATAAGATGGCCAAACTAATTGATCTATTGTCTCTCTTGAAATTGTTGAACTTACTTTAATGCTCAGAAAAACAAAACATAATCTTCTGCATTGCTTAAACCTTGCATCTACATCGTGTTACTAATAACTATTTACCTTGTTTTTGCAGCTTCCACTGTTTGGCATGTCCACACTTTTGTTTGTTGGAATCACATACTGGATGATAGGTATGTTATCCATGTCTATATTTTCTATGCAAGACAAATGAATGCTAGAATGACATATTGAGAATCACACACGCATGCAGGACTGCTCTTTGGCAAGGGGGGGGGGGATTTACCTAAAAATACTATTCACTAGGATTATTTTGGGAGAAAATATGTAGGGAGAAAGTATTTTATCCTTATTTGTACTTGTTTCTTAGAGCAATATGCCGTGCTAAATTTTTCTAGGAGGAGGAGGGAGTTGACCAACCTTCCAATAGCTTTTCTTTGTTAACTACGGATGTGCATGTATATTTCAATAGTAATATCTTTCCCAAATACGAAATTCACTTTTAACGATGAAGAACAATTTCTTTTTAAATATGTCAAGCTTAATTATATTAGAAATGACCAACACAAATAATGGAGATCGTGGATCATGGTGTCCTTCCAACATGACCGTTACCCGAATTATTTGATAATAAAGTTCATATATATCACGATTTTCTAAACACTTCTGCTCTTGTGTACGTGTTAGATCGTTATTTTATATTATTGGGATAACAGTGAAGTTTCACTTTCTAACTATATTGTCCTGTTGTTTGCTCATCGTCAGTTTGAATATCACGGACATCATATAGTAGTCATCAAAGACAACCTTTCAAAGCTGCTACCGATCTTGAGCTAATACACCTGCTTCTGTGTCGTACTCATGTGGTCTTTGATATCTTGTGTCCATCATCTTCGTGATATTTCTCTTTTTGCTGCCCTTGAATCATCCACTCCGATATAGTATTTCTAATTGTAGACTGTTTTGATATGACTAAAATATATGTTGTTATTTTCTTGAGAGAACCGTGCTGTTTAGTAATTTTTCAGTTACAATACGCTTTTGCAGAATGCCCCTATTGGTGATATCTTTAGTCCATGGTATGCTGAGGGACTCTTGTGTAAAATTGTGTTACACATGATGCAAATATGTTTCTCACTTTATTAGTTATCCTTCTCATTCACATCTATTAGGAATATGCAGGATATAAGGATAATGTTCTCATTTCTACCCTTTTATTTTATACAAGGACCAAATTCCATCTGAAGTCTTATAGAAAATAATATTGCTAAAATAAGAGAATCATTGTAATCGAAACTGGTAACTCGTTCAAGTTCCTTGTTATCGATTGAGATTTATAACTTGCTAGTGGTAATGTCGCTTGTCATAATCATGGTCTTACTTTCGCTGAGAAATAGATCTTGTTTCTTGTTATGTTCTTCGATATAATTTATGTTGTCTGCCATTCCTATTTAGCTGTGGGGAAAGAGGTGTTGTATCATCGTCATATCTTAGTTCTAATATCTATAAATGGTAGTACTGCTAGTAGAACAGAATGAAAATAATACTCACGTGGGAGACAGGTAATGAAGTTCTACTGGTGAATAACTAACACACTATCACTGTCGGATGCCTACATGAATTAATATATAATACACAACAAAACACAGAATATAATCATGCAAATGACAATACCCTCTCTCGATCTATGATCTCGAAAATGACCTCTCTCGATCTATGATCTGCACAATTTAGAATGAATAGCTGCGCCATTAGAATATTGACTATATTGAGGTTTCACACCTGCATAGGATCATTTAGAAAATAGAAAAAGTGTATCAAAAAGCAAATACAATGTGTTATCAACTTTCATCATTATCTCTCCACTTGAAGATCGAGATGGAAATAAAATAACCCCAGAAATATCTATAATTTATATACGACAACTCTGTTACCAATGACAAACAGCAAACCAGTAGGTATGCTATAATTTATTGAGTAAATCGAAAGACAGCAAGTAAAATTGTTCGATTACCCTATGTGATTGACCCCAAACCAAAAACAAATAACAGCCCATAGCAACGGAATATCCAGATATATAATATCCGGTTGACAAAGAAAACGGTAGATAGAAAACATCAAGATAACTGAAGAAATATGAACTCAACGTAACCAAGGTGACATTCTGGCCTTGGAAGGACAACTGTGGCTCCCAACACTTAACGACCAACCACCATTTATCTGTGGAAAGACAATAGACTAGACACCTGCAAATGTTTTCTTGGATATTTTGCCCTGCTCATGCTGGAGTTCATGGTATTGAGAGAACTGACAGACTGGCGTCAAGAATGCATGTGTCAGGACAGATGACAATGGACAGAAGAGACAATTTTATTTTCTATGTATGCGTCGTTTTGACGAAGAAATCCACCAGTCTTCGTTTCATCCACCAGTTTCATCCACCAGTCTTCGTTTTGACGAAGACTGGTGGATGAAACTGTTATTAAGAAATTGAAGGAGTTTGGTGTTGATCGAGGATATTGCAAACACTAGGAATATTAAGATCTAAGACGATGGAAAATACAGAACCAGAGGACCACGGGAGTTATCAGAATACATATTATACGTCATCTGCTGAAAGGAATGTAGCGTCTATTGGCGTCTACAATGAAGCTCGGAGTGCACTTATAATGGTATAGAAAATCACTTATCACTTTGCTAGGATAATAATTGTTGTATGCTTTTGTACTTAACTAAATAACCCTTACTTTATGTCTATTTGATATCTAGACAAATACGTGGAAACAAATGTGTACGGCAGTTTGTTTGTTACGGACAACATAATAGCAGTCGTATAGATCATGACTTAATTAATGCCTTGACATCTCTAGATAACATAATTGTAGTCGTATAGATCATGATTAAATTCCTTGACATCTCTAGATAACATAATTGTAGTCGTACTTATCATGGTTCAATGTTCTAACATTCCCATATAACAAAATCATAGTTGCAAAGTACCTGACATTGGTTTAGCATATAAAGATACTACAATAATCCTTGTACATGACTCAATGTATTGTTCTCCCCAGGTCTAAACGACACATTTGAATCGTTCATGATTGTTTGTGGAATTGCTCTGTTTGCGGGCCTCATATGTGTCAATGTCGGTAAGTTACTCTGTTTGCTGGCCTCATATATGTCAATGTCGGTAAGTTAACAACTCTGGAAATCCTTATAATTTTATCCCAAGAACTCTGTGTCCAAATTGTGTCAACATTTATCAATTAAATTTTTCTCTTAGTGGGAATCACTACTTATAGCACGACAATATCGAGTATGAGAATAGAGATAGAGGCAGGCTACAGCCGATCGTACTATAGATAATAATCTATCCAATACCCGCATGTATTCTATCAGACTCTCAGATCATGCTGGACAATGTAAAGAAAGTGCATGATAAGAACTGAGTGTGAAGATCTTCTCAACAGCGAATGAAGTATTATGTGAATCTATTGTTTAGGTTATGCTGGAGTCATAGTCAACGAAAGAGCTGTTACATTATCAAGTAACAATATAGTGGATGACACAGTGATAAGAAGGGAAATAACTGAGTTAATTAGGGTTGTCGCTGATATATTAATGAGAATTAGCCCTTAATTGCCCAGCAGCAAGAGCATACAACATAAAAATGGAAACAGCAAGAGGCAATGGAAGATCAAGAATAAGGTGGTTTGAAGTAGTTACCAACGTTCTGAGAAAACATAATATTTCTGCATATCAAGCGACTAAATGTACCATATCCCGAGAACTGATTCTCATTCAATCCTGAGACGTCTAACAGTAAATGCAGATGGAGAGAGAAGAAAGAGATTGCAATGAGGAAGATAATATTTACAACAGCAAGAAATAATAGCCTTTCTATTTCATTACAGGGTATCTAATATCAGTGGCAACAGGGGACACAACCCTTGCTTTATCAATTGCTTCACCAGTGTTAATTCCCTTCATGATATTTGGAGGACCATTCAAGAACGGAAGGTAAGATTGTCACTAAATATTTATAATGGGACTCAACTGTTGGATATCGATTTTATTTTTGATCTTTTTTGTACAGACTGAAAGCAAATATAGATATATAGAAATATAGAAAACAAATATAGAAATATAGAAAACAAATATAGATATATAGAAATATAGAAAACAAATATAGAAATATAGAAAACAAATATAGACATATAGAAATATAGAAAACAAATATAGAAATATAGAGAACATATATAGATATATAGAAATATAGAAAACAAATATAGAAATATAGAAAACAAATATAGATATATAGAAATATAGAAAAAAAATATAGATATATAGAAAACATATATAGATATATGGAAATATAGAAAAAAAACAAATATATATATATATATATATATATATATATATATATATATATATGTATATATATATATATATATATATATATATATATATACATATACATCACATAAACCATACACATATAAGATCACATGGTTAACAGGGTTACACCAAAATACTGGGAAAATGGGATTGGGGTAACGCGGGGCAAATGTAATCTGAATGAAAATAGATAACGTAACGGAATACTAATTGCCCAACAAAAATATGATACCTACGAAATATTAGCTAAAATCTTGATAATGACGAAAAATAATAAATGAAACTAGGATCACATATTTATGTTGGAGAACTTGTCATTCTAGATAGGAACCAGCATCATTGCACAAGTGGCATTCCCATAAATTCTTAATTGCCGTTCCGTCACCCTCAAATTGCCGTTCCGTCAAATTATATAAATTGAGTATCCCTGTCAATTGGTGGTTATGAGTTCTTCTTGCCTTTCCGGAGGACACACGTCAACCATTCTTCCCTGATCTATCGCTGTCGGAATAGATACTTTGCTTCTTTCAACATCATATACATCGTTTTGATGTATGTCTATGACTGCTCTAGTTACCTCATCGCAAAATGTTCTTATGACTGTACCATCCACTATAGTTTTACCTACCAAGACATAATGTTTTCGTTACCCCTGACTCCCACGTGAAACGGACAGTTCTAAAACAATTTAATCCACGTAACAACAAACCGCACTCATTTACTTGTCATGAGCACTCTTAAAAGTAGACAGAATACAACTAAGCACAAGCAAGATTATGCTTGTGGCACATAACAAAATGATCGTAGAACATTATGTGAGAAAATATGCTTACTCCAAGTATAATAGAAAATGAAGAAAGTATATGATCGTTACAAATACATGGCTCATTTTTAGAGGATAGATCACAGTTTGATCACGGTTTTCTTTCAGCACAATGGTGTGTAGTATACACGTATACACAGACGAATACGACAACACTGTTGATGTAAATGTGTCAGCACTTCATCAGTCTCCACTCAACATTAGCGTAGTACGAGTATAATATGTGTGTTACCATCATCGATGTTACTATAAGATCAATATATGTGTAAATATACGGAAATAATAGAGTGAAAGGATTTACAATGTGTAGATGATTGATTTCATTGTATTCGGGTTGCCCTATATGTACTCCGTCTATCTCAACAAGGCAGCACCCAGCTTACCGAACGTACCACTTGTAGTACATACCACCGCAGCTTCAGACGATAATCTGCAGGGATCTCCGATAAAAAAACAGCAACAACTCTTTGTAAACAGGACGATGTGATCTAGATTCGACTTCGCGACCTCTTGAGCACATAACACTTAACCACTGCGCAAGGAGATGTAGAAAAGTATGAACAAAGTCATGATAGAATAAGAATATCTCATTTATAAAAAAAAGGTATCATTGATGATTTACCTGCGTCGGACATTTGTTATCAGACACGCCATTAGTTTTATCAGACACGCCATTAGTTTTATCAGACACGCCATTAGTTGTGTGTGAATTTATTCATTTTATGTCAACTAGCTGTACTTAAAAAGACATATTTTATTTGGATTATAAATTTATAAAGATTATTTATATATTATTTGTTAGTAAACTACATATATGCATGACGTTTGTAAAGTCGTTGTGCACTGATATCACATATCATATATCACACATCACACGGAGATCACACATATCACATTAAATACCAGCAGATTATATGACTTAGTGCCACCACCAAAGTAAATGAGTGCACAATGGCTTTGCGGACACCATGTACAAACTCAATATGCAAGTAATAACGAGAGTCTGCAAAACTACGCATAATATATATATATATATATATATATATATATATATATATATATATATATATATATGTGTGTGTGTGTGTGTGTGTGAGTGTGTGTGTACGTGGTAACATGCAGTTAACGTGAGATTTAACATGAGCCTATATATACCTTTCACATACATAAGAAACATAGCACTATAAATAAATATGCGAACTCAACTTCACGGGCGTTACATTGAAACACTTCTCTGTTGATGTCAAACATGTACTGTCGATACTAAAATTCAAAGTGAATTGGAATCTTCTGATAAATGCTTTAGAGCAGGGGTGGGCAAACTACGGCCCGCGGGCCGCATGCGGTCCGCCATTTGATATTATGCGGCCCTCAAACACATTTTTAGATAAACGAACTATCGTCACAAATTATTTTTTCCCATTAATATTACGCAGAAATCCATTGGAATTTTAATTCGACTTTCTTATAAATTAAATATACACTATTTGTCCCCCAATTTAACATCATTTAAATAGTAATATTGATAGAATTGTAACCGAAAATTGTAAACAAAAATATACATAATATTATATGCAGCGCTCCAATAGCTTTACAATTTTCAATGTGGCCCTCTGGAGAAAAAATTTGCCCACCCCTGCTTTAGAGGGAGAAAAAAAGAAGTCATATCCTACTAAGAATGTAGCCTTCATTCAACATTTTTGGGCTGTAGTAGTTTTCTTTCCAGAATGTACGTTTATTAATTTAACATTGTTTTTTAATGGATGCGTACCGGACATCTGCGGGATTAGAATCCGGCATCATGGTAGTCAGAAACGCGCTCTGTACCTTTTCGCTTCTGGACATAGCTGATTTAGAAGGAGAAAATAAATTGAAATATCTAGGTCAGCTATGAAAGTTAATGTGTTGGCCATAAGCAAGAATATTACAAAAACATTGTAGCAAACATTGTCAGACAGTTAGAGATCTACAGGGTATGTGGCGAGAACAAGAAGTATATATATATATATACTATAAATATCTACTACACTGCTAGAAATATATGTTATAAAGTTAGAAATACTTAATACAACGTTACAAATATACACAATTCATTGATATTTGAATTCAATGTTTTACAGTTCTACCCCGGACTATTTCATTTGGTTGGAAGCTCTGTCATGGTTTAAGTATTCTTTCGAGATTATAATGGTCAGTCAGTGGCAGGACGTGGATCATATAGGTATGTTCAAATTCTGAAATCACAAAACTATACAACATGATTGCAATTATTTCATAATATTATCTAATTTTGTTGGAAGCACAGTTATTCAGAAATTTGAACTAAAAATATTTGGATGCAAGGGCCACAGCGCGCGTCCAATTTGGGGAAATGGTTCTTCAGTAATTTCAGTTTTCAATCAATTCTCATTAGTATAGCTAAAAAAGAAATGATTTCTCCCATATAGTTTTGCGAACTGATCTCATGCAGACAGTCTCACGTATCTTGGTATATACGATCTCATGCAGGTAATATCACGTATCTTGGTATATACGATCTCATGCAGGTAATATCACGTATCTTGGTATATACAATCTCATGCAGGTAATATCACGTATCTTGGTATATACAATCTCATGCAGGTAATATCACGTATCTTTGTATATACGATCTCATGCAGGTAATATCACGTATCTTGGTATATACGATTGGTATAATATTGGTATTAACTGTACGGGAAATCATAGCTATTTTTGGTAACAAACAATTACCCTTTCAGTGACGTCCATGATTTTGCTTTTTGTATATCGAAGTCGTCATGGATCAACTCAACATCCTGTTTGAGTGCAGTGATATTAGAAACAGTATTCTGGGTTGCTTAGGTCTTGAAGTGTATCAAAGAATAGTAATTCTGTCACCTGTCACGCATGACGAGAGAGGTGAATAATGTTGCTTAGTGGTGCAGTTAGCTGTTTCACCTCATATGTTAAAGTAATAGTAACGGCATGAAGATATGCTAGGAAATGGTTAGGATTTAATGTATTTTAGACGGTATTCTTTAAAAGTATTATTTACGGTATTATCGACATCGGTTGTTAGCACAAATATTGTTGAGAATTCGTTTACAATACTTTGCGATTTTTTAAGATTCTAAACTATAACGAAAAAAACTTGCTAAACTAACTCACTTTCATTAAATTAGATATTTGTACCATAGAAATAATGGAGATTCTGACAATGTTATACTGTCAGTTTTTATCAGTACAACTAGAATATTTAAAGACTATTAGAGAAGGTGTGGAAGAATGTCACCAATATAACTTATCGGCAAAGCAAGACATACGGTGGTGTGGAGAATCATTATCACCTATGCCGCTCGCCGTGGTACTTGTGTGATTTAATTATGCATATTTTTCAGACAATAATGTTGTGATATTCTTATCACAAATTTCATTGGCCACTTTCCCCATCAAGGCCAGCACCGTGCAGTGGTGATGGGGCTTAGTTCAGCCATCAGGGGCTGGAAACTAAGACTGGTCGGGCAGTCCCATTCGAGCAGGACCATAGTCCTGCCCAAGTAAGCAGAGTGCTGAAGATGGAGGCATCCAGCCAAAAGGCGCACAGATAATCAGGATGCCACGCACAAAACACAATGGAAACATGTCTGTATCTATAAAAAGTTATGGTGCCTGCCCAGTGGCGGACGTTCAGGCAGGGACGGTGCCGGGCCCTATACCTCGAAAGGGCCCAACCTCAGTTACTGAAAGTCCTTCTCAATTGCCTCGAGGAGCCAGGAGGCAAGGGAATAGAGCTACTGGCCAAACAAACAAACGACCAATAAAAATAATTCACTGGAATGCTGAGGGTGTCAGCAGTAAAAGAGATGGATACAGCAAAAAATTGGAACTTGAAAATGTCCTCAGTGAAGAACAAGTTAATATATGCTGTATTCAAGAAACACACCTCAGCGGCGACATAGCCTTCAAAATCAGAGGCTACCAGTGCTACAGATCAGCGCATGTCAGCTGGAAGTATATATGGAAGGGGCAGAATACCAGATGCTCCACCTAAAAACAGACAGTGCAGAATTCCATCTTCTGAACTACTACTGCCCAAATGATAAACCATTGGCACTAGACACAATTCCAGATAAAGAGAGACTTATGGTATGTGGTGACTTCAACAGCCACTCTCATAGCTGGGGCTACGATCATATCGACAAGAGAGGTGACGAACTTGAGAGCTGGCAGGATGAAAATAATCTCATCCGTATTAACTAGCCAGCAGACTCACCAACCTTCTACTCGAGAGCATAGCACACCACCTCTACACCAGACCTGGCATTCCACTCACCAGGCCTGGAATGGAACATCACACGTGTCGTTGGAAAGCAGGTTGGGGGTAGTGACCACAGACCCGTATTTCTGGAAATCCACAATGAATTTACCAAGGACAGCAGCACGCTCACTAGGTGGAACTATAAGAGGGCAGACTGGAAAATGTACCAGCATTTAACCAGTGTTCTAGCTAAGGACATGTACTTGGACAAAGACATCAATAGAGCGGTGAGTGAATTTAATAGATGTATACTACATACTGCTAGTAAAACCATACCCAGGGGGGCACACAAGAACTACAAACCCTACTGGAATAATGAACCGGAAAAGCTGCAAAATGAGATGGAAACATCTAGACAGCAGGCCGAGAACAGACCTAGCCAAGAACATCACAACAAATATCAGCAAACAAAGGCTAAATTTCAAAGAGCCAAGTTACAAGCCAGACGGAGCAGCTGGAAAGAAAAAACAGAGTCGCTGAACCTAGAAAGAGATACTAGGAAATTATGGAAACTTGCAAAACAACTAAGTGATGAAGGTACAGGGAGAAATACCAGGATCACACTTTATAAAGATAGAAACATTTTAACAGGTAAACATGCAGCTGATTACTTTGCAGATTCCTTTGCAGAAGACAATAACATCAAAGTCAGCCCAGACAAACAACAGGAGGTTTAAGAGAACCAACAAAACATTGGACAAGGAGAACCTATACCCGAAGTCATGGAGGCACCAATCACAATGAGAGAACTGGAGCATGCAATATCCAAATTGAAAATGAAAAAGTCCCCTGGAGCTGATGGAATGTCTAATGAAATGATTAGAAACCTGGGAATTGCAGCAAGAGCAAAGCTACTGCAGATCTTTAAGACACGCTGGTCCACAGGTAATGTACCACAGGCGTGGAGAGGAGCAATAATAATACCACTCCTCAAATCAGGAAAAGATGGCAACACAGTCTCCAACTACAGGCCCATCAGCCTCACAAGCTGTCTATGCAAAACAATGAAACGCATTATCAGTCTTAGGATGCAGTGGTACCTTGAAAGTGAAAACCTTCTGGTATCACAGCAAGCATGTTTCAGACAGTACTACTCTACTGAAGATCAGGCAACTTACCTCTACCAAAAGATTGAGGATGCCTTCCAAGATAAGATGCTGGTACTAGCAGCATGGATAGACCTCAGAAAAGCATTTGATAAGGTCTGGAAAGAAGGGCTCCTAAAAATTGCGAAATTGCAGGGTTAGCTCAAGAATATACAAGTGGGTAAAAGCATACCTGCATAATAGAAGAGCCAGTGTACAATTAGATGGTCGCAAGAGCAAGAAAGTTCTACTGCGTCATGGAGTCCCCCAGGGAGGAGTCCTGTCACCCACACTTTTGTTGGTTTACATCAATGACCTAGTTGCTGAACTACCACACGGGATCAAAGTGGCAAAGTATGCTGACGACCTGGTGATATGGTGCACGGAAGAACATGCGACAGTGGCCACTAAACAAATACAAAGAGCTATCGATGCTCTAATCTTATGGGCTAATAGATGGTGCGTCAGCATTAACACAGATAAGTGCAGCACTACACTCTTTACCCTCTCACCAAAACAAAAAGCTGGTTATATCAAGATAGATGGAGAGCTCTTGAAAGAAGACAAACAACCCACATACCTCGGAGTTACTTTTTATGATAAACTGATATGGAAGCAGCACATAAACAAAGCAACAACAAAAGCCAGGAGGAAGTTAGCTATCCTGAGAAAACTAAGTGGAACCACATGGGGAGCCAGTGGGAAATATACTCAGTAAAGTTTACCAGCAAGGCATAAAACCACACCTGGAATATGGTTCAGCTGCATGGTGTTCTGCATCAAACACCACATTACAAGATCTAGATAAAGTGCAAAAAAACCAGGCACTTAGAATAATGTTGGGAGCAATGAAATCAACACTCATAGCAGAGATGCAGAAAATGGGAAGAATGCAAACACTTGACGAACGCAGAGACACAAAAGTACTAATTCAGGCAGAAAAGTTTCAGTGTATGCCAAGTCATCCAATGAAGGAAAGATTCTAAAATCTAGCAATGGGGCGACTGAAAAGAAGCAGCTTTATCCATCAAGCTAAACGACTCCGCAGACAACTTACAGACCTACCTGAAGTTGACAGCCCCTTAAGGCCTGTACTAGAACAAACCCAGTGGAGTGAAAGGCATGGAATGCCAATATACATTCAGACCCATGAGAAAGGAATACTAAGCGAGGAGGAACAGAACAGTGTGCAGCGAAGGACAGTCACCCTCAGTTTCCTGGATGAGGAATATCCACAAGATATATGGGTCAGAGTATACACAGATGGGTCAGCACAGAATGCCGTGAGGAATGGAGGTGCAGGTGTATATATAGAATATCCACACAAGCCTAGAGATACTATCAGAACACCGACAGGAAAATTCTGCAATAATTATGATGCTGAAATCCAGGCAATTAGTGTGGCAGCTAAAAAACTGCTGAACTCCAACTCTGACCTACAGCCTGTGGTATTCCTGACAGATGCAAGGTCAGTGCATCAAGCTCTCCAGTCTGCAAAACTAACAGACTTGCAAAAACTACTTAATGAATAGTCAATAAGAAAGCCACAAACACCAACACAAGATGACTATCATATTATGAACAGAACAGGTTATAATTCTACGTCTCAGAACAGGACACAACCGACTCCGCAGTCACATGTATACAAAGTTCAAGATTGGCAACACTGCCATGTGTACATGTGGACAGGCAGCACAGAGTGCCAAACATATACTTCAAGAGTGTTCTGAGCATGAAACGCTGAGGCAGACATATTGGCCAGAGGAAACAACACTGGAATCAAAACTCTATGGGACACTGTATGAACTACAAAAGACAGTGAGTTTTATTAAGGAGACAGAATTACAGATATAGACATGTTTCAAGTGAACAAAAGAAGAAGAAGAAGAATTGGCCACTTTGAGTATAATTTGTGTCGACAGCCAATGAAAACCACGGAGAAAGACGAATGTGCAACTTTGGAACAATGATTTCCATTGAAATGTTATATGTTATATATTTCACGACAATTACTATGTGATAATGAAGATTCAAGTTTACGGATATGTGTTATGTCTCTGATATGGAACAAATATATATGACCACGTGCGAAAGGAGAATTAGAGGTCAGAATCAACATCTGCCTGAGACTTTGTGTCTGCATATTCTTGGATGGCTGGTGAAATGAAGAGCATGGGGATATCCCGTGCATAATGACTGGTTTCTAATAAAGAATCAAGGAACACTTATATTATGAAAAAAGTTAAGATTAGATCAGCTATGAATGTATCGAAAAATATAGATTTAAATAGTTCGATCATATAGTAGAAAAACACAACGCAACATACTTCGTACAACAATAACCCTTAGATATTTAATAGTTCCATCATGTAGTAGGTAACACCATGCGACATACCTCGTAGAACAATAGCTCTCAGATATTGAGGGAAAATGATGAAGACAAAAAAATGTTGTAGTTTTTATGGAGTATGAGGCAGTGAGCGCAACATTCTATACGACACTTCTTCTAAAGTAGAACGCTTCGCTCTTCTTAGTTCTCCAGCCCAATTAGATGCTGATATAGTTTCATCAATGAACTGGAGTGCGGACACCAGCCCGAGACAGGGCAGTATAGCATGTTCGGCAGAGCTGTTTCAGATGGCTATAGTTTTCTTCTTGTGGAATAAGAAGAGTAAGTGTAAAGGTAAAAGTAGGTCCCATGGCAGCAATCTGCCGTCGGGGATGAAAATAACTCTTCCTGTACTAATCCGCAGCAACTATTTGGTGGGGTAGCCAATTTCCTTCCTTGTAGCCCTTACCTCCTCTATAACTAAAATTATATTAAAAACTGACATAACGACATAACTAAAATTGAATTTTTAAAAGTGGATGTAACAAATGGTCATCATCACTTGTGATGGACGAACAACACCTCATCTAACACATGCGTCAGGTACTCATTTTCAGCTGAGTCGACTGGGGGAGTCAAGAGAGAAATCACAACACTGATATTCTTTCGGTTTACAACCATATCAGCCAGCTATGCTATCTCGCTTCTCTAGTAAGTGTACAGTTCAGCAAAATACGTACACTATCTCGCTTCTCTAGTAAGTGTACAGTTCAGCAAAATATGTACACTATCTCGCTTCTCTAGTAAGTGTACAGTTCAACAAAATATGTACACTATCTCGCTTCTCTAGTAAGTGTACAGTTCAGCAAAATGTGTTCTGTTTCTCTGGAGATTGTCCAGGTAAAGGGGGGGGGGGAATGTGGCTGTTTAAACATGTTAAGTCTTTAGTGGTCTGTTCTCGATCCCCCTAAAAAATGATTGTTTGTACTTCTCATGCTTAAACCTCAAGATGAAATTGACAACACAACAAAATGTAAAGTACCACTTTGACCGTGTCTATGTTTGTTTCTCTCATGAAATCAGATCAATTATCTTCTATTAACAGATTGTGAGAATAAAACTATAAGTGCCAACGCTTCTGCACTGGACATATGTAACGCAAACAAATGTCTCTACCGTAACGGAGACGATGTACTAGACTACAACAGCATGAATACGGTAGGCATATATCATCAGTTTCGCTTTCACTAATTTGGTAACATTATAGTTATCATGACACCGACAGTGATACTGTAACCACATTTTGAAACACATTCATTATTGCTTCTAATAAGTAACTATGGTACTTCGTTTTATGTGCTGCTGTTGTTGTCGTTGTCGATATCCAAATATTCCTGAGTAGTTCTTCTCTTAGCAGCACAATGTAATTCTTAAAACAGTAGAGGTCTTCAGAAGCTGACTTAGTGATCCATACAGTGGGTTAGTGACTGTTAATGTCTGTACATTTTCTGGCATCTGAAAGGTAAGGGCTATCAATAAGGAGATGTTCCACTATTTCGTTCGGATGAGAGCAATGTCTACAAACCGGTAGTTTATGGGGTTTGATGTGGTTTAAAACGTTATTGACCTTGCATGTCCTGTTCGAAACTGAAAGATAAGGGATTGATTTCTCATGCAGAGTGTGTTTATGTTGTAACTGTCCTTTGGCCTGTCATTTTACTAATAAACATTTCAACCAATCAGCCCATTTCCTCATCTTCTTAGCCATATTTTCCTAATGTCGTTTCTGAGAATCTCCTTGAGTGTTCTCATACTACATGATTTTTGCTTTTGTTGTTTGGAGACACCTTTTTTGCAAGTCTATCAGCGGCTTCATTTCTTGCTGGATTGTTATGTCCAGGAATCCATTGCGTGGTCACACAAATTGGATATATGGAGATTAGACTGTTCACTGCTCTTTCTATATAGGTGATATCTGGGTTTTTATGTGACATCTATTGAGGTTTCTCCAACACAGACATAAAGTGTGCAAAGATGTCTGATGATTTTTGTGAGATCCAACTTTTGGTGTACTAACTCAATGACTGACTTGATGACCTCAGCCTCTACTTTATAGTTTGTGCAAATTTCACGACAAGAGTCACAGAACTCATGTCTTCAAGATTGTTGGTAGTGTTCCATTTTTAGCTATTTAATTTAGTAGTTTTATTTGGTTTGTTGGTTATCGTATTTGTCGCCAACGTTGAGCGTTCTTAACATATATTGTGCAGATAATAATTTGGTTTCCTCTACCCAGTGGGAGGGGTTGTCTAAAAGGAAATCATTATAACTTCTTCAATATATTTTTATGACGTTTTGGACTGTCAATATATTACATCAACAATTGGGAAGGGATGGGTGGTGGTTGAAAATGTTTGAAATTTGTTGTCAAACGAAGTTGTTGACAACATTAGACAAAATTGACGCCAACATTACTATTTATTGCAGTATTTAATTGGTGTACATTTAATAAAACATTTACTAAACATGTGAAATAAAACATTTACTAAACATGTGAAATAAAACATTTACTAAACATGTACAAAAACATTTACTAAACATGTGAAATAAAACGTTTACTAAATATGTGAAATAAAACATTTACTAAACATGTGAAATAAAACGTTTACTAAAGATGTGAAATAAACCGTTTACTAAATATGTGAAATAAAACATTTACTAAACATGTGAAATAAAACATTTACTAAACATGTGAAATAAAACGTTTACTAAACATGTGAAATAAAACATTTACTAAACATGTACAAAAACATTTACTAAACTTGTGAAATAAGACGTTTACTAAACATGTGAAATAAAACATTTACTAAACATGTGAAATAAAACATTTACTAAACATGTGAAATAAAACGTTTACTAAAGATGTGAAATAAACCGTTTACTAAATATGTGAAATAAAACATTGACTAAACATGTGAAATAAAACATTTACTAAACATGTGAAATAAAACATTTACTAAACATGTGAAATAAAACATTTACTAAACATGTGAAATAAAACATTTACTAAACATGTGAAATAAACATTTACTAAACATGCGAAATAAAACATTTACTAAAGATGTGAAATAAACCGTTTACTAAATATGTGAAATAAAACATTTACTAAACATGTGAAATAAAACATTGACTAAACATGTGAAATAAAACATTTACTAAACATGTGAAATAAAACATTTACTAAACATGTGAAATAAAACATTTACTAAACATGTGAAATAAAACATTTACTAAATATGTGAAATAAACATTTACTAAACATGTGAAATAAAACATTTACTAAACATGTGAAATAAAACATTTACTAAACATGTACAAAAACATTTACTAAATATGTGAAATAAAACATTTACTAAACATGTACAAAAACATTTACTAAATATGTGAAATAAAACATTTACTAAACATGTACAAAAACATTTACTAAATATGTGAAATAAAACATTTACTAAACATGTGCAATAACACTTCTACTAAACATTTCAAATAACACATTTACTAAACATGTCAAATAAGAATGTATTTTAGTAACATTTTTGATATCATTAAGATTTGGGGTCCATGAATTCTTGACATTTGTTGATTAAGAAGCGTCCTTGAATTCTTGAATGTTGTTGACAAGGAGGGTCATTGAATTCTGGAAAGCTATTGACAATGAAGGTCCTTGCATATTTGAACGGTGCCGTAGAACGGACTGGTTCAATTCCCGTTGGTCTCAAGAATTTTTAAAATTGTCCTCTGGCTTCCTACTTAAAAAATTTACTTGCATAAACAATTATTTGAAGCAAAATTGTATTGTCTATATATGTTATCCATGTTTACAAGAAGACCTATCGGCCCTTGTATAACTAATACGGAAATTATGTTATGTGTTTGTTGTTACTGAGAATATTTCAATACCTGTACCGGATGTTTGTTGTTGTTGTAATAGTCCTTGTCTCGATTGGTCCGTTCGGGTGACTTTGTGTGCACGATTTGAATGGCTTGATGAAATCGCATCTTTTTTGGAGATGCGGTTAGTCAAGTACTGAAAAACGTGTGTGCAATTGTTGCTAGGCGATTTGGTGCCGTAGAACGGACTGGTTCAATTCCCGTTGGTCTCAAGAATTTTGCATATTTGAGAGTTGTTGGGAAGGAGGGTGGAAAGTAAAAATTGACAAACAATTTGTCGACGTAATTTATAAATAGCATCTTTTATTAGCATCCCAGTAGTAGATGTCATGGTCTAGCTACCCACACCTCCTTCCTTTATGTATGTATACTTGGGTCTGATAGAGTAGATTTTGGTGATCCTAAACGCTGCGTTTGGTGTATTCCTTCCCCGTCGTCTACCTTCGCTACTAAGCCAATGCTGGTAATTATTAGTTACGCGGCTGTTTCTAGTAGTGGTCTGGGAGTAGGGAACAAACTAAATTTTCTAGTCGAAATCACGGAGTAGAGGACAGACTAAATTTTCTAGTCAAGGAATAGCGGAAAAACTAAATATTTTTACGGGGCCACTCAAAATGTAAAAAAAAAATGTATATTAATTTCCTGTGCTTCAAGTATTACTATTATTACCCTGTATTACCACCAAAGCCCGAGAGTTTCGGTGTAATACTAAGTAATTTGTCCACCGACCAGCAGACTCGGGTTTCGAGTCCACTCTTTATTTATGATTTGAATTAAAACCACTGTTGTAGTTCACCTAGCCACCAAGTATTAAGGTATATGGTCTGGGAAGGTAGAGGAAAAGCACCATCGCTACTGGTAGAGAACTGACACATTTGCTACTGAACAAGAGCAGTAGGCAACGTAGTCTTGCGTTTTCTGGTGAACCACAGATTAGACAGCTGAGCATTTTTAGTAAGTAATGTTCTATGACGCTATTTCATAATCCAACTTACCTTTACCACCAAAACATAAGCATACTACCAGAGATATTATATTATTCAGTTACTTCTGGCGCTATGGTTACTGGTGATCTTGCAACCACTACTAAATTACATCAACTAGTATTACTATCACAACTATCAATACTTCGCTAACTACACATTTACTTATATAATTTACATTATTACATTTCTCTATATAATACGGATGCGAATTTTGCAACTAATATTGTATATGTAATTTATTCAAACAGTTGAGTGAAAATAAAACTCTACCCCCTTATGTCGGGACAACCTCTTTCAGTCGCAGATGAGAGTTCAATTTCATTATATCGGCAGAACTATGACTATCACAAGTAATGTCGGATGTGGTTTGACCACGACCTTCGTAATGAATAACATCCAACTGTTGTTTTTATATTTTAAAAAAAAATTACCTCTTAGGATACGCTCTCTAAAACCGCGAATACTAGTCGAATTTGGTTATATTATATTTTTACCATTAAAAATAATGGAAGTTCTGACAACCCCCCGAGATATTATTATAATTTCAGCTGTTATGATATAACTATTACATTTATGCTATTAATTATTCCTCAGGATGACGTCCGAGAAGATATCGGCATTTTGTGTGCAATTTTTGGTGGACTCTACCTTCTTACGTTCATCATTATGCTCATAAGAGCAAAGAGATCCAAAGAATAAATACATGGCAAAACAAATGGATGGAGATGATCAGATTTCGAGAACATCATTAGAAATAACGTGTAGACAAAACATCATTGGTGTTATCTCACATATAATTTGATGAGCAATTATGACCTTTATTTAACTGTGACATCCTATAATATTGTGTGTTTTGTTTTCAAAAAGTTTTCATTTTCGCCATGTCGAGCTCCAAATATAGTTTTCTGAGCAAAGAGCCAGTTCTTTTAGATCACCCTTGTGGGTCAGGAAAAATCGGCTTAGCAGTCCGAATTTGATATGTGGGTGTATTTTGCCTACAAATGTTCTAAACACATAAAATACCGAGATAATGTCAATCGTGAAAACAGAAAGAAAAACCACTAGTTTCATTGATGACAAACACCTAAAACAGGTGACATAATTCACTTATATTTAAAGCATCATATCATCAAATTGAAAAAAAAAACATTAAAAAATCCAACATAGGTGCAACATAGCAACAAAATATTCTATTTTCAAAAACAAACATGGGAATATTATCACCAAAATTGCACTATATACAACGATTATCATTCAATCACTATGCTATCAATGTCAAACGTGGACACTAACAACGAAAGGAAAAAGAAATTAGCAGAAATGATGCGTCTACGTAGAATTTTCGGAGTAACAATAAGAGAGAAACAGAAATAAAAACATCTGAAAACTAATAAACTGAATGCCAATCCTGGATTACCCAGATAGTGCCCCTATACAATCATTGCTATACGGACACGATGATGGATACACAGAGAGGTAGACCACACGAAAGCTGGATTACAGAACTAAAAAAAAAATCAAAGAAAACAAACATATATGAAGTATACAAAGAGATCGTCTCCAGAGAACTCTCCTACCCTTGACGCTGCTGCGAGACATAAATATGTACAACGCGAAAAGAAAGGAAAGAATGCTCCAAACCATATTTGTGAATTTAAAGCCACCAGCAATAATTACAATGTACCGTATTCAGAAACGTGAATGCTGACTACCTTATACCCATGTATGTACATGATGCTCATAAGACACGATACTGGGAATCATTCGCAGTTTTATACAGGTACTGAACGATTGACAGCTGCATCTCACTTGCTAGATACATTGTAGGATAGCTTAAACCAGGGCTATTCAATTATATTTACTCGGGGGCCAAAATATAGAAAATGGGGATCATCACGGGCCAGAGGTCCGAATATAGTTATATACATTTAGTTTTTTTATAACTATTTCATTGTATTAGCAATGATACGCGGACACTTACTAGGCCTCTACGTGCCGGATTTGACCCGCGGGCCGCCATTTGAATATCCCTGGCTTAAACGAATTGCTATTTGCAGACGACCAAGTACTAGTAGAATCATCAGAAGCGCAACTACAAATACATATAGATTAAACCAAACATGTCAAACCTAAAACATGAAGATAAATATAGAGAAGACCGAAGTAATGAATATAGGAAGAACAGAAAGAAACACCAATATACATATTGGAAACTACAGACTTAAACAAGTGACATAATTCTCATACCAAGGAAGCAATATAACAACAGACGGCAAGAGCAGTAAAGAAATAAACAATAGATGTAGTAAAGCATACCAAGCCTAGGGCAAATGACACCAATCTTCTGAAACAAAAATGTAGATTTAAACACCAAAATAACACTAGTCAAAACAACAGGTGCCATCCGGAGTAAGAAGAGGGAGACCTAGATAAACTCTACGAAGAACCATTAACAGAGAAGGCATGTCAATGAACCTAAACAACCCGCAAAAATTGAAAGATATGGCAACACAAAGACAGAAATGGAAAGCTATGGTTTCTACCCTATGCGCCACCTATGGCCCTGGAGGAACATAACGTAACATATATATATATATATATATATATATATATATTTGAATATTACTTCAACATTGGACACATTGCTAGAGTCTCTAAAGTTGTTTTATTTATTTGAATATTACTTCAACATTGTCAAACCTAGAGCCACTGCTAGAGCCTCTAAATTTTATTAACACACATATCCTTAGCCTGGTTTTGTTCGGATCATTAATTCAACATTTGATCTACTGCTAGGTAACTCTAACGTTTAGTAACATAAGATATCGTAGCCTGTAATGATCAATATTTTGATTGTTATATACATATTTTATTGATTATATTCTAATACAGTTTGTTCTATACAGATGGAAATGATAATTTATGCCAAGTAATTGGTGATATATGTCGAATATATATGTAGTGATTTATTTTCACACATAGCTGACATGTGTTATAACTAGTAGTGTGTATTTTTACTAGCTGATGTACATTTTGTATGATGTGTTAATTTAATAATATTCTTACTAGAGGTGTGTTTGTATTTCATAATTTGTGTTGGAGATATGAACATACAAAGATAACAACTAGATTTCGTGATCACTATACCGTAATAAATGTTATGATGTTTTTGACATGATGTTACATGTTCTACAAGTTAACGTTATATGTGCATACATTTTTATATTATATTATAACTTATATAACTGGGAAGGAGGGTTCAGGTGGTGATGACTGTAGACACAGTTCGGATAGGTTGTCAACGTGATTAGTGTATTCTTTACCAGCGAGGCTGGTAGACAGGATAAAGGGGAGAGGATGTCTTACTAGAGATAGTTACAACGTATACTGTTGGGGGGAAACTAGTAAAAACTGAACATATACATTTCATTGCCGTCATCGGATGTAATATGCTATTGGTTTAAGTTCGACTACACCGATTTCTCGACTAGATAATGCTGAACATCTAGTGGGGCCATTGTCCTCCTGTGGGATCATCCAGTGAAAGTTGGATAACAATACGATTTTAAAAAAAAGCAACATCTGTTTTTTAATTTTAATTTGTATACTGTCGAATGTCCATGCCCTGTTCATCATTTCTTTCAGTTTTTCTGTAATTAAGCATTCCTAAAAATAGTTGAATGTGTTGGATTTGTCATGAATCGTTGCCGTTGTAAATAAAATGCAGGAAAAATACTAACATGTGGTTGACTGTGATTATGTGTTCGTTACTGAATGTTGGATGGATGACTGTCGATTGGCGAGTTAATTATCATCCACAGTGCAGTAATAGAGGTAATAATAAATCTGTGTAACGTGTCTTTTGCAGAACATAGTTCTCACTATCACGCTGTAAGTCACCAGGTTCCGTGCTAGCTGTCTTGTCTCTTCCAGTGTCATATTCGAGAGATCATCAAAACCCTGTCTCCATTGTAATCTAGGTCTGCCTTATGCTCTCTTCCCTGGAACCTTACCCTCAATGATTAATCTTTCTAAAGCATTGTGTCCTTTCATATGTCCAAAATATGCTAGATTACGCTTTCTGATAGTTATGAGAAGTCAATCTGCTTCAATGTTCAGGTCATTAAGGAAGTCTGTGTTGGATCGTCTTTATGTTCATGATATAATTATAATTTTCTATAACATTGCACTTCAATTCTGATATCCTACCGAAGACGGATGTTTCGGGCCATTGGTGCAAATAAAACGGCAACCCAACGCATTTCCTTTCTCTGGACTAAATCCTGCTGGAAATCTAGTAGAACCATGGTCATGCTACAAGGGAGATCTAGCGGGAGTTTGCGAATGAACGCTGAAGAAGATGATTTCTGATATTTTTTTCCAATGCGGGTGTCATTGCTCAAGTCTTGCAACCATATGTTACCACCTGAAAAGTAAATTATTTTAATATATGTAACGTCCGTGATAACAGTGCAGGAATTTGCTTTCGTATGGAGCTGATAAAGGGCTATTTAATCTAGGTAGATTGAAAGCCAAGACCAGAACTAAGATGGACATTGTTCGCGACCTCTTGTTCTCCGACAATCGTGGACTCACCGCTACCAATCTGAAAGATATGCAGGACGGTATGGACCTCTTTTATTTGGCCTGTGATGTGTTCGATCTCAACATGAAAACCGCGAATACTTTAGTAATGTATCAACTTGCGTCAGGTGTCCCCTACACAGAACCAGCAATCACAGTAAAGGGACATAAACTCGATACTGCAAATACGTTTGTATATCTTGGCAGTAATCTGCGACAATTGGCGAGGATGTTGCCCATCGCAATGCTCGCGCCAGTTCGTCATTCGGGAGCCTTCGTGTCAACGTCTGGATCATGCATGGTCTCAGTGTGATAACTAAGCTGAACGTGTACCGCGCAGTGGTTCTACCAACACTGCTTTACGCTCTGTCATCCTGGACCATATGCGAGACACGCTGGACAGCTTAACTCTTTCCACCTTCGGTGCTTAAAAAATCTCATGGGAGCATGTTGACAGGGTCGATACCAGACACGGAAATCATTCAAAAGCCCCGCATATAAAGCCTCCCTGCCTTGTTGATTAGGTCCCAACTCCTCTGGTCTGGCCATGTCGTCCGTATACCAGACAAGTGCCTTACAAAGAGATTATTCTATGGGAAGTTGTGCGATGATAAACGTTCAAGCGTATAGCCAAAAAGCGCTTTTAGGATCAATTAAAGAACTGTCTCAAGCACTGCAGCATCGATCTAGCTCCTGGGAGACTACCGTCCTTGATCGCTCAGCTTGGCGCACCCATATCACTGCTGGCATCACTAAATTTGAACAAAATAGACAACACCGAGGGCCATTTACAAGCGACGGGACTGGAAGGCCAAATCCGAGAACTCGACTACTCAGGACCTTCTGCACTTCTGCATACACTGCAATAGAACTTCCTACTGGCTCGAATCAGACTCATCGGGCATGTACGAAGTCACAAGCCCAAACCAAATTACAATGACAAATGTTTTGTTTTTCTACTTCTCACCACATCTTTATTATTTTATTTTCATGCCATGCTCATCTTCTCTTGCAAAGGAGGAATACCATCATCATCATTCCTGCAGTGTCGTTTATTTGTTCAAATTTTATGTACTTCCTGCCCTAGCATGAAGTTTGTTATAGTTTTGCTGCGGTATTTTTAAGCTTCCAGTGGGTAGATTGTGTGAAAGCTGGAAATACATCTATAGAAATCAAACTAAATGCCATCGAAAACAAATGTCTTAGGAAAATCACAAATACAAACTGGAAAGACTTTAAATCAAACGAGACACTAAGAGAAGACACAAAACAAGTATACATCACAGACGTTATTAGAAAATGTCGTTGGGCATACATCGGTCACACATTCAGAATTAATGAAGACAGAATACCACGTCAAGTCTTTACATGGTCACCCAGTGACAAGAGAAAACGGGGAAGACCAAAAACAACACTGAAAAGAACTATCGAAAAATTAATCACAACAGCTGGTATGAAAATCTGGAACAACTGGCTGTTGATCGACAAGCATGGAGAGATGACATCTGCCCTAGGTGTCCAGCTAGGCATAAGAGGAAAATGACGATGAAGGAGTAGATAATGCAGTTTTAATGAAATGTGTGTTTAGTTTCAGATCAGCTATGTAGCACCTCATGGTTTAAAGTAGTACTGTCTCAGTAAAGCATATTTATCCCATTCTATCTTGAAGTAACGAAATAATGCAGGGGCCACGGCACAACTGTCAAATGCAATCCCTATAAGCTCCATAACCGAAATAAATTTAGTTAATGTAGGATCAGAGCCAGAGACTGCTCAGGGTGGTATAATGCATAGTTTCAGCGTTGACTATTGATTTGTTAAGAAGACTATTTGACCATTGGGGTATTTGACATTGACTATTGGTTAAGATAATTGTGTGCACTGAATTATCACCAGTCAACGTTTATTCATGTTTATCTTAAATTGAACTAAAGATTGTAGTCATGTCAGGTTAGTTGGTGAGGACAATCACTTATCGCACAGATGACATACCATTGAATTAATGTAATACATGTATTACCAAGTTTTCATTTACACAGAAAATGTCAGTGTTAATTGAGAAATCAAATGATATCTTTTAAAAATCTGACGAACAGAACACACGATATACAAAGTTAAAGCAAGATAAAGCAAGTACTTACTATCTGATACCGATTTGCTGAATCTGTGACAGCAATAGACCGAATTGTTAAGCAATAGATTTTGAAAGTGGGCGGCACCACCCCCCTCCCAGTGGGTGATAAAGGATACTTGGCTGCGTTGAGGGTTCAGAAGCAATTGGAGGCGTTCAGGTGGTCTAGAGGGTATGTGGCTGTTTATAGTCGAAATTAATCAAACCAAAACAATACCAGTATTGGAACACATCAAAAGACAACAAATCAAGTGGTTTTCACATGCTTCCAGACTACCAACAAATAGCATGCCAAAAATGGCCATGACAAATAGATATAACGGTTACAAATCCATAGACAGAACATGTAAAAGATGGATCACATAAATCAAAGAAGAAACAGGAACAAGCTTACAAAAAGCACACAAGAAGTCTATCTCCAGAGAACTCTTCCACCCCTGACGCCGCAAGGCAAACAAGGGCCACAGGGTATAGACAGATAGATAGATTTAAAAATTAATTATTTTAGTGAATTTGCAATTGAATAGGCATTTAAAATTTTGATTTTACATTTCTATTCATCGTATTCCGTCTTAAACGATCCATTTTTTCATGAATTGTTTATTTCCATTATTTAATAAATTTGACGTCAATTTTCTATGTCAATGAGGAAAATAGAGCTTGCATATATGTGTGTATATATAAGTGTGAAATTTATTCTGTTCAGCGGAATTTGCCGAGGTGAATATATCCACTTAACAAACTTATCAGTATATCTCTCTAAAAGGAGAGGTGAAAAGGTTCTCGCATTGCTGTCGTGTGGACCCAGGGTTGACAGATAAGAAAGATTTTAAAAGTACCTCCTCGTGGTGCACTAAAAGCAGAAATACATCTGCTCTTGTTGTCTTCCTGGCCGACAATTTTAGGCTCGTGTCCAGGGATGTGGAGTTTAGGCTCGTGTCCAGGGATGTGGAGTTTAGGCTCGTGTCCAGGGATGTGGAGGATGTAGATTAAATGAGAATTACATGCAAAAAATATAGGGAGTATCTCCAAGACCTCTACGCCAAGGCAACCAGCAAATTCGACAAGAGCACTATATTTACGCATATACCATTCTCTGACTATATCCTGCAAAGATCTGATAATAATACTATATTGTGTAATGTTGTATGTGCATATAAATACGCGATGCAGAGACACCATGCCTTTCGATATATTTACGGTTGTACATTGAACCATAAGCTGGATATATCCAACCTTACAAGTAGAGAGGTTGAATGCTTGATTTAATTGCTTGATGACCTTAATTTTAGAAGACATATGTGATGTAAAACTTGAGCATATAACTGATAAGCGAACTGTTGAGTCCGCATATTTATTAGCTCAGGGGTCGTGGGTTAAATGGGTACCAGAGATGTGTGGCATCATTATCGTGAGAAGTTAGATTTGTATTTGAGGGTCTTATGATGGTTGCCACTGCCGATAGGCGGGATATAAGAGTGTTTTTTAGATGTTCATTGATGACTAGAAGAAGTGAATGACAGATAGTTGACTAGAAGAAGTGAATGACAGATAGTTGACTAGAAGAAGTGAGTGAAAGATAGTTGACTAGAAGAAGTGAGTGAAAGATAGTTGACTAGAAGAAGTGAGTGACAGATAGTTGACTAGAAGAAGTGCGTGACAGATAGTTGACTAGAAGAAGTGAGTGACAGATAGTTGACTAGAAGAAGTGAGTGACAGATAGTTGACTAGAAAAAGTGAGTGACATATAGTTGACTAAAAGAAGTGAGTGACAGATAGTAGACTATAAGACGTGAGAGACAGATAGTTGACTAAAAGAAGTGAGTGACAGATAGTAGACTATAAGACGTGAGAGACAGATAGTTGACTAAAAGAAGTGAGTGACATATATTTTATTAGAAGAGGTGAGTGACATATATTTGACTAAAAGAAGTGAGTGACATATAGTTGACTAGAAGAAGTGAGTGACAGATAGTTGACTAAAATAAGTGAGTGACATATAGTTGACTAGAAGAAGTGAGTGACAGATAGTTGACTAAAATAAGTGAGTGACAGATAGTAGACTATAAGACGTGAGAGACAGATAGTTGACTAAAATAAGTGAGTGACAGATAGTAGACTATAAGACGTGAGAGACAGATAGTTGACTAAAATAAGTGAGTGACAGATAGTAGACTATAAGACGTGAGAGACAGATAGTTGACTAGAAGAAGTGAGTGACAGATAGTTGACTATAAGAAGTGAGTGACAGATAGTGGACTAGAAGAAGTGAGTGACAGATAGTTGACTATAAGAAGTGAGTGACAGATAGTTGACTATAAGACGTGAGTGACAGATATTTTATTAGAAGAAGTAAGAAGTTGTCTTTTGAGATTAATGATTAGAAGGGAACAAATAAGAGACTCTGAGAGAAAGCGAATGGATATGCGTAAAAATA
Source organism: Meghimatium bilineatum (assembly GCA_034231615.1). Classification (NCBI taxonomy): domain Eukaryota; kingdom Metazoa; phylum Mollusca; class Gastropoda; order Stylommatophora; family Philomycidae; genus Meghimatium; species Meghimatium bilineatum. The sequence continues at coordinate 24,893,015 of CM067298.1, read as the reverse complement.
GGAACAAAATCAGCATGCAAGGTAGTTTCGAGACACACTCATTTACACACTTGGAAATCAGAGATAGGTAGTAGATAGTAAATAGTGGACTTCCTACGTTCACGAGGGACAAGACGGGTTTTGGACCGGTGGACTTAGAAATATGCCATAGTTTTCGATAGAGAGAAAAGTTTCATCATAGAAGCCATTGTTAGCTCTTTGAAGGGACTACAAGAGAAAAACGAAAGATGGAGCTCTGTGTTCCAATATTAACATCATAATATAGAGATAATTGAGTGATAACGTTGTAGTATCCAGCACTTTGAATCATGCACCATAGAAGAAATACCAGAAATGTAGGCATGCCAGAAGATTCTTAGATATGCCAGAGGACAAATATCGCCGAGAGCCTTATGTGTTGTTTAATGTAGAGTAACTCCAACGGGGCTTGTGCCAAAAAAAACTACAAGTCAGAGAAGTACCAGACTGTGGAGTAGGCATTATAATAATTATTGATAACCGGTATATAGGAACATTACTAACACAGGTTTGACAATCAATACATGGTAACTGCGTGAAACGTAACAACAATTGTACTTACGTATTGCACAGGTTTATATAATCGCTTCAATCAGACACGACATACTATATCTAAAACTATTGGGAAATGCTTGATGGCATAGAACATTCTTGCTGTTCTATGAGGCCTTTACATGTGAGTCCCGTAATGTCATTTACGTGATCATATGTAAACGCTGTGGCAAACAGTACATCGGGGAAACCGGCTTAAGACTGAGCGATCGCTTTTGTAACCATCTTCATGCCATCAAACATAGAACATCCACTCCTGTGGCCACACACTTTAACGGCGTTGGGCATCATGGTGCTTGTGATATTCAGGTCACCGCCATCAGATCTTGCACCACTGATGATAGATCTAAGAACGCTCTAACAAATCATCCCATTTTTGAATTGGATACACTCAAGCCTTTTGTACTCAATTCCGACCACTCTTATGTCTAGTACTGGGTTGGTGTGGTCTTTGTCTTTATTCATTTTGTTCCGTCATTTACTCATCTTTTTGTTCGTTTCGTTTTCACATATATTTACGTTTTTTATGTACTTCCTGACATTCCGCCATCTCATTTCCATATTTCCGTTGGATACGTTTGTTGTGATAGTTTTTCCATTCGTCGTCTTTTGATGTTTTGTGTGTATCTTGATAAAGACCTTTTGGTTGAAATGTTGAATATGATTTGTATATTGTAATTTTTTGTTTTCTTGTGTGCACATTATTTCCCGCTAGTTTTAGATATAGTCTGTCGTGTCTGATTGAAGCGATTATATACGCCTGTGTAATACGTAAGTACGATAACACAGGTATGCTAGATTATGTACGATATATCGTATTTCACACCTGCTTATATTTATCATTACCTTTTATATGCTGCAATTTTGTATGTCAGTTGCGTAATAACTATTACTCCTGTGTGTGATAACAACATGCTTGCTGTTGATCGACTCAATGAATGCATTTATGATATAACAAATGGTTTCATAGAAGATCTGAACTTCATAAGGTATCTTAGTGACTCAGGTAATGAATGGATGATAGAAAAAAACAGCTTTTATAGAGGATCTGAACTTCATAAGGTATCCTAGTGACTCAGGTAATGAATGGATGATAGAAAAAAAACAGTTGTTATAGAAGATCAAAACACTAGAAGGTTAAAAAACGGGTTTAAAAGCCGTAGAAGATTGACTTCATTGTACTCGGTTTCCCATATGTACTCCTTCACTCTCAACGAAGCGGCACGCCGCCTGCCGAGAGTACCACTTACGAGAGGACGTAACTCCGTAGCGTCTAGTCATAATCCACAGGGATCTCCGAAAAAAATCCACTTGAACACAAGGCGAACAGCTTAACCACTACTCCAGGGAGATCCCCACACTAGAAGGTGTCCAGTATGTATAAAATATACACATACTATTACACTAATCTTCAGAGGTTTCATAATTAAGGAAGAAGAAAAATACACTGCAAAAAAGAGTTTAGGGGATGGAGGTGACTATTTCATCCCGTGGATAAAAAAGACCTGAAACAAAGTTATAGAGCCTACTGAAGTCGCATGTGTCATAACGAGGGGGGTAAATATCGCAGCGAAGCTGTAAGGCATGATACACACAATATATGCCATTCTCTGGCTATATCCTTGCACAGATGAGATAAAAATACGAAATTGTTTAGTGTTGTGTGTATGCAAATACACATACGCGTTGCAGAGACACCGTGTCTTAATGAACCTGCATGCTAGGTAACACAGTCCGCCATTTACAAGGTTAATAATTTACTCTTACTGTATGTGCCCTTCTGTGACACACATTGCGTGCATGTAAAGAATGAGCCAGGGTTGCCATAAAGTGTTCATTAAGTGTGGTGAAACAAGGAATTAAATGACGCAAACAACAAACTGCTATTTGCTGATGGTCAATGCTTATCTACGAAGAGGAACACGAGTTGTACAGTCATGTTAATGCATTCACGAGAACATGCATCAAGTATAACATGAAAATAAATACGCAGAAAACAGAAGTAATGAAAATCAGCAAGTCACCAAGTCTGGTGAACAATACTAAATTGAAACAAAACTAAATTGAAACAGTCTTCTGAATTTAAATACCCGGAAAGTATATTCACAGACAACGGAAAATTTGATAGGTAGATCGAGACAAGATGCAAGCACGCACACATAATGACATACCAGCTATCACTTTATTGGTCAACTGTAAGATCAAGATGGAAGTCAAGATACAGATTATGAACAGTATTTGTATGTCAGCACTCTGATATCAATGCCAGACATGGTCACTGACAGCAGCCCAGCATATAAAACTTACAACATGTGAGATGAAATACATGAGAAATCAAGAGATTATTCGGTATAAGACAATGCCCAGAATACTTCGAGAAAACAACTAATGCAATGGTTTGGACACCTTTTGAGAATGAACCATAACCAACTACCAACAAGAACATATAGCATAAGAAGATCCAGATACATGACTAGAGGAAGGCATAGAACAAGGATAGATATCATCAATACAAAAACTGAAAAAATACTAATTCAACGCAGCGAAGGCGACACATCCGGCCTAGTTAGATAACTAAAGCACCCAATCACCAGCCATACGCTTAGCGGCAAGTGTGGATGTTCTGACCATCATCCATCTGGAGATAGACAATAGAACACGTTCCACAAACTTTTCCATTCTTAAATATCACTGGTCATAAAATGTATCTTATGTTACTTTGTAATTTTAATTCAATTTAAAAATGTATGAAATGTTTGAGTTTTCCAATTTAGCCATATTTTACATGAAAATGAAACTCTAAGCATTCTTCTACTATATGGCAACCCTGGATAGAGTTCCGTAACACATTCCAGAGTTGGATTTCACTTGACGTAACCAGCGACATAAAAGTGGACCAAAAAACGAGACTCCGTGCCCCACATTTATCAATGAACTTTATATACTAGTTTACATTATAGCTTTCAGAATTTCGACTAGTATAAACATATAGTGCTGTTTTAGGCGTAGAGGTTGTAGGAATTTGTGATTATTCATATCAAATAAAGATTATTCAACAGAATGATGTTACCGGGTGTGATTCATCTTCCTTTGATCAACTTACAACGTGTTGTTAGTTACTAGACAATCTGCCATTTTCATACTTTCTATAATCAAGAGGCGAGTTTCTGCGTGAAAATAATGTGTGCAAACAATTTTGTGATTTATTGATTAATTTTAAAGTGTGTTGGCTATATTGATTCGGAGGACATTCATACAGTGTGTGTTTTCATGTTGCAATCGATATTGTTCAGGAAAGTATTTCCCAGTAACTCGTTTCTGGTGAATTTACTAAAATTATAGAACTTCTAAATAAAACCTGAAGCCTGACGGCATGTATGATCATTGATAGACAATTTATTAAACATTATCGTTATTGAAACACCATTGCAATACTATTGACACATTATTGCAACACTATTGAAACATTATTGCAACACTATTGAAACATTATTGCAACACTATTGAAACATTATTGAAATAATATTGAAACATTATTGCAATAATATTAAACATTATTGCAACACTATTGAAATATTATTGCAATACTAGTGAAACATTGCAACACTATTGAAACATTATTGCAACACTATTGAAACATTATTGCAATACTATTGGAACATTGCAACACTATTGAAACATTATTGCAATACTATTGAAACATTACACCACTATTGAAACATTATTGCAATAGTATTGAAATATTATTTCAATACTATTGAAACATTGCAACACTATTGAAACATATTGCAACACTATTGAAACATTATTGCAATACTATTGGAACATTGCAACACAATTGAAACATTACTGCAATACTATTGAAACATTACACCACTATTGAAACATTATTGCAATAGTATTGACACATTACGACACTATTGAAACATTATTGCAACACTATTGAAACATTGCAACACTATATAAACATTATTGCAACACTATTGAAACATTGCAACACTATTGAAACATTACACCACTATTGAAACATTATTGCAATAGTATTGACACATTACGACACTATTGAAACATTATTGCAACACTATTGAAACATTGCAACACTATTGAAACATTATTGCAACACTATTGAAACATTGCAACACTATTGAAACATTACACCACTATTGAAACATTATTGCAACACTATTGAAACATTATTGCAATACTATTGGAACATTGCAACACTATTGAAACATTATTGCAATACTATTGAAACATTACACCACTATTGAAACATTATTGCAATAGTATTGAAATATTATTTCAATACTATTGAAACATTGCAACACTATTGAAACATATTGCAACACTATTGAAACATTATTGCAATACTATTGGAACATTGCAACACAATTGAAACATTACTGCAATACTATTGAAACATTACACCACTATTGAAACATTATTGCAATAGTATTGACACATTACGACACTATTGAAACATTATTGCAACACTATTGAAACATTGCAACACTATATAAACATTATTGCAACACTATTGAAACATTGCAACACTATTGAAACATTACACCACTATTGAAACATTATTGCAATAGTATTGACACATTACGACACTATTGAAACATTATTGCAACACTATTGAAACATTGCAACACTATTGAAACATTATTGCAACACTATTGAAACATTGCAACACTATTGAAACATTACACCACTATTGAAACATTATTGCAATAGTATTGACACATTACGACACTATTGAAACATTATTGCAACACTATTGAAACATTGCAACACTATTGAAACATTATTGCAACACTATTGAAACATTGCAACACTATTGAAACATTACACCACTATTGAAACATTATTGCAATAGTATTGACACATTACGACACTATTGAAACATTATTGCAACACTATTGAAACATTGCAACACTATTGAAACATTATTGCAACACTATTGAAACATTGCAACACTATTGAAACATTGCAACACTATTGAAACATTGCAACACTATTGAAACATTATTGCAACACTATTGAAACATTGCAACACTATTGAAACATTGCAACACTATTGAAACATTATTGCAGAACTATTGAAACATTGCAACACTATTGAAACATTGCAACACTATTGAAACATTATTAAACATGATTAAAATATTAATGCAAGTGATTTCTGGCGTCCAGATATACACACAATAATTATATATATATTATCATCATGTGCCATGCCGAGTAATCTAGACAATCATTCATCTGCGTAGCATTCTATCTGTATTACTGTCTATCGTGATACTCAAGTGGATCAAGTCAAGTATCTTGGTTCATTTTAACATGAGGTGGCCGGTGCTGCTATGAGATCAAGAACAGGATGGCACAGACCAATCAACATTTCAAAAAATAAGAAACATTCTATGCACTGGATCAGTACATGCGGGCGTTCAAATACTGGGATGTTATATTGAGCCAATCCCTCTTAATGGATGCGAAACATAGGCAGCAAACAAAAGTGTCCAAGATAAGCTGGAGGCAAATGAGATGTAGTTTTTCAGAAGAATGGTGAAAATGTCATCTACAGTCAAGAAAACTAATGTAGAAGTTCTCAGAGATGCTGGAGTAAATCGACAAATTAGAGCAAAATTTAGAAGGAGGCAATTAAGATTTTTAGGGCATGTTATGAGGAAAATATAACGTGAACATTTAGTAACACCGGAAAGATCAAGGGGAGAAGAGGCAGAGGAAGACAAAGGATACTTTTCTAGATGGGTTATCACTGTGGTACAAAAATAAGCCAAAAACTGAAATTATTAACAATACAAGAGACAGAGAGTTTGTGGAGAAGCATGGTCGCCAACGTCACTCAGCATAGATCTTGATTGATCGAGTGTTATCATCTCTCCTGCGTGACGTTCTACAATGGCACCATGTCAAACTACGTGTATTCGTTCTTTGCCGTTATGTCGATTTTCTCTCAGTATTGTCTGCTACATTCTATTTCAAACCCCCATGTCTCATAATGTGCCATAATAAATCTGGACTATTTTGGTTTCATGTTGATAAGTAACTACGTTTTGGTGTTACATCTTCAACAGTACATCCTTGTTGAATTTTCTAGATGCCATGGCATTAACAACATTCTTCTGAACCACATCTCTGTGACATCCACGTGTTTATTTTATCACCTCTTTTGCATACTTCTATTGATAGAGATATGTTGCATAGAATGTTTTTCATGTGTGGAAATATGCAATTTTGTCTGTCCTATTCTAATTCACGTTTCTGATGCACTTTTTCAACTGATGCTATAAGGGTTTAGGCAGTCGCGTAGCGCAGTGGTTAGCGCACTGACTAGGCATATGACTGGCCCTGAGTTCATTCTCCAGAAAAATTATGGAAGTGAGGCGAAATATGTTTCAGACCGCAATGACTCCCGTGTCGACCCAGTGTCGACCAATTAATATTTGGGTACCGGTGTATTCCGGGAAGTAAAGACTGCGAGGGAGGGGAGATGGTTGCCGCATATAACAGAGTCACTGAAATGTGAGATCGCGAACATCTCACACCCCTACGGCAAATAAATGATATGGCTTAACTTTATTTCACTAAGGCACCAATAATTATTGTTGTGACAATTTAAAAAAAAAAGAATACAGTCAACATATAACAAGAAGATGTCAAGAGAAGCAAATAGAAAACTGAATTATCTTAATGAAACCAGTTGTGCCGTTCTTAAAGGAGAACAGATCTGTACTGTATAGAAACAAGTAGCCCGACATACTTGCTAAAATCACAATGAGACATCTTCGTGTGTGTACATGGTTCTTTAAAATGGACTACTCCGTGTAGCAACCGGGACCTGATGATGATTTGGCATACCCGTACCCGCTCTAAAAATATTTGACTTCATCAGAATAGTGTCAATTCTAGGGATATCAGATCTGTCAAGGGGAGTGGTATCCGGAATCTTGTCTTATCTGATATTCATATATTTTATTTAGACAATTTGTGTGAAAGCGATTGAACTTCCTTACACGTCGCGTAAACAAAGTCCATGTTTCACCTGTGTAGAACAACACTGGAAGTACCACTGCTTTGTAATAGTTAGTTAGTTAGTTAGTCGTCGGATCATCATCACTGCAAACTGGACACATCCATAGTTGCTCCGATCTCTCCTTGAGTGTATCCGCCATCACACTTCTGCTGACAGTACCGGTCCTATGCTGGTTGACCATCATTCTTCTGCGCCCTCCAAAATGTTCACCTCTAGCAACACCGCATCTCAATCCCTGATCTTTAATCCTAGCCATTGAAAAGGAATCATCATCCACATTCGTCTCACTGTCGGGTGTTATATCTCTTAAGGAGTTCAAAACGTCAGCGCGATCCATTGCCCCATCGCCCTTTGCCACAATCGCACACGATGCCAGTTGATCCGCTCTTTCATTGCCTCGAACGCCCACATGTCCCGGCACGAAAATAAATGTAACCGCCTTCAAGCTCGCATTTCTCAAGGCCTCAATCCACTGTTCGCGAACGAGACCCACTTGTACCTTCTTAATCATACTCATAGAGTCACTCAAGATGCAGACCTGCGTTACTTTCTGTGTGCGTAGCCACTCAAATGCCTTGGTCACCGCCATAGTCTCCATGGTCATACTACTCGTAGTGACCGCAAAGGCACCACTTTCCTCCTTGATCGTTTTACCTGCGCACTGAGCTGTAAAGGCCCAAGCACTGCGAACATGCCTAATTACAGATCCATCAGTGTATATAATCACATCCCCCTCTTTGGTATTCTCACTGATTAAAGCCTGCACTTCTTTCTCCACAGCTGTGGGACACCATTATCTGCATTCCCTGCTAAGTGATATTACTACTCTCAAACAAGTTTCGAAATCTGTGGGTAGACCTATCCATTCCGCACCAACTGCCACATCCTGTAATCGGCACACGCTTTGTATTACATCTTCAGCACGTCCCATCCACGACCTTCCTCTCTTGAGTCTGCTGCCTTTAACTTTCTGTATTTCGGAATGCAACGGGTGTTCCTTATCTGCATGTATTTGAAGGTACGCCCGTGCACGGCAATACTGTAATCTATGCTCAGCTGTTGGGCAGTCAAGTAGGTATCGCATAGCTCTTGTCGATGTGTCTCTTGTGCATCCCAGAATGATACGCATTGCTGCATTCTGGACTCTATCCAGTCTTTCGATCTGAGTTTGGCTAAGAGTCAGAATTGCCAGTGCATATTCCACCACAGCCACTACCAAACCCTGGTACAAAAGAAATAACAATCTTTGCTCACATTGCGCAGCAGTCATAACCTTCATTGCTGCTAAGCCTTTGCCTGCCCTTATGATAATGTGGTCAACATGTTCCCTGAAACTCAGGCTTCTGTCAAAAAACACACCCAGATATCTCATTGTGCTAGTTCTTTCTAAACTTTTCCCAGACAACGAAACTTGTGGCATGGGTGTCTTTACCATGTGATTGTTCATGGAAAACCACGTCACGAATGCCTTAGACGGATTAACCACTGCTCCCGTATCTCGACACCAATTTGTCAGTCTGTCCAGCTCCTTCTGTAGTTCCACGACGCACTCTTCTCGATTTCTGCCTTGTCTACACACCAGGATATCATCGGCATATGACATCGTTCTGCCAACACCTGTGATTTGATTGCCAGCGATATGTACTGTGTATACATTGAAAAGTACAGGAGATAGAGGCGATCCCTGTGGCAGGCCAGGGCTAATAACCGTTGGTGTAGATATCCAGTTACCACACTTAAGAACTACAACCCTGTGCATCAGGGCGGCGCCAACCCAACGCACAACAAAAGGATTAACTGCAAGATTTAACAGCTGGTGCATCAAGATATCCAAGGACACCCTATTGTACGCATCCTCAAGGTCTATTGCGACCGCACATGTCTCCATGCGTGAATCGAACCCCGCAAAAACATCCTGCGCAAATATGGCTGCATTTTGCCATGTCTTCTTTCCTGGACGATATCCTCCTAACAATGTTGGTAAACACTTATTTCTTTCAAGATAACACGATACCTTCCGGGCCACAATGTTTTCCAAAAGCTTGTCAATCGTATTCTGCATAGTTATTATTCTGTAGCCATGTATCCTGGTGTGGTCCTTCCCAGGTTTGTGTAGTGGAACTAAATAGCTCTGCAACCAGTCTTCTTTCACTGTGCCCTTTAGAAGGCTATTATTGAACATGTCCGCCAACTCTCCCAACTCCTCATCCGTTCTTCGACTAATGTCATCGTATCTAATGCCATCTGGCCCTGGTGCTGTATTTTTTGTACTTTTCAGTGCCTTCCTGATTTCTTCAACCGTGATTAGCATATGGTTTTCCATGCTCAAGTTCTTACACGTGTCTGTGAGCGTTTTCCTGATTTCTTGATATGCCTCCACATTTCTCTGACCAATTTGTGCGGTGTAGTGTGCCAGCAATGCCGCACCTTTTGTCTCGTCCGTCTTCTGCCAGACGGTATCGTCGCTCTGGAAATCGGCAATAGTCACGCGTCTTGTCAGACCATTCATGGATTTATGTAACCGCCAGAACAATTTTAGTGACTTTTCGCGTGTTATCTCTTTGCAAAATTCGTCCCATTTTGACGCCTTTGCTGACTTTGCAATATCTTTGAATGTTTGGACTAAGATATCTTTCTTCCGTTTCCATTGTGCGACCTCCATGGGCTGAGCCGCAACACGTTTCCGTGCCCTTTGCCATAGTGATACTGCTTTCCGTTTCTCGCTCCATGCCCTTTGAACCTCTTCGTTCCACCAGGAGGGCCTATCCCACACCAGATTTCCCACTACTTGAGCCTTACGTTTGTCTTGTCGAATTCTGCTCACAACATCCACTCCTCTTCGATCATATTTAAAGGATCTTACCTTTGGCCTTATCTGCTTACTTTTGTCATTTTTTAAGAGAACAACACATGGGAGGTGTTGGCCGTATAACAAGGATGGCAAGCAGGGATGGTGATGATGATAGCGCTATCGACCTGGCATTGGTGTCATCAGCTGCTGTGGCTATCTGCAAATGGGACGTGCTGGAGCATCATGGCAGTGACCACCTCCCATGCTTTGTAATCTTACAGTTTAGTCTGTAGGTTAATGCCATTTCTATGTCACACACTTGCATGCAATGGTCACAAAAGTGTTGCTTGCTTTGGAGATCCTGGTATACACTTCATAATCAACTGTGACATTTTGTGGTAGTGTACTACCTATATAAGTAGTACACTTACGTTGTTTTGTTATTTCTTGGCATTCAAAAACACTAAGAAATAACACAAAACTCAAAATCTTTAACTTCTGCATAATTCCAACATAAACATATGGATGCGAAAGTTGGAAAGCAAAATCAAAATTATAGCAAAGACTAAACACCTTTGAAAATAAATGTCTTAGAAGGCTACTAGCATACGTTGGTCAGACTTCAAATCAAACACAGTTGTCAGACAAGAATCAAAACAAGAATACGTATCCACCTATATTAGAAAGCGTCGCTGGAATTATTACAAGGGAACGTTTCACCATCGGTATTAGAAACAATGAAGATCTAAAGCAAATTGCAATGAAACGAGAGACATGGAAATCTATGACATCCTCCCTATGTGTCGTCTTTGGCCCTAGAGGAATAACTAACTAACTAACTAACTAAGTAACTAACTAACTAACTAACTAACTAACTAACTAACTAACTAACTAACTAACTAACTGACTGACTGACTGACTGACTGACTGACTGACTGACTGACTTACTGACTGACTGACTGACTGACTAAATATGTGAACACTAATACATACACATAGTAAGACATCCATATACAGCATAATACGTTTAACATATACTCATACACATGCGATGATCTTTTCCCCCTTTAGTTTTCAAACTTTCCCTCGATGGGATGTCTAACAGATGGAATGTCTAAATCTTTCGAAACAAGATCTGTAGTAAGACATAGCTGTGCGAATTCACCTCTACTTTTCAACATATACATGGATATAATAATAGAAGAAGCTGATAGCAACAAAGAGAAAGGCACTGCAATTAAATCTTATGAGATATTTCACTCACAATGAAGTCAAAGAATTACTGTTCTCCGACGACCAACGCCTGATATACGAAACTGAGGACAATTTGAAAACCATATTAAAGCATTTCTAACACCATGTAATAAGTACCTCGTGAAAGTTAATGTACAAAAACATAAGTTGTGATAATTAGCAAGTCTGCAACACCAATGATAACACCAAAGAGAAACAAGCCAACAATTATAAATATCTAGGCAGCATTTATTCCGAAGAAAGAAGACTAGAAAGAGAGATATACACAAAATATTAGAAAGTAAACACAGTGACTTACCAACTTTCACAATTACTTCTCCAACCAAAGATCGAGATTGGAATCAAAAGGCAATATAATATCATACAGATAACATCTACAACATTTGTACCAACACTCTGCTACCAATATCAAGATATGGTCTTCAACAGTCTCGCAGCAGAATTATTACATGTGAAATGAAGTGTCTGAGAAAAGCTGCAATAATTACTAAACTAGATAAAATGGAATTTAAGACATTAGGAAAAGAGTTGATTTAATATCATGTATTTAACATAGTGAAAGATAGCAAGTGCTTCAGTCACCTTGAACTAAATTTAAATACCACTAAGAGCATATACGAAAATAATATCCAGATATAAAGCCAAAGATAGACCATGATAACAGTGGATAGAAACAATCAAGATTAACATTAACAAAATAGGATGAACACAATCAAGGCGACACATCTGGCCTTGGGTCGGCAAATAAGTCTGCAACTCCGACTGCTCTTGACGGCAAGTGTAGATACGATCAACTATCATTAACTTGGGGAAAGACAATAGTCTGGATCTCTCCTGTAGCAGGACAATGGTAAAATCCACTCATTTTAAGCATTGTTTACGCGGAGACAAAAGGGCGTTGTAAAGCTGTTATTTGTCTCAATTATGCGTGTTGAATGGTCGCATTAATCTACCATCTCCCCCGTGTGTTGCCGGGGCCTGAAAGGGGAGCAAAGAATAGCAACACTGTTTACCTTCCACGCATGTCGTAAAAGGCGACTAAGGAGGTTATGGGATGGAGTTGGCTGTCCCATCCCATATAGGGTCAGTGACCCAAAGCCATGCTGAAGTCGGATGTGTCAGGCCGAAAGGCGCAGATATCGAAGCAATGCTGTAAACCATGACACAACGCACTCCGTTCTCCGGACTACATCCTGCTAATCTGCATGAGTTTGAGAACGAACGCAGAAGAAGAAGACTACAAATCTGACTCTGTTGCAATAACTACTATGTTCTTAGGTTTAAGCAATTGTACTGAACTGTATGTACCCGTAGTGATAACAATGTTACATCTTAATTATTTCTGCGACACTATACACGGTGTCGGATATCTTAGGTAGGTTCATGAGTTTCCTCTCTTATTGCCCCTTTCAACCAGCGGGAAAAGTCAAATTAGGCTATATCTGGACACACGACCATAAAATATTAGAGGTAACAAAGATCCCAATAATAATATCCTCGGACAATTTGGTTATTTATGGGCGTCAGTAGCCACAATCGCTATTAGGCCAACAGTAGGAGAGAGCTTGTTCTCATACTGTACACATAACATCGACCTGGACGCTAACAACAGTCAAGCATGCTTGACCTTCTCGTTGCTGTAGGTGGACATAGCCACGGACATGTACACTAATCAGATGTTAAAACTGGTGATGGTAACTCTAGTTTCTTGTTTAGGAACAAGCGTCATATCACTGGGGACATTCCCATATATGCTCTGTTTGCCGTTCCGTCAGCCAACTAAAAGTGTATAATCTCAGTGTCACAGTGTCGTTCGATGAGAACCTGAGCCTGTGGCTGACGGAACAGATCTCGATCACAGAGCACGTACACCGTCGTTTCAACGACTGCTCCTTTTGTCATGAGTGCTGTTAATGGTGTTGTCAGCCAAATGTGAACTTAACATACTTGATTTACATTATTGCGAGCTTTAATCTCCACGCGAAGCAACTATTAGCCATTTTTAATTCTGGCGACAAGATCTACAAATGACGTCATGTCAGTGCGTGTGTCAGCTAACTGTGCGTGAACCCAAGATCGCCATTTTTTTGTTAAGGTCATCGTATGTGTATGGAATTAATTTTATCACTTTTCACATCACTTTTAATCCCGAATTTTATCTTGAACACTACATCCGCACATCAAGACATAGTAGCTTTAACGATTACCACCATAGCGGGCGGGCTTTAATCCAAGAAAACGAAATCACAATTGTAACGAATGCACATAAATGTGAAACACGACTTGTCAAACCGTCATCTTGAACCGGAAGCCATTGGTAACTCTACTTTCTGTAATGCAATGTAATAGTGGAGTCATTAATGGTGATACTGCTATTCTGAAAGGCCAAAGATGTGTTCGAAAGATGTTATATGTTATATACCCTCACACACACCACGCACAATGATAAGATGAATGTCATAAACGTACAGGTATGCATATATTTCAGACATATTGGTTTTTCCGCTTATTTAAGTGTTAATATTCCTTTCAAAGAAATGTTCTTCAGATAAAGACTTCTGATGTTACTATAAACGGGGAAGTTGTGTGTGGACATTTTACTGATTTAAGAACATAAAATGGCGAACAGCGATGAACAAACACCCTTGCTACGATCTGGAATATCTGATACTGCGTCAGGTTCAGGAACTTTTACAGGATCAAATACAAGGACAATTACCAGAAGTTCCGATAGTGGCTACACTCAGGTAAATATTAAAGCAGGGTCTTAGTTTTACACATTTATTTAATACACTTAACTAACAATAATATACAAGAACTTTAATCAAATTTAGTTCTCGATAAGATCTCAAATAAATGTTGTGTTCATAAGAAATGAAATCAAAATAAGTATTAGTGCAGTAGGCACCGTTCATTTCAGATGATAGTGTTATTGTTATGCTATATATAGTGACTAAGTAATGCAATCTATGATCCACAGCGATGATGGATGTGATTCACAACATCAGTCTGAGCCACAAAGAGTCTTCATCAGTATCTATCTCTATCTATACGATGTGGCCCTTGTTTGTCTTGCGGCGTCAGGGGTTGAAGAGTTATTCTGGAGATAACCTTCTTTTGTGATGTTTGTAAGCTTGTTCCTGTGGCTTTTTTGATTTCTGTGATCCAACTTTTACTGGTCTGCTTCTGGCTTTATAGCCACAATGTCTATGTGTCATGTTTATTTGTGGCATGCTTCTCGTTATACTTTCTCAGTATGAACAAGGAATATGCCCACTTATACAATCGTATGATGTTGTATGTCTTTTACTGTTGTCTGTCTTTTATTTTAGCCATAATAATGACCCAGAACCTGCGAGGGTCACAGGGGTGCCACAATAGATACATCAGCACGAAAAGCTCTCAAAAAGCTCTATCCTCAGCCATTCCGAGGAGTGTAGAAAAATCACGGCCAGACCATTCCTTGATGTAAACAGTCCAAGAATTTCTTTGCACCCCCTGTTCTCCTTTAATCTCTCGTGTTCCTTGCAAAATAACTTTAGAAAGTGAGTCGTGTCTTGTGACTGGCAAATCCAAACTAGTTTACGCTGTTAAAAATATACATAGTGACCAGGAAAAAGTTCCGAAATAATCAAAATCACCACGTGTGAAGGTTTTTGTTTAATCTGCTCCTAAGCCTTTACTACCAATAGGCACGATATAGTAAATCAACCTGGCTGGCTAGTGAAAATAGCGTGCCGCGTCGAATATTTGTTAGCTGATTGTATTTTCCCACCGCTGTCATATACTCAGAATCACTGTTGGTCACTCTTTTCACAGGTCAGAGTCAAGGGGACTGGACGTCAGCAAACTCCAGGCCGCAATATTTCAAGGTCGCCTAGCGTCGAAAAACATTATCCACTAACACTGAGCTGGAAGGATATCAATGTCTCAGTAACAGTATCAGGAAAGAAAAGAAAATGGTGTTGCCAAAATGAAACGAGAGAAGTGACTAAACAAGTGTTGACAGATGGTAAGCACGTTTTAATATTAGGTATGTAGGCATACCTAACACTCTTCGCACATCGAACATGTCCACAAGTGCTCAGATCTCCGATTCAGTAAATGTCTCAGGGTAAAATGGCTGATAGTTCCGGTTCCATGTTGGTTCATTGCTCTTTTTCAAATCTTTATTGTTTTTTTTTTCTAATCTTTTTTATACGCCTTCCGCTAATTCTACGAATTCCGTACTACGCACTACGAATTCCGCTAATTCTCGATATTGACTTACACTAATTTATATCAAAGGCATCTAATCGTCTGGACTCACGAAGATCCTTGAGTATTCCTGCGCTGTCCATAGGCTGACCATCTGTTATGGTGAAGGTTTGTGTCGGTACACTGGTCGGGAAATATCCTGATATTCACCTGATATACGCTTGATATTCGCTTAGTTTGACTCACACATTATTATATGCGAAGCTGCGTATATGATCTGTGTTTTTTTAGCAAATTCTGATGCAGCCAACCTTTGCTGCGGAGACAGTACTTCATGATGATGATCTACATAAATAAATGATGGAAGACACTTTCTCATACTTATACCCCAATATGAGTAAAAGACTCATTCTCAATGCAGTACAAACTAATATAAAGTTGTATGGGTATGAAAGATAGCTCTGGAGACAATCAACATTCCATACGTGCAAGAAACATCATACATAATTCTTGGGCATAGAAACAGGCAAAGAAACACGTTTTTATATTGTATATCAATCATGGGCTGTGAAGACCATGAGAACATTCTTTAACTTTGCGTGTAGAAATCTCAAATAAAATCTGTTTGTGATTACATTATGAAATGTATAATCTATAATCAATAATCACTGGACAATTAAATAAACGCACGTACATGGAATGCCATTTTTGGAGGACTGTCAAAGCGAACTTGGAAAAACCTTAATCTAAAATTGAAAAACAAAAAGGTACATATCTATTAAATATGCATGCTAAGTACACTATACTACAGATATGAAACATGGACTACAAAAACCAAACATGAGAGGAGACGTAACATCTTTCATTTAAGATGTCTCCGCAAGATCTTAAACATTAAATTGCGTGACAATATCACCAACATGGAAGTGTTGCACCGCACTCAGCTACCATCTTCCATGGAAACACTCAATATAAATAGATTGCGTTGACTGGATCACGTTCGCAGAATGCCAAACTTCCGCATCCCCCAAAAAGTACTATTCGGGAAACAGGCTGAAGACCATCAAGTCCACTGTAGACCAATGATGAAGTATAAAGGTATCTGTAAATTCTCAATAAAAGGTTTCCATATATAATCCAAAACTGATACAACACGGCCGAAACACAAGATGTCTGGAGGAAGAACCTGTATTCGAGAGCAGCATTGTTCAGACATAATATGTTTAAAGATATGGAAGACACAAAAAGAAAGAAGCAAACACAAATCTTATTTCTTGTGTTACCGAGCTGTCTGTGTAAGCTGTCGTATCGTGTGGCTTCGAGTGATGCAGTATGAATTCTTGGATCATTTCCTCTGTTCTGTTGGTAGCCCAGTTGCGGCACTCTCTTCCTATCTGTATCACAACTGTTGTCAATAGATTTCTCTCTCTTCTAAATACACGTTAGATACGTAAAATATGAATGTCGACATTTTGTGTATCTTAACCTATGACATTACTTTATTGTACTCTTGTTCATCCATATGTACTCATATTCCCACATATGTACTCGTGTTCCCACATATGTACTCGTGTTCCCACATATGTACTCGAGTTCCCCCAGATGTAATCATGTTCCCCCATATGTACTCGTTTTCCCACATATGTACTCGTTTTCCCACGTATGTAATCATGTTCCCCCATATGTACTCATGTTACGCCCATATGTATTCATGTTTCCCCTATGTACTCGTGTTCCCCCATATATACTCGTGGTCCCACATATGTACTCGTGTTCCCCCACATATACTTGTGTTCCCCCATATGCACTACGTATCTTTCAACATAATATTATGCTACCCGCTGAGAGAACCGCCGATACCTTCACCAGTAAATACCATTGTACAGAAAGTAAACATAAAAGACCGATTTTTAAATTATTTTCGCGCACTTCCGCGGTCGACCTTGGGTTGTTTTTTTTTGCTACGAGTATACAAATAGTGATCAAAGAAAGCATAACAATAATAAACAACGTCACGAATGAAGTCTTGATTGCGTTCTGTTGTCACGTCTTATACTGGAACCCGGTCATGGTACTGCTCAGAATAAGTAACTGCAGCTTGAAGTGATACTTCCCAAGGATCTTTAAAACAATGCACTTGTAAAAAAACCGTCATGTTTCCCAGTATCGAACCACGGATCTCTAGGTACAAGTATAAGCTTCTGGAGTTGCAACATCGCTGCCATCAGATCCATTGATTAACATTTTTTCGAGCTATTTAAATGAGAATATTTCTATTTCTCTATTATTTTTTCTCTGGATCATATTTTATAATGGAGATTGTATACAAAACTCCACTAAGATGGGTGTGTCAGTCTATTTGCGCAAATAAAACGGAGACACAATGTATTTTCATTCTCTGCATTCCACCATCTTAAAAATCTAGTAGGACCATTGTTTGCCCTGCTGCAAGAAAGATCCAACGGGAGTTTAAGAATGAACGACGAAGAAGAAGTATACACTACAATAACGTGACTAAACAACGGACGAGAATCAGATGGAAGTGAAGAAATAAAATAACCAGGAAGAAAGAGGTCGGAAATGTAGATGAAAAATAGGAAGGTAGAAACTATAATGTAAGAAATAAAAAGAATATTGAATGAGAGAAAGTAAGATTTCGTTAGAAGAGTCAGGTGATGTGACGCTATAATTCTTCAATTTCAGTGAGTGGAATAGTACAGCCAGGTAGTCTGTTGGCCATCATTGGAGCCAGGTATGTCGTATGGCTGTGTGAGCGTGTTCATATTTTGTCACATATCGCGCCACATCTACAAACCTTTTTTGCAAACCAACAACAGCAGATCTAAACAATTACTATTCCGAACACCCACAACATAACTAAACACATCATAATACAGACAATTCATACTCACAGAGGTCATATCATAGACACGTCATATGTACACACCTTATGTCATAGACACCTCATATGTACAAACCTATCACAGACTGGGCATATGTACAAACCTATCACAAACATGTATGTACAAATATATCATAGACCTGGCATATGCACAAACCTTATATCATAGACACCTCATATGTACAAACCTTATATCATATATATGACACATATACAAATCCCATATCATATATATGACACATATATAAAATTCATTATATAAGGTTTTTGGGTGTCAGATCGTCTGTTATGAAGTAAAAATTGATAATTTTTGCGTGAAAAAAATCGCTAAAAGAAGATTTTTCTCATCTTTGTGCCCACCTTTTGATCAAGCTCTAAGTACTTAAAGTCATGTTTCGCTGCGCAAGGTAGGGGAGGGGGTGGGGGCGGGTTTAAACACCCATTTATCTACGTTCCTAGTAATACTCATCAATTATAAGCCTTTCTGTTGAATAGAACGGATCTAACGTTCATCACCAAGATAACTCATTGAGTCGCTCAACGTGGAGTTCAAAATGAACTGTGTAACAAACCATATGGTTAATATCTGAACAGTGTAATGAAGTCTTTAAAAGAAATCATATCCGTGTAATCAAATTGTAAGGATATCTGGAGAGGAGTTGGGTGACACCAGGTAAACTTATCGCCCACATAAATACTGCAGTGGATAATCAGACACAGAGAAGAAAACTGTGGAGAGAAAACATCAAAATAACCTTGAACAAACATGTTTTCAGCGCAACCAAGACGACACATCTGGTCATATAATGACAACTGAGGTCTCTACCCGCACACTTAGCGGCAAGTGTGGATACTATCAACCAATATTCATCCAAGGGAAGACAATACAGAAGAAATGAAGCAGCTCTAAAACGTACCAAGAATTGTGTTATCACCACCAAGAATTGTGTTATCACCACCAAGAATTGTGTTATCACCACTAAGAATTGGGTTATCACCACTAATAATTGTGTTATCACCACCAAGAATTGTGTTATCACCACCAAGAATTGTGTTATCACCACCAAGAATTGTGTTATCACGACCAAGAATTGCTTTATCACCACCTAGAATGTACACAATATTTACGCTTACGCAAAGGTCAGCGAACTTACACACGAACTAAACAGATATACATGGGACATCTTGGACATGACTGAGGTAAAGTGGACGGGAGTCAACAACTGATGAGGGTAATAAAAGCTGGTATAGTGGAGACAAATAAAAACACCAACACGGAGTGGCATTCATTGCCCACAAAGAAAAAGTGAATCAGCTAGACACAAAAACATCACAATTATCAAGTTTATGCCCCAGCTTTCGACTATGCAGAAGAGTTGAAGTATGTTATTAAACACATTAAATGGTATCCGCAGAAAATATCTGTTAATAGTAAACGGCACGTTGAATGCACACATGAGGCCTGGCTCATGGGTTGGCACAGTAGGTAAACTTAGGACAGGTGAAACGAATGAACGAAGAATAAAACTATTTGAACTTCTCAACAAATGTAAATTCACTCTTGCAAATGCACATTCCACGCAAGCTTTCCAGAGGAACACCATGTTATGTTATGTTCCTCCAGGGCCATAGGCGGCGCATAGGGCAGAAACCATAGCTTTCCATTTCTGTCTTTGTGTTGCCAGGTCTTCAATTGCTGCGTGTTGTTTAGGTTCATTGACATGCCTTCTCTATTAATGGTTCTTCGTATAGTTTCTATAGGTCTCCCTCTTCTTTTTACTCCAGGTGGCACCCAATATAGTGACTGCTGGGGAATTCTTAGGCTGTTCATTCTGAGAACATGGCCGATGTAAGTCCAACGCCTTTGTCTAATGAAGGAAGATATATAGGTTTGTTTGCTTTCCTCTCTTATAGTAGTGTTAGATTTAAAGTCACTCCACTTAACATCCAGAATAGTGCGTAGACTTTGTTTTCAAAGGAGTCTAGTCTCTTATCTTTGGCTTTTGTGGCTTTCCAACTTTCGCATCCGTATGATAGAATAGGGATGCTATTGGAGTTAAACAACCTGAGTTTTGTGGTGTTTCTTAGTGTGTTTGACGTCCAGATGTTACGTAAGAGGAACACCATGGCATGCTCCAAAAGCAGACATACACAATCACATTGACTTCATTCTAACACCCAAATAAATTCAGGTCCAGCATAAACAAAGCAAAAACAAGAATTGTCCAGGAGTAGACATCGGTAACGACCATGGTATGATGCTAATGCCTAGCGCCAACAATCAAGCTTTCCCTTTACATTTCAAACCGTGTACACACCGAAACAATTAGTGCTACTTTATTCGATTATGGTCCATAGGAAGAAGAGAGAGAGAGAGAGAGAGAGAGAGAGATTTAGTGTATGGAGCAATGACGAAGCTTATGTGGTCAAGTTTCACGTTCGCTTGTACTTTCACTTTTAATTTCCCTTTCTTATGTTATTATGCACTTACACTGTTTTACTTGTGGGCGGTGCTCGTCATCTGAAAAGGTTGAGAACACCTGAGTAAGACAGATGTAAAATCAATTAGTCAACAGTAAAATATAGATGTATTATTTATTTTGCGCTTACCATCACATAGTCCACAGTTCAATAACCGTTAGATTGTTGTACCATCAACATTAGATAATCCATGGCTGGATAATTGTTACATTAAAGATTTGACTATCAGTTTCTAGATACAGTTAAGTGATTGTGCGATATTTGTTAAATAGAAGATTGTACAATCACGTTTCGATAAATGATTACGAAATGATGACACTTTGTTTGGAAACATTAGATGATCCTACAGTAAAGCTAGATACCAGAAGGAGAAATTGGAAATGGGAAGTAAAAACATTGTTCACAAAACAGCGACATATTAAAAGAACGTTTCAAACTAAAGGCCTTCACCAAGCTAAATATGATAGACGAATTAACTCTTTATCGTTAAATGTGGTTTCCTGGTCTGTCATTATGTATTTCGAATTAAATATACATATTACAGATTTATTTAGACATGTGAGTATTGCTGTTATTTTAATTTCCAGAAATTACGATCTATTAGCTCTTACTTTCTATTTGTTCTGTGGTGGATTCTCCAAATTTTTTATGCCACACCCAAATGACTCAAATTAATGGCGGAGTGCAATGCTCTGAGAATAAAACTCCAACCCAGAGTGTGTACATTCTATGGGTTTTGAGAAAGTTCTATCTTTGCACAATATGCCGAGCTAGAAGTACGAGTTTCAGCTCTCCTGCCAAGCATCATTTCCTGGTCACTGGATGGACGATTGCAGCCACATTTGCATTTCTAGCCATCCTAGGGATTTTAAAATAAATTATGCTAACATTTTTTCCTGATTCTAGACTCTTCCAGAAAATTTCGATTCAAAAACATTGCTTGTCACCACACCCCATGTGCAATATGTTCATGGCCAGGGCACACGCTGGCATCTGGGGCCATGTTCAGGCTGGTGCTCTTCTGGTTCGCCCAGGGTGATGTATAAAGGAAAACATATTTGTACAGATAAATGATGTGGGGCTTCGACAAGAGAACAATCTCTATATAATGGCTTGTCATTTACAGAAAATTTACTGTTTCATAAGGTTGGTCTAATTGGTCATTAGTAAAACTTTTTAACCTTCCGCATACGGGAATAAGTAATATATTCAGTGGCATCGGAGCAAACTAGTTTCAAAACCAGGCACAAAAAACATCTCTAGATGGAGTTGTAGGACAAAGAAAATAGTTTCTGAATAATAATAGAAAATCAATTTAATTTAGAGAGTTAAAAAAAAACTGCAGATATTAAATAGAAAATCTTTTAAAATGGCTAGGAATCCAACTTTCTTTAAAATAATTTCACTCTTAGTACCTTAATCGTAATTGTGACACAAATTACAATTAATGGCAAAGATGACAGTGATGATTTCAGTATAAAACAAATGTAAATATAATGAAATTTGTTCACAAAAGTGTATTGACATCTTGTCTTTCATTTGATTGACAGTGGAGCTGGAAAGTCCACTCTCCTGAATGTCCTGACTAGTAGAAACACAAAGTCGTATAAAGTCAGAGGTGATGTACGTCTGAATGGATGGAATGTAAGTTTCATGTTGTCTTGAGGATTTTATTATTTGTTCTAGAAGAAGAATGCTAGCTTTAAATTGTGTATTCTTCTGTGCACTGTTGCGATACATTATTATGGAAAGAAAACATAACTGTGTATATTTGTGGCACAGTATGCTGGAAAGAAATCATCGATCAGACGTTTCCAGTAGTAATAATACATCAACAATTGAAACGTATTTTGCACAGGACATTGCAATTAAATAATTGTTGGTTGTTTCTAGAGCCACTAGTATATCTAATCGTATCGCCAGAACAATGTAAATGATGGACTTTCAAAATACGATTTTTTGGATTAAATATGAATTTAATCCAACAGAGTTATGGGGTTCTCGTTTGGTAAACGCATTACCTTTCAAATTTGTATAAAATCTGCGCTGATCACAAATTTTATATAACTGTATGACGTCATTGACTGCCGGCTTATAGGAAATGTATAAAGTAATCGCAAGTTTGTTGAGCTTAACGGCGACCGATAACGACTTTCGTCTGTTGTAGTTGCGATCACTGCTGCCGGATGCTAAGATCTGCGCGCCTAACAATGAGAGCCCTACGAATACAACCTTCTAAAGAAATAACTCCGCTTTCCTGCACGGCCAATTGTTCCATTTGGGGACTAAACATGTATAATTAAACCCTCTGTTTACTACCATACCTTTGAGACAACATATCTATACAAGTTCGGGAATCGTCTCAGTTACTCACTTGAGGAGGATATGTACGTTTTGTCATCAAGGCTATGGGCTGTGAAGAGCTATCTACTCACAACTAGAGGGATTGTTTCAGCATCAATATCACCATTTCATAATAATCTTCATGTTATCAGCACACTACCACACTCAAGGTTCAAGACAATCTTCCCCTTTCCGATCCAATCCAATCAATCCATAAATAAAATCAATCCAATCATTTCAATCCAATCAATAATTGCAATTGTCAAATAATCCAAATAAAATTAATTAATCAACTACAAGACAACCCAATTAATCTAATTCGTAAATTCAATCAATAATCAATCAATTGTATCCAATCAATCAGTTCGAGTCTACCAATAAATAAGTAAATCCAACCCAATCCAGTAAATCAATCAAGCCAATATCATCCAATCAACTCAGTCTCATCATATCCTATTTAATCAATCCATAAACCATTCATCCAATCAACCCAACAAACCAAGCAATCAATCCATTCAATCAATCAATCCAACCAAATAATCAATCCAGTCATCCACTAATCCAGTCCATCCAGTTATCCATCTTTGACCATCATGACGACTATCACCAACATCAATGCGACAAATACCACCACCACCACCAGCAGAACCACCAGAAACAATAGCAGCACACACACCAGGACTGACGTGAAAACAGCAGCACCACCACCAACGCCACCACCACCAGCTGTAGAGGCGCCACAATCACCAGCACCACTACCAGAATCAGTAGCAGCACCACCACCAGAACCACCACAAGCTGCTCCACCAGCACCAGTAGTAGCACCAACAACACCACCACCACCAAAATCAGCAGCACCAGCTGTAGTGCTAGTATTGCAGCACCACCACCAGAACAACAACCACCATTAACAGCAGTACCACCACCACCAGTAGGAGTACCATCACCAGCAGCACCACCATCAGCAAAATATTATTAGCAGCAACATCACGATCAACAGCAGCAGTAGCAATCTCTCGCACCAACAGCAGCAGATCCAACAGCACAACCATCATTAGCAGCACCACCAGCAGCTGCATCAACATGACATCACCAGCACGACCAGAACCGAAATGGTCATTTCATCAGTACTATCACCACTAGTACCACTAAACTAGCAGCATAACCACATGCAGCACAACTACCCACTACAGTAGCAGCTCCACCACCACAGCATCACCACCACACTAGCGCCACCACAAACAACCACTAGAAGGAACATCACCTCCACTGCCATCAGCAGCACCACCACCAGCTGCAGCACCAACAGCAGCATAGCAGCACCATCACTACCAACGCAAGCAATAGAAACACCACCACTACCAGCAGCACCAGGAGCAGCAGCACCACCAACAGCAAAAGCAACACCATCACCAGAAGCGTTACCACCAACACTAGCAGTACCATCTGAACTAGTGAAAGATCCATCATCATCACCAGTACCGCCACCATCCTCTTGAGTACCATCAACAGCAACATCATTGGAATCATCATCGTGGCAACGTAGTTCTCTTCTGAAAAATCTCTTCGTGTTTTCCTATCGGCGCTGCTGTCCACGAACCGAAGCAGTTGCGTCAGTGAACTTACGATAGTCCCTAACTTAAAATGATTTATGTTTAAGTAAAACGTAATACTAATAATATACCATTAATAATAAAGCAGTGTTTAAATATTTGAAATTAATTTACCTTTAAATAATAAAAATTCAATATTAATGTGAGTCTTATTTGTTATATTTTCATTACATGACAAGCTCACTCAAATGATCATGTATATAGAATAAACACTATTGGTTAACAACTCTTTATGCAATTATACATCAGAGGGCAATACACAAAAATACTGAAAGACACTCTGGTAGAACAACTATCACAGAAGGAAAATGAATACGCCAGTGGTTCTCAAAATAAAACTGTTGGTCCAGCTGGGGCTACAGAGACTTGCAGGAGTGTCACGAAGGAACATTCTTAAATTGACAGAATACATACCCATCTAATGGGCCACTATTTCAACGACAAATAACAAGATATATATCGATACACTTTAAAATCATGTGTTCTGAATACATTTCAAGTACCATATATTCAGGCCACAGTGGTGCCACGGATGAAAAATTTATCCAGGTTGGAACTTGAAAAAGATTGAGAACCACTGCTATAAAAAAAGAACAACAGACAAAAGTTACACTGGGTACTGTGACATCCATTAAACTATGTTAGTAAACAAGGACATAAAACAAGATTCATTTTCTTAAAGTGACACCCACGAGACTGTGCCAGCGGTTGACACAATAAACATTGGAACATTTCGTATAAAAATTAAATGCTGTCTGTCTAGAGTCGTTGCAGTTAAAAAGACATCTTGTCTTTCAGGTTGGAAACGGCATAAAAAATCTTTCAGCTTATGTACAGCAGGATGATCTATTCATTAGTACTCTTACAGTTAGAGAACAGCTACAGTTCAGAGTAAGTATTTTACTGACATTTAATTGCAGTCAGGTATAAGTTATGTAGTTTAGTTTAAGTACTTTAATCACTCTGTGTTACTACCAATGTCACACTAGGCCCTTGACAAACACACTAGCGAAAGAGATCACAGTTTGCGAAAATGAGATGTTTGAGGAAAGCTATAAATGTCACAAGAAGAGACCGCCGGAGAAATGAAGATACCAGGAAAGAAATAAAAACTATCTCAAGTCAAGACTACATAGAGAGACAGCAAACTAGATGGTTTGGTCACGTCATGAGAATGGAACCTACGCAACCAGCCATTTGTGCATACATCAGCAGAAGACCGGGCTACAAGGCACGAGGGATACCAAGAACTTGATGGGCAGAGACAATCAATTGAACATTAAATAGACACGGGCTTACTATGGCCAATGCAAATGAAATACCCAAAGAAAAAAAAACTCTGACCCCCCTTCTCCCCATGACGCTTAGCGACACAAGTGAAAATGACAATAGATAGATATATTTTAATCACAGATTAAACATTAGTAAGTTACTACTAATGTAACTTACTAATGTAGCTACATCTATTCCATATTAATGTATGGCTCAGAAACATGGACACTAAATAAACAATTAGAAGACAAAATTGATGCCTTTGAGATGTGGGTATATAGAAGAATAGGGAAAACATCATGGAAAGAGAAGAAAACAAATAAAGAGGTGCTAAAGACACTTAATATGAAGAAAGAACTACTAAGAGAAATAAAGATCAGGCAAATAAAATACTTTGGACACATTAAAAGACATGACACCCTATTGAAGACCTTACTTGAGGGTAAAGTCAAAGGGAAGCGAGCAAGAGGTAGGCAGAGATACAAGTGGGAGAGTAACATTACATGATGGACAGGTTACAGTCTAGCAGAGTGCACCACCAAGACAAGAGACAGGAGATGTTGGAGATACGTTGCAGCCAACCTTCGTTGCGGAGACGGCACTTGATGATGATGAAGTTACTACAGTTTGTTTAAAATAGTTTACGTGTTTTAATCACAGATTTGGCAGAATCAGTAGTAAGTTACTGGCTACAGTTTATTTTTATTACTTTACTCATAGATTAAACAGCAATAAGTAATAGGTTACTGCAATTTAGTTATAAAGTAATTTATTCACATATTTAACAGCAATCAGGAGTAAGTTACTGCAGCTTAGTTTAAAGTACTTTACTCAAACATATAAGATGCAGTTTAATCAGATACTGTTGTTGATACCTAGTTGTCGCTGTGTAGATTTATTCCTAATTGAACGATTTTATTTGAACAATAAAGCATTGATTAGCAGCTGTAAGCATTGCGGAGCGCGGTAGCCTCCTTTATAGTGACATTGCTTGCTTCACCAGGTTCGAAACGATGCCCGGACAAAACAAAACAAACAAACCGGACTATGATGAGTTAGGGGAAGTAAAGACAACAAAGAAGAGAACTGGCCTCTCTATTTGATAGTTGCTGCCATGGCACATACCTTTACCTTTAAAGAAGTGAACAAACGAATGGAAACACACGTGTTCAAAACGTCTATCAGAAGCAGTGTTGAGACTCGCGCTCTGGGCGCTGTGAGTAAAGTAGACGGGAAGCAAGTCTTTGTCTTCCAGTTTGCATCGCAAACCTAGTCTAATTCGACTGTCAACGTTGCCCAAAATTGCTGATGCGGAGAGAATTGGGTTCAGTATGCAATGGTAAAGAGGGGAGATGCCTTTCTTACACGAGATTTGTTCGTCGACTCCGAACCTCCTCATCCAGGATAGTCGCAAACTACATACTTCTTTGAGGTGATAAACGCTATGGTGAAGAGTCAAAACACAGGCCGCAAAACACAGGTCGCTTCTGGCGATGTTTTTGATGGCCATCACAAACAGACGTGGTGCGTGCGTAAGAAATGCACAGGTCAAATCCCAGACCCACAAAGTGTGTGGTAAAGCAGCATTTCGTCTAGTAAGGTGTATTGTATCCATCCTGATTCTAATTCGACTGTCACCGTTGCCCAGCGCTGTTCATACAGAAGAAACTAGGTCTGGGACCTAGAGACACAAAAGGGGGGTAATGGAATGGCCTTCCTACACGAGGAATAGCTTGATGGCTGCAAATCGCCTTTATGGAGGAAAGACACACAATGGGTTATCGAGGGAAACTAGCAGTTCCTCTCGTGACATGTACCCCATCTGGATAGAAGGCTCCTTTAATAGGCATTGCACTAAGCCTAAAGCTGAAGTCTCCTGGGTATTAACGAAAGCTCTGACAACCTTCCCACTGCACATAAGAAGTAAGAGCTTATCGCTCGCAATTACTGGGGTTATCAAAGAAGAATGAAACTTTAGTGACGTGCGTATATTTTTATTATTTGTTCAGGCTTTGCTGAGGATGGACCGAAAATTTGGAAAGACTTCCAGACTAGCCCGAGTGGAGGAGGTAATCGTGGAGGTGAATCAATTTGACTAAACTTTGATAATGTTTGCAGTATTTAAGTGTACATGTATATGTATGTATATGGTGAGAGTTAACCTGGTTGTACTAGATTAGTTATGTTATGATTATTTGCTTGTAGTATTGACACGTGTGTTTGTCGTATGTCCACGTTTGTACGTTATATCGTTATGTTTGAACGTAGTATAGTCTTGTTTGTATTGTATACTTTTAATGTAGTATATTTTTATTTGTATACGGTGTATATGCTAAAGTTGTGTTTTGAATAAACATAGAATTGTTTGTATTTTAAATTTTGAATGTAGTATAGTCTTGTTTGTATGTGATAATGTTGTGTTTGAAAGTAATTCTAATCTTGTTTGAGTGTGATAAAGTTGTGTTTAAATGTAATATAGTCGTGTTTGAATGTAATATAATCGTGTATGTATGTGATAGAGTTGTGTTTGAATGTAATATAGTCTGGTTTGTATTTGACAATGTTCCGTCTGAATGGAATGTTGTTTTGTTCGTACACCGACTAGGTGATAAAGTTATTTTTAATGTACTATAGATTTGTTTGTATGTGATAGCATTTTGTTTGGGTGTAGTATAGTCTTATTTATATGTGATGATATATACTTATGTTTGAATGTAGTATAAAAAAAGTAAAGTAACCCATAGCATTTATTAATGCCGTAGGGGTGTGAGATGTTAGCGGTCTCACATTTCAGAGGATCTGCAAATGAGGCCGGTAACCATCTCCTCTCCCTCGCAGTCTTTACTTTCCGAATTAATCCGGTACCAATTTAAGGCTGGATCGACCTGGATCTGTTGCGATCTAAAAAAATATTTCCGCCTCATCAGGACCACTCATATGCGAAGCCAGTGCGCTAATAACTGCACTACGCTGCTCCCCATGTAGTATAGCCGTGTTTTTATGTGATAGCATTCTGTTTGAGTGTAGTATGGTCATGTTTGTATGTCATAAGGTTATATTTGAACGCAGTATAGTATTACTTGTGTGGAGTAATGTTATTTTTGAATGTAGTAAAGTTTTGTGCGTATGTACTAAACTTCTTTTTGAATATAATATTGCTTTGTTTGTAGGTGATAGCGATTTGTTTGAGTGTATTAATTTTGTTTGTGTGTCATAACGTAATGTTTGAGTGTAGTATAGTGTTGTTTTGTGTTAGTTTTGCTGTCACATGTGTGATAGTGGTTGCTGTCACATGTGTGATAGTGGTTGCTGTCACATGTGTGATAGTGGTTGCTGTCACATGTGTGATAGTGGTTGCTGTCACATGTGTGATAGTGGTTGCTGTCACATGTGTGATAGTGGTTGCTGTCACATGTATGATAGTGGTTGCTGTCACATGTGTGATAGTGGTTGCTGTCACATGTGTGATAGTGGTTGCTGTCACATGTGTGATAGTGGTTGCTGTCACATGTATGATAGTGGTTGCTGTCACATGTGTGATAGTGGTTGCTGTCACATGTGTGATAGTGGTTGCTGTCACATGTGTGATAGTGGTTGCTGTCACATGTGTGATAGTGGTTGCTGTCACATGTATGATAGTGGTTGCTGTCACATGTGTGATAGTGGTTGCTGTCACATGTGTGATAGTGGTTGCTGTCACATGTTTGATAGTGGTTGCTGTCATGAATGTGTCATAGTGCTTGCAGTCATGAATGTTGTTAGTGGTTCCTATCATGAATGTGTGATAGTGGTTGCTATAATGAGTGTGTGTTATCGGTTGCTATCACGAATGTGTGTTATCAGTTGCTATCTTGAATGTGTGCTAGCAAACGAATACTGTCAGAAGAAAAATTACTTACACTCACAATGTATAATGTCAATTTTCTCGAATGCTGTTGTCTTTAAGATGGGGCTGTCAAACTGTGCCAACTCGAGGATTGGTAATGCAAGTGGAGGACAGAAAGGTATATCTGGAGGTGAACGAAAACGTTTATCATTCGCATCAGAAGCTCTCACAAATCCACCCATATTTTTCTGTGACGAACCAACATCTGGACTGGACACGTTTATGGCACAGAACATTGTCCACACTCTACAGGTAACTATGCTTTGATGTTGATGTGTAAACAGCCAAGTGGTCTAATGCCTTGAATGATTTGTTGATGCTCTCACCCATAGTAATATTCACGTAAATGTCTTAAATATTCACATGTAGAATGCACATAGATAATCATGTTTACTTATGACACGTTGGACAAGACATGTGAACATATATTGAATAACACAGAATGAATACCTCCATAACTTATCAATAAAAAATTATGCGTCCGTTACGAAACTCCTGGTTGTTAGCAGGATATAATCTGAAGAACAGAATACGCTGTGTGGGTTTACAGCTTGACTGCGATATTCACAACTTTCATCAGGATAATCTGATTTTGCATATAATCTTGGTCACTTTGACTTATGTCACTGCCAACGCCATCCCAATATCTCCTCAGTCATCTCTTATATCGTACATGGCTGACTATAATACTACTATTCATTGTCCACTTTTGTACCAATTGAACACGTGACACCACTATTTCCTTTTAAAAACAAGACTATTATAGATTTATCTGCTATACTGTATATATATATATATTATTTATGGAGTGATGTTTCGAATAAAACCTTTGAGGTTTGGCAAAATATGGCTACAAGAAACAAGAATTAACTTTTTTCCCTGTTTTATACCCTTTTCTTCTTCACATTAATATTTAGGATTCCCCAGTTGTTATTTCAATATATGGGTGTAGTGTTGTAGCTATATTTATAATTCCCCAGTTGTTATTTCAATATATGGGTGTAGTGTTGTATCTATATATTTATAATTCCCCAGTTGTTATTTCAATATATGGGTGTAGTGGTGTAACTATATTTGTAATTCCCCAGTTTTTATTTCAATATATGGGTGTAGTGAGGTAACTATATTTATAATTCCCCAGTTTTTATTTCAGTATATGGGTGTAGTGCTGTATCTATATGTGTTCTACATTTATTTCAGGCGATGGCTGAAAGAGGTAGAACTATTCTGTGTACCATACACCAGCCTTCTTCAGATCTGTTTTCTCTGTTTAACAAGTAGGTCGGACTGTCGGATTATTGAAAATTGTTATAAAGCAGGGGTGGGCAAACTTTTTGTGCAGAGGGCCACATTAAAAATTGTAAAGCTATTGGAGGGCCACATATAATATTATGTATATTTTTGTTTAAAATTATCGGTAAGTAATCAATTAAATATTTTTATTGTAAAGAAAGGTAGTTTTACATAATGTAGATAACTTCTGAAATAAATTAGATTTCTAACAGACTTACACTATAACAGTATATTTTCTAAAATGGATAAAAGGTTTTGCAAATATTTTAACAATATTTGAAAAATATTATGTTGCATACAGTTACAATATGGGTTCATATCAATAGTTTTAATGAAGATTAAAAAAACACCATACACAAACAGTCACAACAGTTACAACTTTATTGATATTATTAATTTCTAATGAGATGTATGTAATTGTTTGTAAGATTTTATAATTCCTTTGAAATATGGAATAAGTTTACTTGTAGAAATGTGCATGACTGCATTTAAGTTGCAATCAGATAATAAAGACCTATTCTTAGATTTGTTGATTTTTAAGCAAGAAAATGCCTGTTCACAAATAAATGTAGATCCAAATAGTGACACAAATTTAGATGCAAATTTTTTTTAAGTTTGGGAATGATTGTTCAGGCAAACAACCATAGAAATCCAACAAACATTCAGACTTACATTTTTCCTTCAGGTAATGATTGGCTTGTAATTCAAGCAACTCGAACTGTATGTGCTCTGTGGCTTTATCAGCTTCTGCACTGAGAGAAGAACTGATAACATTGAAGTGCTGCTCCAAGTTCTTGAAATCTTGAAATCTTCTTCCAAATTCTTCAACCAATACATCTAACTGAGCTTTGAATTTTTTACTAATTTCATCAGAAATAGTTTCCTGTTTCAGCAAAGGGAAGTGACAAAAAATGTTTTTACTTGCTTGTCTGGAAAACAGTGAGAGTTTGGCTTAAAATGATTTTACATGAACATACATTTCATGTGCAAACAAACCATTGTCCTGAAGTTTAACATTCAGTTCATTTAACTTTTCCATTATTTCAATGGCAAATATAAAGTCAAGCTTCCACTCTGCATCAACAATGTTAGCATTGAAGTCACATTATATGCCCTTCATTTCCAGAAACATTACTATTTCTTCTTTAAGATCCCATACTCTCCTTAAAACCTTTCCGAGACTCAAACATCGAACTGTACTGTGGTACAGGACATCAGAATGTTCAGTTTCTAGATCGTCTAGTAATGCTCTGAACTGTCTGTGATTGAGTACTCTTGATCTGATGATGTTTATGACACTGACAACTGGGTCAATAACATGCTTAATTTTTAAAACAGATTTACACAAACTTTCCTGATGAATCACACAGTGAAGTGGTAATATTACTACTGGATTATTGGTAATATTCCAATGGATTTCTGCGTAATATTAATTGAAAAAATCATTTGTGACGATCGTTCGTTTATTTAAAAATGTGTTTGAGGGCCGCAAAATATCAAATGGCGGGCCGCATGCGGATAATAAAAACATTTTCGAATACTGTGCAAAACATATAGTTTTTCCAAACATATTCTGATAAAAATTGTTTTGTAAAATTAGGGAGATGGAACATTTCGTGAAATAATGATGCTTGATGGAGAGAACCCCTAAATACTGAACACGTTGGTTATTAGAGGGTAGGGGATGTGATAAATCGGGTAAAGAACTGGCAACTATTATAGACCAACTTATGGATCAACTATTATAGACCAACTCTTACGACTTGCTTGTCAGGTGGTAGTGTTACTCTTTTCTGGTCCCCTTTCTGACCTCACAACATGGAGCTACATGCAGAGTATATAATTATATAGTTCAACAAAATTTGTCAATTCATAATTGCAAACCAACAACAAATAATAGACGTCTTTAACAGATACCGTCAGATTACAAAGACACGTCAACATTTGAGAAGGATTTCTATAATTCATTATTTATCATGCCCGGCTCTGTGGGGATGTGGCACAGAATGCGTTGCTGACGGCCAAGGAACATAGTTTGAAATCCACATCAGGCAATTGTGCATCCGGACTGTTTAGAAAGCAAAACGTTTTTATATTGCCTAGAAAATCACTACAGTCTAAACATATTGAGTTGATATACTAGGGTTAGAATAGGATAAGTTACAAATTTTCAAATTCACTATCAGTGTGGCTCTGTGACGAGGTGGTACAGAGCGCGTCTGTGAGAGTCATAGTACCAAGTTCGAAACCCGAATAAAGTAGTTGTGCATCAGGACCGTTCCAAAAGCAATGGAAAATTACTGACGGTAAATACTGCCAAGAAAATCATTGCATCCAAGCAATGCTGGGTTGATAACGCCAACATCGTGTGTGGGATATGCCATGAAAACATTCATAATTAATATAATATTATGTTATACATGTTATCACATCTGATATTCCTTCTGTTGTTGCTGTCCTTGTTGTGTCGATCCTAGTTATTACAAAAATGTTGCTATTACACTCTATTTGCTGTGGGATGGTCTTCATACCGTAAGACGGTGTCATCCCGGCGGTGTGCAATTCTTTGAGAAGTCTCTTAATTGATGTAAATTATATTGATTCTGTGATTTTTCTACCTTCCCGCATGAAAATCTGCAGTCGTGAGATCTAGATCTTCTGCCAAGCATTCTTTTCTGTCGGATATATCTAAGCAACCCAGAATATGGTCACTGTGATGGGTTGGGAAGAGAGCTATCCATTCCCTTCCGTCCGGTGGAGGGGGGGGGGTCTCTCCAATTATGCGGAGTAAACATGTCTGCATGATTCTAGGGTCACTCAGATAATGTTCTTGTCCTGCACGGAATTGCTTCACAACACATCCCATGTGCCAGCTGTTCATAGCTGAGGCGCAACGGAAATTTGGCAGCGAGGATCAAGGTTGGAGCTCATCTCCTCCCCCCCCCCCCATCTCACTCCCGGTGTGATGTGCAGTACTTAATTTTTTCAAAATGTTGCGCGGCTTCCCAACAGATAAGCATTTCATCTAGTTAGAGCTTACTGTAGTATATTGGTTTCTCGGATAGGCTAATAGTGAGACATTTCAGACCATTCGCATGCGAATATTTCTTCTGTAGTAGACACACTTCAGTCTTCTCAGAATACAGTATTAATGTTGCGCTACAATAAATATAATATACGATCCAAAGCGATAATGGATATGACTCACGACCAATCTGAGTCACAAAGAATCTTCTTCAGTATGTACTAGGAATCATAGACCGACTTCTACCATCGTGTGCTGTTGTGTGTCTTTTTAAACGTTCAGTCCTTGAACTATCTTCCATTAATTTCTTCTTTGTCTTCTATTTCCGATCTTTCTTCTCCAGGCTCCACGATCAATGGCATCCTGCTCCCATGGTTCTGTATCAATGCCTGTATCAGTCATATCCTTATATATGCGCATTTGTGTCGAAGTAGATGTCGACCCTGAGATCCATAAAGTAGATACTTCTGAATTATGTCATCGTCCATCCTCCTAAGCGTGTTTCAGAAATATTAGTCTGTGCAGACTGAACATAGAAAATACAATGATAATGTCTGTTCTTTCCAATAGTGTTAGTGACTGACATGCAACCCAACTTACAGAATTCCGAGTATGCAACACATGTGAAAGCTGTTTAATTGTCTCTCCGTGTTCTTCTTCTTCTTCTTCTTTCCTTCCTATTTTACCCTTTACGGGTGTCGAGGGAGATATATGTTCTTGTTCTCGCTTTTCTGGCGGCTTCAGATAATGTTATTTGGTGTTCGTGTAATGTCTCTTTGATGTTGTCGATCCAACGTACTCTAGGTCTACCCTTGGCTCTTCTTTCTGCTTCTCCTCTCTTCGTATATGCTTTATAAACTAATGAATCACGCGGCATTCTTTCCAGATGACCAAACCATTGTATCTGTTGGTTTTGTATGTATTGTAGAATTGATATGACACCCACTCTTCTATTAGGACATCGTTTCTAATTCCGTGTCTTCTCGTCACTCCTGTGACTTTTCTTAGACATCTCATCTCTGTTATAACCAGTTATCTCTTATGTTTTGTTGTTAAGGACCATGTTTGACATTGGTAGCACAGGGTTGGAATGAAGATGCTTTGGATAAGATGCTTTTTTTGTTGACATTGGTAGCATTTTATATTCAATGTGAATTTGATAGATATTTTTCGTGCCCCATTGATGTTTGTGTATTTTGGAGGCTGGTATGTCGATTGTGAAGTGTGGCCTTTGTTGTTAACATCTCTGCCCGCCATTGTTGGAATGTTCTCCACATGAAATTTATTTTAGCGAATTATTTGTTATGAACAGAATAAATCATCTACCGACTCGCTAGGTCTGTCGTAGAGTCCTCTTTATTCTGGACATAGAAAAATCCTAATGAATCACATATAATAGTCTAATCCAGATGAAAACATGAAATACACATCTCAAGAGTCGCGAAACATTGTTTACTACGCCATTCTCCGTGTTCATATTTACGAATTACCTGTGTGTGTGAAATGGAGAGAAGAAAAAACAAACATGCAAGACTTTATTGTGTATTTATTCTAGAATTTACATGATATCTTTCATGTTCTAAATGTGAAATATTAACATGTCTATACTTTGATGAACAGAATTCTTCTTCTTTCTGAAGGACGAACAGTTTTCATGGGAACACCAGATGAGACTATAGAGTTCTTTGAGAGGTATGATCGTCAAATCTATAATATAATAGCCATGTTCTGTCATCTCCGGAACTCTATAAATAGCGTATTTACATCACGGAATTACCGTGCTACATCCAATAAAATTGATTGGTGTCGTGATGTTATTCAAAGCAGACGACATCTATGTATACAAATGTTATTGATGCGCTAGCAGGTAAACTTCTGTATCGGCTTGTGGTTAAAGTTATCTAACATACATTATAATTAAAATATACATATGATTTGCATTAAATGATAGATCAAGACTATTCAATCGCAAGAAAGCGTCAAAACAGAAAAAAATAGCGAAACTCTAGATGGTTGAGTCATCAGAGTCAAGAGTCACTCGGATGTGTTTCACACACAATTTCTGCAGAACATAGACATACAATTGAACGAGATATGCAAAGAATTGATCAAGAAACAACCCTTCAACAAAGAGAAAATCGCCGAGCTAGAATTGAGATGACCACATCCTCAGAGACAGCATGAAGCTGTTAAGCAAACGCAAACGTCAGGTCGAGCTGCAGTTGCCAAGGATCATTCATTGTCACAAATGCCTCGAAGTCAAGCAGTTTCAATTGAAGTAGCATATTTTACTGACGATCACGTATGTCATGGACTGCCTACTCGAAACATGACAGGAGACGCTTAGCCTTTAAGATGTATCCGTGAAATGATGAACATTAAGTGATAAGACAAAGTCACGAATACCGAGGTACTACTTGGTGATCAGTGCCATCACAAATATAAACACTAAGTAAAAATTGAATGAAATACATAGTCTGGTGCGCAGCACGTCACAATGTCACTTCCCAAGCAAATACTGGTTGAACCTTCTGAAGCGTACCTGATCCGTGATAGACCACTTCTGAGAAAATATACACACAGATATCTGTAAATCCCCAATACACGATTTCTCCATTAACCCTAGAAATTAGAATCCGCTGACAAGTGATCGCACTGCCAGAGAAATGAGTTAGCATATTATAGCGTAGTACTTACGGAAGAATATAACAAAAATGAAGGACTGGATAAAAGAGAAAGAAGCAAACACAAATATGCTTTCTTTAATTGCATAAAAGGTTAATTGATGAGAGATTCTAGTTAATATTTGATTTACTAAACGTCTGCAAGATGAACAATGCCATATTAGTACATTAAAAGGGGATGCAAATTTACAATCGCAAATTTATTTTTATAAGTATACACAATAGCGTCACAAGACTGGAAGCGAGGTGGTGCTTATTGCCTTGGGTGATATTCCTGCGTGCTGATCTTACACAATCATTAATTTGCCTGGTGCTACTGATTGTTAGTCGCCGTGCGTGAACTTTGTGCTCCCAGCTAATGAATTACACGGTAAACGTCCGATAAACAGAAATGGATGACGCTGCTTGAGATCAGCACACAGGACTCGGATGGATAAGGGCTTTATACATTTCCCAATTATACCGTGATAAAATCATTCGAGGTCGGGACTTCCTGGCAACTCTTCTTGACAATCTCCTCTTTTTGTAATGGCATAGCTAGAACTTAGCGGCTGTACATAAAATGACGTCAACAATTTAGAGAATGGGAATGGGGGAGGGGGAGGAGTCTGAAAAAGTTTAACTATAGGTGCCAAGAAGGAAGAGAGTTGACAAAAGTTAGAATCAAGAACGCCGTTTCTCATATACTAATTAAATTATATGAATGTGAAACATTTTTCTAAATATGAACGGCTGTGTCTGCTAATCTATTTTTTTAATGTGGAAAGGGGGGGGGAGTGGTTAATATATTTTGAAATAGTTAAGCTGCAGAATTCTTGACTTCTTAATAGTGTATAACAGGGGGAGCGGAAGGGGTGTGTAATGGGTAAACACAATTTGCATACATAATATCTGAACAACCCTCATATATACAGTCCTCAGCAATCTCTGGGGAGGGAGATGAATAGCCCTCATATACACATTTCTAAACCATCTCTGGGTGAGGTAGTAGATGACACTAGAATGAAAATTACTAGAAATAGCACGGTTACAGATACACAGGAAACTTGTCCTTCAACCCAAAAGGTTCTCCAGCCTATTACCTTTGTCCCCAAAATTAAAATTGAACTCTAAATGTATCATCTAATATTTCGACACTTACTGATGTTACTGATTTTATGATGATCTTCATTATTATCAAGTAAAACTGATTTTTAGCATTTTATTTCACAGACATGATTATCCATGTCCAAAGAACTACAATCCTGCAGATCATTTTATCTTTACACTGGCCATTATTCCTGGCAAGGAAGATGAATGTAGAATGAAGACTGAGGTTTGTGCCATTGTTTCTTGAATTATGAATGCCTGTAATTTAAATTAGATAACTATATTTATTCGGAAATCACCACTAAGTCGAATCCTAAAACAATTCTCTTTTCAAATCAGAGTTAATAAATACAAGACAAATGTAACACTTTGGGCCATATACAAAGACATCACTCTTCGTTGAAAACCTTACTAGTGGGGAAAGTTAAATAACATCAAACAGAAGACAAAGGTATACGGTGAGATACAGTAAAAGATGAACTTACTACAATTTATCATAGTGTAGTACCAAGGTATGAGACAAACAGTATTCCAAATCAATTGTGGCCATCCTTCACTGCGTAGACATCACATGCCAAGATGTTGCCAACGTCAGCTGCATAGTCATCACGTGACATTGTGTTCACAGCTTTCAATGCATAGACATCACGTAACATGATGTAGACAACTTTCACTGCGGAGACATCACGTCAAATGATGTAGTCACCCGCACTGCGGATAAATCTAGCATCTTACACTGCCTAGACATCACGTGACATGATATAGCCATCCCTCATTGAGAATACATCACGTGAAATGATGATCCTTGTGTCACAATGAGTTTGTTGTGAGAATATCTTATACTCTGTGCATAATATGAACAAGACAATTTAAGTAATAGTGGAAGCTATGAGATGTGATAACTCAATATTTTGTAAAACGGAAGAATGAAGGGTCAGACCCAAGAAGCGATGTCCTAGCTGTGTATTGGACCTATGTATATGTGTATCCGCAATACATTTAGTAGATATTTAATCAGCAGATATATCTATGAAAGGGCGTGTGCGCCAGCCCAACTCCACCTGATACTAGCTTCTTTCATACCGTCTTTATATGTATAAGCTCATATACATCATTTATGGCCAAAATGTGGCAGACGGATCATACCCAGTCTGCATTTGTTCTGGTCCGCAAAGCGGATCTAAACGTGCTATATGCACTAGCCCTAGAGCTCAGAAAATACTATTTGTTGCCACAAAGCACTTTAAAAAAACTTGTTTACCTTCAGCCATACACACACACACACAAACACACACATACACATACACACGCGCACGCATGCTCGCACACACACACACACACACACACACACACACACACAACAACAACAACAACAACCGAAATACAGTCTACCAATGCAAATATGTTGCCAAACTCTGGTATATATAGACGTCATGTATTCAATTTGTATTAATGTGCTTACCAGTCTCAATGTGGCAGCACTATCCGGTTTTGCAATATATTTCTGTGACAGCTATTCCCTGCGTGCATACAACGTAGTACGGATATTGATGGGTGCCTTAAGAGTGGTTTTTGGGTGTTGTTATTAGTTGTGTGAGGAAAACGTTGTGGATGTTATGTTCTGTGTTTTCACCTTCACTACTCTCCTCCTTTTCCTAACATCCATGCAATACGCTCTGCTATTGTGAACACTGTTTACTATTGTTCTTCTACTATGGCGTTTAACGACAATTACTTCATACCAATTTCTTAGTCTACATCAGATTTCAGGTCAGTGTTTTTTTCCCTTTGATATTTCTTAGATTTTTCTTGTTTTGTTATAATTTCCATGTGGTTTTTCTTTTACTTTCTCTCTCTCACTCTCTCTTCTGCACTTGACGAATTTGTCTTTTTCTCCCTTTTTCTCCATTCTTCCTAATTATTATCTTTTCTGTCTGTCTGTCAGCACGAACCAATCCATCCATCCATCCAACCATCCATCCATCTATCCATCCGCTGAACCCCTAGTTGCTTTTCAGCGCCAGGTGTAGAAATGTTTTCTGTCAATGGCCCTCGTGGGTGCTGAGTATATTGTCGCCTCTTTTATTTGGGTGGTCCATCTTTTTCGTGGTGGGCCTCTAGGTCTGCCTTTATTGTATTAATTAAATAATAATTTATCCTCTTACAATAATAATTCACTGTTTACACTTCAGGCATTGTGTAATGCCTTCACTGCAAGCGAGGAAGCCAGCGTTATGTCATTGGAGATAGACGGACTTGTAAAGACTGCTAGTGAAAATAAACACGATCCCGTGGTAAGTAACTTCCATTTATTGATGTGTCTCTCTTCATATATGTGTTACATATTCTAGTTGGTTTTTTTTTCAAATCTTATCTATCATTTTCTAGCATAGCTTACAGTTCTGCTTGTTTGCAAACATAATGAAGTTTCCTTGCCTTTGGAACTAATCAACATACTCGAGAGGGGGTTAGTCAAAACGTGCAGGGTACTTTCTCTATAAAAGCTGCCCCATCAAACAATCATGTGTGCAATTTGTAGGAATCCAATAATCTATTTGAAATTCTATTCTGGTCTGCTTGTTTACCGTTAGTAAGGACAAAACTGTTGGTGTTTTCAATCATACATATTTCATTAATTTTAATGCAATCTTTTAATTTGCTAATGCACTACTTTTATGCAATGTAAAAATATTCTCTCATTTTCATATGCCTGCTCTTGTTAGTTCATAAATTGATTGAGTATCCATTGCAAGTCTTCTATGTTTTTGATATAAATAAGAATGACCGTGTTTTTAATGAATTGATGCATTTACATGTTTTATTGTAAAAACATATTGGAGTTGATGTTTTTGGTTTAGTAAAATGAACTTCTTATGGCGAAGTACGGCCCTTTCAACCATTGACAAATAGTCCAAATTGGTTATATCACAGCTTTTTTGCAGCGAAAATAGTGGACCCCACGGTAATCAACACCATCATCTCCTACAGTATTTTGGGAGTTGATGCCTCAGACAAAGTGGCTAGTATTGTGAGCGCCGAAGTTAGGCATTATGGTGTCGCCCCTCGAAGACGGATGTGTCAGGCCATTTACGCAAAGAAAACGGCGACACAATGCATTCCATTCTCTGGATTACATCCTGCTGGAGATCTAGTAGTCCTGCTACAAGAGAGATTCAGCGGGAGTTTGAGAAGGAACGCTGAAAAAGAAGGTGTCTTGAACAAGCTCTCTCTCTCTCTGCGATCACCCTCTCTCTGTAATACACACATGGAATTTGGTTGTGGCACACCAGAGATTGAGATTTTTGAGGTTACCAAAGTTTAGTCCTGCTAAGTTTTGACCTTAGTTTCGTGCTAGCCATAGTTACTTCCCTTTTAGTTTAATGTAGTAAAACGTACTTCTTGTGAGGTCGCTGCTTTCAACCACGGTCCCACTTGGTTACATCATAGCCTTTTACGACGAAAAATAATGGAGGTTGTAAGTGGGAAAATTTCAACGTCCAATTTGTATGCTTTTTATCCTGATGTTATTTAATAATTTTTTTCCTACTGGTTTTACCGTATTGCTATTCTCTGATTTTCTCTCATACACATTATCTGGGACACGGGAAACCAGGGAGCAGTTTGTGGTCTAAAAACATTGACATCTGAATTTTAAATGTAAGCTTAATAAGCTAAGTAGAGCAACTAATGGTACAGTACAAGTAGTCGCCACAGCAAATTCGAGTTATTTCCCTTGCCTATGTTTGTAAATTTCATGTTCATCATATAATAATGTAAATGTTAATTAATTTATTTTAGGGTTCGGATTAGGATAGTTGAGTTTTACATAAATAACCCCATTTCTAAATAAACACATTTTTCAGTTATTAAATTATCAACATGAAATTTACAAACATAGACAAGGGAAATAATTAAACATATGGTTTGCTTCTACTTGTACTGTATCCAACTAATAACTGAGATGCTGCCGTATATTGAAAAATGACAATTAGTTCTAATATAACAAGTGATTAATACACAGACGACAGTTAGTTCTTACAAAAATGGTAAGTAGTTCTGACATGAATTCATCTTATTACTTGTCTTCATCAGCAAATCACGTCCTGTCTGTAGTACGTAATAATATTTTACTCCTTTTTTCCATTAAAAAAAAAATCTACGTTATTGGTGAGTTTTTTGTCATGTCAAGATGTCATCCTATATAACATATAATATGGAGTTGGCTGTCCCATCTCATATAGGGTCAGTGACCCAAAGCCATGCTGAAGTCGGATGTATCAGGCCGAAAGGCGCAGATATCGCAATAATGCTGTAAACTATGACAACAAGGCATTCCGTTCTCCGATTACATCCTGCTAATCTGCTGGAGTTTGAGAACGAACGCAGAAGAAGAAGAAGAAGAAGAAGAACTATTATTTCCATCTTCTTTAAACTTCTAACCTTGACCATTGTAGCTACGTTCTTTTAATCTCCTGTTTTACCGCTGTAGCCATGT
Organism: Meghimatium bilineatum; assembly: GCA_034231615.1. Classification (NCBI taxonomy): domain Eukaryota; kingdom Metazoa; phylum Mollusca; class Gastropoda; order Stylommatophora; family Philomycidae; genus Meghimatium; species Meghimatium bilineatum. The sequence continues at coordinate 24,850,060 of CM067298.1, read as the reverse complement.
TTTTTAAACCTCTTGTCTTACCCGTTATAGCAATGTTCTTTACAACCATCTTGTCTTAACCGTTGTAGGTATGTTCTCTAAACATCGTGTCTTAACCGGTGTAGCCATGTTCTCTATACCTCATGTCTTAACCGTTGTAGCCACGTTCTCTAAACATCGTGTCTTAACCGGTGTAGCCATGTTCTCTATACCTCATGTCTTAACCGTTGTAGCCATGTTCTCTAAACCTCAAGTCTTAACCGTTGTAGATATGTTCTCTAAACCTCTTGTCTTAACCATTGTAGATATGTTCTCTATACCTCATGTCTTAACCGTTGTAGATATGTTCTCTAATCCTCATTTCTCAACGGTTGTAGCTATGTTCTCTAAACCTCTTGTCTTAACCGTTGTAGCTATGTTCTCTAAACCTCTTGTCTTAACCGGTGTAGCCATGTTCTCTATACCTCATGTCTTAACCGTTGTAGCCATGTTCTCTAAACCTCAAGTCTTAACCGTTGTAGATATGTTCTCTAAACCTCTTGTCTTAACCGTTGTAGCCATGTTCTCTATACCTCATGTCTTAACCGTTGTAGATATGTTCTCTAATCCTCATTTCTCAACGGTTGTAGCCATGTTATCTAAACCTCATGTATTAACCGTTGTAGCCATGTTCTCTAAACCTCATGTCTTAACCGTTGTAGCCATGTTCTCTAAACCTCATGTCTTAACCGTTGTAGCCATGTTCTCTAAACCTCATGTCTTAACCGTTGTAGCCATGTTCTCTAAACCTCATGTCTTAACCGCTATATCCATGTTCTCTAAACCTCATGTCGTATCCGTTGTAGCTATGTTCTCTAATCCTCATTTCTCAACGGTTGTAGCCATGTTCTCGAAATCTCATGTCTTAACAACTGTAGCAATATTCTTTAAAAGTCATATCTAATATTGTAACCAAACAATCAAATCTCTATCTATCAGATATTAGCACGTATTCTTATAGCTACAGCTGTACTATAATATGCTTCATACATATCCGTTGTTATTTCTCAAACTCCCATTCGATCTCACGTTTTCTCAGGACAGTGGTCCTACTTAGATTACCAGCAGGATGTAGATTTCCAACGGAAATGCGTTGTGTCGCCGTTTTAATTGTGCAAAATGCCGGATAGATCCAATTTCGGCATGGTAATGCATACATTCATTATTTTACCACTTCCACGGAATGGTAGGTGTGTGCTGCCATATCGATATTAGGTCAGCCGTACGAGAGAACTGGTTACCGTACTGTACTCTGGACATCAAATTGAAATCTAATCACAATAAAACGTGTTTGACTGCTTCGCCGCTGTAGGTATCGGCATAGTCGCATACGCCCACATAACATAATTGTTCATACAAATATTAACTTTAGAAAATTTACATAATTTACATTCCGTTATCTTCCACCATTAGCTATCAGGTTTATTACGCTGGACAGTATGATCAATGCAAACATGAAGCAGAATAACAATTCTACAGAGAGCGAATTGTTTTATACATTATTTTATAATGTTTTGTTACCTTTAACAAACTCTCGTCGATGTCTGTAACTAAGGTAGCCTCATCTTACCCAGTGATTTCATCAATTAACTCAAATATGCATCTATGACTAAATAATTTTGCATGCATTTCATATATATATATATATATATATACATATATACAGACATTGGATTGCACGACCACTGCGATAGCCATTTTAGAATATCCATGTAAATGCCAATACTGGGAGTGTGGGATTCGTCGGCGAGACTCTCCCACCCCTTTACATAATATAACTTTATATATGTTTTGGTGTCCGTGGATATTGCATTTAGCGCTTTCCCTGTGGACAGCAGTGTCATTAGATCCAGCCTAGTGCTGGCACTGCTTATGTTTCTGTGTGACATCTTACATTGAAGGAAGGGAAAAACAATTAAGAAAATGAAATCATGCATTTTAATATGCATCTTGTTAGACGCATATCACTTGCTATATTGCTCACTACATTAACAATATATGTACTCTTTAGAAAGTTTCAAAATATATTGCCTTAATCATTCATGATGATTTAAGAAGCCTGTTAAGTGCTCAATATATATTGACCTAACAATGCATGATTATTTAAGAAAACTAATATGCCCACAGTGGATTTAATGCGAATTGTCATGTTCAAAATATATTGTCTTAACAAACCATGATGACTGAAAAAGCTGAATATATGATTACAGTATATTCTATTAATTCATGATGACTTCAGAAGGCAAATATATGTGCATGGTGATTTAGGAAGGCTAATATGTCTTAAACATATTGTCCAAGATTTCGGTTTAGTTTGTAGGTTTACAAGACTGTAATCTGAAAGTTTACAGAGCAGTGGTACTTCTGGTGCTGTTATACGTTGGTGAAACATGAATTTGGGTATAGAGGACACGTGAGAAACTCATTTTCACACAACTTGTCTCAGAAACGTTATGAGAATCAGAAGGCAAGACAGGATTCTGGATACCACGTCTTTGACAAGTCTGGTATACCTAGCATTGACACTATTATAATGCAGACACAGATTCGCTGGACAGGTCATCTGGTACGTATTCCAGATAATGACCTGCCAAAGATATTTCTCTATGGTGAGTTGCAGAAGGGCTTACGACCTCACGGTTATCAAAATAAGCCCTACAAGGACTCATTAAAGAACTCACTGAAAGCCTTTGAAACAGTCCAAGAGACATGAGAAGGACTTGAACGAAATAGATCTACATATCGATCTAAAGTTTTTTTTAAAAAGACGCATCATCCTGTGAAAAGTTGAGTAGTGGAGAAACTCAACAGCGGTAAGTTGCTAGATTGTGACGGGTAGCCATAAAAAATTACCGTCTGCAGTGGTCATCTCATGTCGGAACTGTCTAAAGATATTTGCGGAATGAATATGGCTTATTATCTATCTACGAACTCATAGTCAAAATTCGAATTGAATTTTCATAAGTGGATGTAACAAATGATCATCATCACTTGTGTTGGACGAACAACATATTGTTTCAACACTACATGGAGATTTGAGAAGAGAAGTATTTGTTCAAAATATATAAACATAATAATACGATGATGATTTAATAAAGCTAGTTCAAAATATATCCTATTTTTTTACAGCTTGATGAGGCTACGGCTGGAGAATCCAGGTAATTTTTTCAATCTTTCATTTGATCACACGCCAAGTTAGTCTTTTACTAATTCTTCTTCTTCTTTCCTTCCTCTTTTACCCTTTACGGGTGTCGAGGGAGATACAATTTTCTTGTTCTCGCTTTTCTGGCAGCTTCAGATAATGTTATTTGATGTTCGTGTAATGTCTCTTTGATGTTGTCGATCCAGCGTACTCTAGGTCTACCATTGGCTCTCCTTTCTGTTTCTCCTCTCTTCATATATGCTTTATAAACTAATGAATCACACGGCATTCTTTCCAGATGATCAAACCATTGTATCTGTTGGTTTTGTATGTATTGTAGAATTGACACCCATTCTTTCTCTTATGACATCGTTTCTAATTCTGTGTCGTCTGGTCACTCCTGTAGCTTTTGTAGTCTTATATAACAGGGATATACTGCCATATATATATAATTTTCCTCTTGTGCCAAACATGGCACATAAGGCAGGTGTCGTAGCATTGCATGCTTGTTGATCAATAGATATCTGAAACAACTCATATATATATATATATATATATATATATATATATATATATATATATATATATATATATATATATATATATATATATATATATATATATATATATATATATATTATATGCGTGCGTGTGTAGTAAATATGTACGCAATGAAGTATGAAGTCTTATATATTCCTTGGATTATTGGGGCGGGGGTTTTTAAATTAACTACCCCCCACACACACCCCTCCCCCACAGCTATTTAGGAAACCATTCAGTCAGGACATGGCATCTTGTATTAGGGATGTAGACAAAATGTGATTAAGCCCCAACCAAATGATTGCATGATTGCATATGATTGAATGCCTCCCTACAAATATGTGGACCATTTCTTCTTATACAAATAAACCATTTCTTAGTAGGGGGATTTCTCAAACTATTGCATTGGAATTTTGAAATTACTGAAACTAAATGAAAGATGGCTTCTAAATACCATCATAAAAAGAAAGCTACAGTATTTTGGACACTTAAAGCGACATGATGGTATCTAAAGCCTGATTCTAGAGGGCAGGGTGCCAGGTGAGAGAAGAAGAGGAAGACCAGCGACATCGACGAATGTATGCACATGTCTCTGGCCAATGCAGGCCTGCTTGCCCGGGACAGAGAGGAGTTCAGAGTATCCACGACGAAGACAACGTTCTGGAAAAAAATGTTACTTGATATTGCATTGTTAGAAAAGTCTTCTGTGTGTGTGTGTGTGGGGGGGGGGGTTCCTCAAAGTAGTGCAGTGTTAGTCTTCTGGCTATAAAGGAAAGCTATTGCAGAACTGCAGATATGAATACAAATCTGCATCGCTCGTACTGGATGTCTGTTTGTAAAAAAACGTCATATTCAAGGGCAAGTTGAAATGTTTCTTCTCTGGCGACATAACTATGACCAATGCACCCCAACATTCTAGAACATATATTATATAATGAAGGGACTTTCAGATATGTAATGTCATTGGCCTGGAACACTAGACGTGTGTGCAACAGATCATGAAATAGCAACGTCCATGAAAAAAATGGTTGGAGCAATATATTACGATTAATTTCTGATGGTGGAACGTTGTGCGGCAACCGACATTCATTGAATAATGCCTGCAGTATGGTGTTGTTGTTTCTGTTGTCCATATCAAATTGATACTGAGTAGATATCGGTTCGTACTCTTGGCAGCACAATGCCATTGCTAAAACCATTCCAGTCTTCTGAAGTTGAATTTGAGATCCATAGGCATACAGTGAGTTAATAACGGTTGAAAAAAAAAATGTCTGTAAAAGATTGCCCCAGATTTGTGTCTGAGAATTTATTTAACTGTTTTCATGCTGCATGGCTATTTGTGTGTTATTTTGAGGCAACTCTATTTGTCAGTGTGTCTGCAAGTTCCTTTCATGCTAGATCGCCATATCCAGGGATTCGATTATGTTAATGGTATATGCGTACTGTACGCTTATCTTTGTACATAAAGGATATCCAATTTTTAATATTGTGCCTGCAAAATAGTTGTTGAATTAGAGAAATGACTATATTTGATTATTTTAGTTCATGAGATCGAACTAGTGGTGTACTAATTGCATGACTGAATTGATCAGATATCAGCAGGTAGGTCAATCACAGCAAAATCTGTAAAATATCTAGTGTAAGTCGTGAATGCAGTATGCAGTGACGGCTGTGTAACGATCAATATTTCCTTGACCTGCTCAAGAACTCGACAGACGACAATCTCCAAAAACGAATCGACAAATTTTGACTGCACTGGTGTTTCTCAGTTTTAGCGGTATCTTACTGTAGTTATTTTACGGTAACATATTGTAGAATTCCGATCCGGTACCTTGTGGTGACTTCACCAGTGTGGCTTATAGGGCAACTATTTACAAACCCTTCATTATATATATATATATATATATATATATATATATATATATATATATATATATATATATATATACATACACACCCACACTAGAAGAAGTGCCCAACGTTTCCCTAGCGAGAATAAAACAAGCAAAAAATAGAATACATGCAAATATTGTTCGTATAAATTAGTGATGACTTGGAGATGTTTCAGTATCTACACTCTAGCGCTACTTATAGCATATGAAAACACTCTGATTTGGAGGAAAACCTTTAAAATAACAACAGCAATAAAGAATAGCCGCGAAAAATTATTCAAATATGCCAAAGACCTGTTTATCTTGGTAGTCCTAAGATTTTTAGCATAAATACAATTTGTTAAAGTAAGACGAAGCGGATTGAACCATATATATTGCCCCAATATCGAAAGCATTACTGACTTTGCTATGTAGACCGTATATATCTCAGAAGGTAAAATGAATCTCTATATACAAATTGCGCATAATCATGGCGCAATTTTTAATGGACTGGCAGCGAACAGCGTGAAATAAAAACAGATGTGAAATTTTTCATTGCATAGTATCAACCACCAAAATAATAGCAGAAACGCAGATGCACACTTACTATCGATTGAAATGGTACAATTATAATTTTAAGACTAAATGTAGGTCTATAACCATTACACGTATTTCCGATCGTGTTACCAAGTTGTTTCTTCGACAGATCTGAGGCAGATGTGAACAAATTCATTTTGTACAATCACTACCACAAACATATTAGAAATCCAAGTTGAATCAATAATAACTCTATGCATACATCGTACATCTCCACTGAATCAGATTAATCACCAATAAAAATGCAATAATACCTATTTCTATCACTCATTATGCATACAAATATTTGAGGTTTGTTAATCTACATGAGGTAAAATGTTACCTAATCGCATCATTGGTCACGTTTAGAAGGACACGGACATTAATTAGAAATTCTTCATGCGCAATTAAAATTGTTGTTGCATTTTCTAAAAGTGTGGCAATTTTCACTCGTGTTCGTTACAAATTGGAGGAACATATATATCAAGATAAAAAGATAAAACAAAGAGCTACATAAAGAGTATCAATTTATATATATATATATACTAGCGGTATTATCTGGCCACTGGTGCGAATTTAAAAAAAAAACAAGATTACTATATGAACTATTTTTCCAGAATTCAGCAGTCTTTTATTACATTTAGACGTGCTGTAACCGGATTACAACACGTCTACATCGATTGGAAGTCGTCCTATTTGTAACGTGTTTTGTTGATGATATTGATCTTATAGCTGGGTCAGAACAAGAATTACAAGAGTTAACAGCAAAGTTGGAGAAAGTTACCAGCCAGTACGGAATGGAAATCAACATAGAAATTAGCAAATTCTTGGTAAACAGCAGAGACATAGGAAAACAGACTAACATCATGATGGATGGATATAAGTGTGAGGTGGTGAGTACCTTCAAATTCATTGGATCTAACATGTGCAGCGATGGAAAATGCAAAGGAGAATTACAAATAATGCTGGAGATGGCTTTAGCGTAATTGGTAATGCAAATGGTGATTTGGAAAAGCAACATCAGCGATGGAGTGAAAATCAAACTGTATAAGTCGTTCGTGATTTCTGTTGTATTGTATGGTTGTGATAGTTGGACATTCACTAAGGACATGGAGAAACGATTACAGGCTTTCGAGTACAAATGTTACCGACGCATTCTACGAATTTCCTATAGGGAACTTAAGACCGATTTGTACGTAAGACATCAAGTAGAGATATATGCAGGTGTACAAGATCCATTGCTTTCAATAGTGAAACGACGAAAACTACATGTACGAAAAAAGTCATGATTCCTTGTCAAAAACACGACTGCAGGAAACTGTCGAAGTTTGAAGAAGCAGAGGAGCGAAAATAAAGGCATGGACAGGACAATATTTCCCCCCCACTCATCCGCATAATGAGGATAGAAATTGCTGGATGACTATATGTGGTAGTAAAGCATCCAATGTGGTACCCTTGCATCCCTGAAGAGTTAAGGGTTTATTGATTGATTGATTGATATTACATTTATTTTGAAATGAATATTACATTTCTGCTCCAGTGTCTTTATTACTTTGAACATTATACGATATATTAAGATGTTAATACACTTCTTGCAGCTTATCTCCTAGCGACCGATATGTCATAGGCTTAATAATGTACTAGTATATCTCACTGATTTACAAGAGTTAGATAATTTGAAAGATGTTTTAAACTTGTCTCTCACTCTCTCATCCACATATATATGTATATATATATATATATATACTAGAGGCAATATCTGCAGTTGTAGTAGGGAGAATAACAAAAAAACCCTATATGAATAGTTTTTCCAAAATTCAGCATGGTTTACAATTAATACTCCCAAAAAAACATGCAATCCGTTTCTAAATGGCGCCAAGATATAACATACGTAGAATTTAATTTTTTTAAAATAATTCGGCATTCCTACCTTGTAGAACTAACAACTAAACAAAGGTCTAACAGAAAAGATTTATTAGGTCCCTACATACAGTTTAAAATATGTACATATACAGGCATATTTTCTCTTGGAGGCACAATCAAAACCTCTCGCTGTACATGTCGCGGCGTCTGCTATGGCAAAGCGGTCTTTACTTCCACAGCCAATAGAAAGCTCCCTACACTCCTTCACAGGAAAACAAGCAGTAACGAAATTTTTTTTTTTTTTCATAAATGGTGTGGGTAAGTCGTAAAAAGAGCTAAATTAAATATTTGAAGACAAGAATTCGGGAGAATCTTTTCAATAAATACCTTCTCTCAGTAAGTAGCTAAAGGTTCAATGAATAAATATGTCCGTAAAAGTTTATGAATAAATATGTAGGTAGAAGATTGTCGCCATGTTTTGTCGAGGTACGAAACAGAGCCAAGACTACAGGAGATTTGGGAGTTTAGTTTCCTGCCCCATTCTATTAGTGAAGCTGACACAACAGCCTATCTGAAGATTGATGTGTCAGATCGATAGGCGTATACATCGCACTCAAGCTATAAACCATGGCAGTTGCATTCATTTTTATAGAACTTAATCTACAAACCAGCAGGAGGTTAAGATCGAAGACAGAAGATGATGATGAATATTGTGTGGCAGCTAACATCAATTACTTATGTCATAAATCAGTTACATAATACTTATTTTCACATTTTTACAAGTATTTATTGACATTTTCTGGAGCAGTTTACGACGTCCAACTTGCCAATTTCTGACATATTCAAACATGTCTACAATGTCAGACATTTATCTATTTCAGGTATAATGCGTCGTGGTTCACCCAGTACAGATATCTGTTCTGGAGGAGCTGGATAAGTGTGTTTCGTGACGTCATTCTCTTCCGAGTTCGCATAATGCAAGCTTGTGTAAGTGTCAATCTTAGTCAAGCTACCATCTCTACACATTCACTTGTTTGGTTGATTTAATATTCATGAAATACATGCGATGTAGCTCATATTTCCTACGTGTAATATGGGGGCTTTTAAAAGTAGCTTTCTTTCATAACAAGAAGACTCCAACGTCAGTGGTATTCAATACTTCGAGAAAAAAAATATTTTAATGGGGTCTATGTGTACATGTAGAAGAAGGGATCTATATGTACATGTAGAAGAAGGGATCTATGTGTACATGTAGAAGAAGGGGTCTATGTGTACATCTAGAAGAACGGATCTATGTGTACATGTAGAAGAAGGGGTCTATGTGTGCTTGTCGAAGAAGGGATCTATATGTACATGTAGAAGAAGGGGTCTATGTGTACATGTAGAAGAAGGGATCTATGTGTGCTTGTAGAAGAAGGGATCTATGTGTACTTGTAGAAGAAGGGGTCTATGTGTACATGTAGAAGAAGGGGTCTATGTGTACTTGTAGAAGAAGGGGTCTATGTGTGCTTGTAGAAGAAGGGATCTATGTGTGCTTGTAGAAGAAGGGGTCTATGTGTAAATCTAGAAGAATGGATCTATGTGTACATGTAGAAGAAGGGGTCTATGTGTACATCTAGAAGAAGGGATCTATGTGTACTTGTAGAAGAAGGGGTCTATGTGTACATCTAGAAGAAGGGATCTATGTGTGCTTTAGAAGAAGGGGTCTATGTGTGCTTGTAGAAGAAGGGATCTATGTGTACATGTAAAGAAGGGATCTATGTGTACATGTAAAAGAAGGGATCTATGTGTACATGTAGAATAAGGGGTGTATGTGTACTTGTAGAAGAAGGGGTCTATGTGTACATCTAGAAGAAGGGATCTATGTGTACATGTAGAAGAAGGGATCTATGTGTGCTTTAGAAGAAGGGGTCTATGTGTACATCTAGAAGAAGGGATCTATGTGTGCATGTAGGAGAAGGGGTCTATGTGTACATGTAGAAGAAGGGATCTATGTGTGCTTTAGAAGAAGGGGTCTATGTGTACATCTAGAAGAAGGGATCTATGTGTACATGTAGAAGAAGGGATCTATGTGTGCATGTAGAAGAAGGGATCTATGTGTACATGTAGAAGAAGGGATCTATGTGTGCATGTAGAAGAAGGGATCTATGTGTACATGCAGAAGAAGGGATCTATGTGTACATGTAGAAGAAGGGATCTATGTGTGCATGTAGAAGAAGGGATATATGTGTACATGTAGAAGAAGGGATCTATGTGTGCATGTAGAAGAAGGGGTCTATGTGTACATGTAGAAGAAGGGATCTATGTGTACATGTAGAAGAAGGGATCTATGTGTGCATGTAGAAGAAGGGGTCTATGTGTACATGTAGAAGAAGGGATCTATGTGTACATGTAGAAGAAGGGATCTATGTGTACATGTAGAAGAAGAGGTCTATGTGTACATCTAGAAGAAGGGGTCTATGTGTGCATGTAGAAGAAGGGGTCTATGTGTACATCTAAAAGAAGGGATCTATGTGTACATGTAGAAGAAGGGGTCTATGTGTACATGTAGACGAAGGGATCTATGTGTACATGTATATGAAGGGATCTATGTGTACATGTAGAAGAAGCGGTCTATGTGTACATCTAGAAGAAGGGGTCTATGTGTTCATGTAGAAGATGGGGTCTATGTGTACATCTAGAAGTAGGGATCTATGTGTGCATGTGGAAGAAGGGATCTATATGTACATCTTGAAGAAGGGATCTATGTGTACATGTAGAAGAATGGATCTATGTGTACATGTAGAAGAAGGGGTCTATGTGTACTTGTAGAAGAAGGGGTCTATGTGTGCTTGTAGAAGAAGGGATCTATGTGTGCTTGTAGAAGAAGGGTTCTATGTGTACATCTAGAAGAAGGAATCTATGTGTACATGTAGAAGAAGGGGTCTATGTGTACATCTAGAAGAAGGGATCTATGTATACTTGTAGAAGAAGGGATCTATGTGTACATGTAGAAGAAGGGGTCTATGTGTGCTTGTCGAAGAAGGGATCTATATGTACATGTAGAAGAAGGGGTCTATGTGTACATCTAGAAGAAGGGATCTATGTGTGCATGTAGGAGAAGGGGTCAATGTGTACATGTAGAAGAAGGGATCTATGTGTGCTTTAGAAGAAGGGGTCTATGTGTACATCTAGAAGAAGGGATCTATGTGTACATGTAGAAGAAGGGATCTATGTGTGCATGTAGAATAAGGGATCTATGTGTACATGTAGAAGAAGGGAACTATGTGTGCATGTAGAAGAAGGGATCTATGTGTACATGTAGAATAAGGGATCTATGTGTACATGTAGAAGAAGGGATCTATGTGTACATGTAGAAGAAGAGGTCTATGTGTACATCTAGAAGAAGGGGTCTATGTGTGCATGTAGAAGAAGGGGTCTATGTGTACATCTAAAAGAAGGCATCTATGTGTACATGTAGAAGGATGGGTCTATGTGTACGTGTAGACGAAGGGATCTATGTGTACATGTAGATGAAGGGATCTATGTGTACATGTAGAAGAAGGGGTCTATGTGTACATCTAGAAGAAGGGGTCTATGTGTGCATGTAGAAGAAGGGGTCTATGTGTACATCTAGAAGAAGGGATCTATGTGTGCATGTGGAAGAAGGGATCTATGTGTACATCTAGAAGAAGGGATCTATGTGTACATGTAGAAGAATGGATCTATGTGTACATGTAGAAGAAGGGGTCTGTGTCTGCATGTAGAAGAAGGGATCTATGTGTGCATGTAGAAGAAGGGATCTATGTGTACATGTAGAAGAATGGATCTATGTGTACATGTAGAAGAATGGATCTATGTGTACATGTAGATGAAGGGATCTATGTGTACATGTAGATGAAGGGATCTATGTGTACATGAAGAAGAATGGATCTATGTGTGCATGTAGAAGAATGGATCTATGTGTGCATGTAGAAGAAGGGATCTATGTGTACATGTAGATGAAGGGATCTATGTGTACATGTAGAAGAATGGATCTATGTGTACATGTAGAAGAAGGGATCTATGTGTGCATGTAGAAGAATGGATCTATGTGTGCATGTAGAAGAAGGGATCTATGTGTACATGTAGATGAATGGATCTATGTGTGAATGTAGAAGAATGGATCTATGTGTGCATGTAGAAGAAGGGATCTATGTGTACATGTAGATGAAGGGATCTATGTGTGCATGTAGAAGAATGGATCTATGTGTGCATGTAGAAGAAGGGATCTATGTGTACATGTAGATGAAGGGATCTATGTGTACATGTAGATGAAGGGATCTATGTGTACATGTAGAAGAAGGGATCAATGTGTACATGTAGATGAAGGGATCTATGTGTGCATGTAGAAGAATGGATCTATGTGTGCATGTAGAAGAAGGAATCTATGTGTACATGTAGATGAAGGGATCTATGTGTACATGTAGATGAAGGGATCTATGTGTACATGTAGAAGAAGGGATCTATGTGTACATGTAGAAGAAGGGATCTATGTGTACATGTAGATGAAGGGATCTATGTGTACATGTAGATGAAGGGATCTATGTGTACATGTAGAAGAATGGATCTATGTGTACATGTAGATGAAGGGATCTATGTGTACATGTAGATGAAGGGATCTATGTGTACATGTAGATGAAGGGATCTATGTGTACATGTAGAAGAAGGGATCTATGTGTACATGTAGATGAAGGGATCTATGTGTACATGTAGATGAAGGGATCTATGTGTACATGTAGAAGAATGGATCTATGTGTACATGTAGATGAAGGGATCTATGTGTGCATGTAGAAGAATGGATCTATGTGTGCATGTAGAAGAAGGGATCTATGTGTACATGTAGATGATGGGATCTATGTGTACATGTAGATGAAGGGATCTATGTGTACATGTAGAAGAAGGGATCTATGTGTGCTTTAGAAGAAGGGGTCTATGTGTACATCTAGTAGAAGGGATCTATGTTTGCATGTAGAAGAATGGGTCTATGTGTACTTGTAGAAGAAGGGGTCTATGTGTACATGTAGAAGAAGGGGTCTATGTGTACTTGTAGAAGAAGGGGTCTATGTGTGCTTGTAGAAGAAGGGATCTATGTGTGCTTGTAGAAGAAGGGGTCTATGTGTAAATCTAGAAGAATGGATCTATGTGTACATGTAGAAGAAGGGGTCTATGTGTACATCTAGAAGAAGGGATCTATGTGTACTTGTAGAAGAAGGGGTCTATGTGTACATCTAGAAGAAGGGATCTATGTGTGCTTTAGAAGAAGGGGTCTATGTGTGCTTGTAGAAGAAGGGATCTATGTGTACATGTAAAGAAGGGATCTATGTGTACATGTAAAAGAAGGGATCTATGTGTACATGTAGAATAAGGGGTGTATGTGTACTTGTAGAAGAAGGGGTCTATGTGTACATCTAGAAGAAGGGATCTATGTGTACATGTAGAAGAAGGGATCTATGTGTGCTTTAGAAGAAGGGGTCTATGTGTACATCTAGAAGAAGGGATCTATGTGTGCATGTAGGAGAAGGGGTCTATGTGTACATGTAGAAGAAGGGATCTATGTGTGCTTTAGAAGAAGGGGTCTATGTGTACATCTAGAAGAAGGGATCTATGTGTACATGTAGAAGAAGGGATCTATGTGTGCATGTAGAAGAAGGGATCTATGTGTACATGTAGAAGAAGGGATCTATGTGTGCATGTAGAAGAAGGGATCTATGTGTACATGCAGAAGAAGGGATCTATGTGTACATGTAGAAGAAGGGATCTATGTGTGCATGTAGAAGAAGGGATATATGTGTACATGTAGAAGAAGGGATCTATGTGTGCATGTAGAAGAAGGGGTCTATGTGTACATGTAGAAGAAGGGATCTATGTGTACATGTAGAAGAAGGGATCTATGTGTGCATGTAGAAGAAGGGGTCTATGTGTACATGTAGAAGAAGGGATCTATGTGTACATGTAGAAGAAGGGATCTATGTGTACATGTAGAAGAAGAGGTCTATGTGTACATCTAGAAGAAGGGGTCTATGTGTGCATGTAGAAGAAGGGGTCTATGTGTACATCTAAAAGAAGGGATCTATGTGTACATGTAGAAGAAGGGGTCTATGTGTACATGTAGACGAAGGGATCTATGTGTACATGTATATGAAGGGATCTATGTGTACATGTAGAAGAAGCGGTCTATGTGTACATCTAGAAGAAGGGGTCTATGTGTTCATGTAGAAGATGGGGTCTATGTGTACATCTAGAAGTAGGGATCTATGTGTGCATGTGGAAGAAGGGATCTATATGTACATCTTGAAGAAGGGATCTATGTGTACATGTAGAAGAATGGATCTATGTGTACATGTAGAAGAAGGGGTCTATGTGTACTTGTAGAAGAAGGGGTCTATGTGTGCTTGTAGAAGAAGGGATCTATGTGTGCTTGTAGAAGAAGGGTTCTATGTGTACATCTAGAAGAAGGAATCTATGTGTACATGTAGAAGAAGGGGTCTATGTGTACATCTAGAAGAAGGGATCTATGTATACTTGTAGAAGAAGGGATATATGTGTACATGTAGAAGAAGGGGTCTATGTGTGCTTGTCGAAGAAGGGATCTATATGTACATGTAGAAGAAGGGGTCTATGTGTACATCTAGAAGAAGGGATCTATGTGTGCATGTAGGAGAAGGGGTCAATGTGTACATGTAGAAGAAGGGATCTATGTGTGCTTTAGAAGAAGGGGTCTATGTGTACATCTAGAAGAAGGGATCTATGTGTACATGTAGAAGAAGGGATCTATGTGTGCATGTAGAATAAGGGATCTATGTGTACATGTAGAAGAAGGGAACTATGTGTGCATGTAGAAGAAGGGATCTATGTGTACATGTAGAATAAGGGATCTATGTGTACATGTAGAAGAAGGGATCTATGTGTACATGTAGAAGAAGAGGTCTATGTGTACATCTAGAAGAAGGGGTCTATGTGTGCATGTAGAAGAAGGGGTCTATGTGTACATCTAAAAGAAGGCATCTATGTGTACATGTAGAAGGATGGGTCTATGTGTACGTGTAGACGAAGGGATCTATGTGTACATGTAGATGAAGGGATCTATGTGTACATGTAGAAGAAGGGGTCTATGTGTACATCTAGAAGAAGGGGTCTATGTGTGCATGTAGAAGAAGGGGTCTATGTGTACATCTAGAAGAAGGGATCTATGTGTGCATGTGGAAGAAGGGATCTATGTGTACATCTAGAAGAAGGGATCTATGTGTACATGTAGAAGAATGGATCTATGTGTACATGTAGAAGAAGGGGTCTGTGTCTGCATGTAGAAGAAGGGATCTATGTGTGCATGTAGAAGAAGGGATCTATGTGTACATGTAGAAGAATGGATCTATGTGTACATGTAGAAGAATGGATCTATGTGTACATGTAGATGAAGGGATCTATGTGTACATGTAGATGAAGGGATCTATGTGTACATGAAGAAGAATGGATCTATGTGTGCATGTAGAAGAATGGATCTATGTGTGCATGTAGAAGAAGGGATCTATGTGTACATGTAGATGAAGGGATCTATGTGTACATGTAGAAGAATGGATCTATGTGTACATGTAGAAGAAGGGATCTATGTGTGCATGTAGAAGAATGGATCTATGTGTGCATGTAGAAGAAGGGATCTATGTGTACATGTAGATGAATGGATCTATGTGTGAATGTAGAAGAATGGATCTATGTGTGCATGTAGAAGAAGGGATCTATGTGTACATGTAGATGAAGGGATCTATGTGTGCATGTAGAAGAATGGATCTATGTGTGCATGTAGAAGAAGGGATCTATGTGTACATGTAGATGAAGGGATCTATGTGTACATGTAGATGAAGGGATCTATGTGTACATGTAGAAGAAGGGATCAATGTGTACATGTAGATGAAGGGATCTATGTGTGCATGTAGAAGAATGGATCTATGTGTGCATGTAGAAGAAGGAATCTATGTGTACATGTAGATGAAGGGATCTATGTGTACATGTAGATGAAGGGATCTATGTGTACATGTAGAAGAAGGGATCTATGTGTACATGTAGAAGAAGGGATCTATGTGTACATGTAGATGAAGGGATCTATGTGTACATGTAGATGAAGGGATCTATGTGTACATGTAGAAGAATGGATCTATGTGTACATGTAGATGAAGGGATCTATGTGTACATGTAGATGAAGGGATCTATGTGTACATGTAGAAGAAGGGATCTATGTGTGCATGTAGAAGAATGGATCTATGTGTGCATGTAGAAGAAGGGATCTATGTGTACATGTAGATGATGGGATCTATGTGTACATGTAGATGAAGGGATCTATGTGTACATGTAGAAGAAGGAATCTATGTGTGCTTTAGAAGAAGGGGTCTATGTGTACATCTAGTAGAAGGGATCTATGTTTGCATGTAGAAGAATGGGTCTATGTGTACTTGTAGAATAAGGGGTCTATGTGTACATGTAGATGAAGGGATCTATGTGTGCATGTAGATGAAGGGATCTATGTGTACATGTAGAAGAATGGATCTATGTGTACATGTAGAAGAAGGGGTCTTTGTCTGCATGTAGAAGAAGGGATCTATGTGTACATGTAGATGAAGGGATCTATGTGTGCATGTAGAAGAAGGGATCTATGTGTGCATGTAGAAGAATGGGTCTATGTGTACTTGTAGAATAAGGGGTCTATGTGTGCATGTAGAAGAAGGGGTCTATGTGTGCATGTAGAAGAAGGGGTCTATGTGTGCATGTAGAAGAAGGGGTCTATGTGTGCATGTAGAAGAAGAGACAGTCGAGAGTAAAGACCCATGTTCAGAAAGTATACTTGACTTGACAGGCTGATTTTTGATTATCTTCGTGCACTTCGTTGATCTGCCTTGAATGTTTTTGTTTGTTTGTCAAGCGAATCCAAGTTTTAAATAGAGACTAACGAAATTCACGATAATAATCAAATGCGTCACGACTGAATTATTATTTACTTTCTGAACATGGGACTTTACAGTTGACGGTCGAGATAGAAGGCATGGCCCATAATCGCGTTTCCAGATATACAGCTACATAAAAGCCAGAAATCACTTTTATGTTTTCTTGTTGGTCTGCGGTTTGTCCACACATCCCAATAAAGGTGGAGGTTTGCATGTTGGACTACGTTTGATCACACATCCCAATAAAGGTGGAGGTTTGCATGTTGGTCTGCGGTTTGTCCACACATCCCAATAAAGGTGGAGATTTGCATGTTGGACTACGTTTGATCACACATCCCAATAAAGGTGGAGGTTTGCATGTTGGACTACGTTTGATCACACATCCCAATAAAGGTGGAGGTTTGCATGTTGGACTACGTTTGATCACACATCCCAATAAAGGTGGAGGTTTGCATGTTGGACTACGTTTGATCACACATCCCAATAAAGGTGGAGGTTTGCATGTTGGACTACGTTTGATCACACATCCCAATAAACGTGGAGGTATTCATGCTGGACAACGTTTGATCAAACATCCCAATAAAGGTGGAGGTATTCATGCTGGACTACGTTTGATAACATATCCCAATAAACGTGGAGGTATTCATGCTGGACTACGTTTGATAACATATCCCAATAAACGTGGAGGTATTCATGCTGGACTACGTATGATCACACATCCCAATAAAGGTGGAGGTATTCATGCTGGACTATGTTTGATCACACATCCCAATAAAGGTGGAGGTATTCATGCTGGACTACGTTTGATCACACATCCCAATAAAGGTGGAGGTATTAATGTTGGACTACGTTTGACCACGCGTCCTACACTGAAGACTATGCCGT
This sequence comes from Meghimatium bilineatum, assembly GCA_034231615.1. Lineage (NCBI taxonomy): Eukaryota > Metazoa > Mollusca > Gastropoda > Stylommatophora > Philomycidae > Meghimatium > Meghimatium bilineatum. The sequence goes on along the minus strand of CM067298.1, from coordinate 24,832,211 downwards.
TTTCCGAAATCTCTCAGAAATCTCAGATATAGACAGATTGAAAACATGCTCAATGTTGAAATGAGTGTACCATACAAAAAGAGATACATATAATTACTAAATATCTGATATAACGACATGTCTTCAGTACGAACAAGCCTTTATCGACTACTTTATATACTTAACCACACGAATAGATGAAGCAAATATCCATCCACTTAGAAAGTCATTTTCTAAGTTGAATATTTTATCTCCAATGTCACCGATTATAGTACAGGCTGTAAAATATTCTTTTCTCATTTCACTTATGTTGCGTTCCCTATGAGAATATTGTCTCCCCCTTGATCCAACTGGTAGTTTTATATAACCGTGTCCGAAATACGCATGTAAAAAAACCAATCCCATGAAATTCTACTTCAGATAGAAGATTTAGCATCGCCGTGTGATTTTAGATTGCTCGACAAATTAGAGGATTTAAAACAAAATAGAACGAATATTGAACTCTTCATTGAGTAGAAAAGCAATTCCAAAATTAAGGTGACTCACAAAATGTGACTGAAGGGGATGTCCATACATTACGTCTACATTTAGGAGGGAGGGGTCTGAAAATAGGTTGGATTGTTATTGACAAGACGCAATTGAGGGGGGGGGAATAAGGAGGGGAATTGACAGAAGCAGACGTCACCACAACAGTTTTTATATACTGATTAAATTGTCTGAATTTGAACATTATTTCTATAAGTGATGAAGTTATTTTGCTTTTCGCACTAGTTAAGAAAAAAAAAAAAGAAAATGGATGGCGGGGGGGGGGGGGGGGTTGTTTACTGACATAATTAAGCAAGGGACACGTACTAAGTCTAGATGAAAATAGATTTAACCAACAAGCACTCACGTGAGTACTGGATGGGAAAAGAAAACGAGGAAGACCTAAAACTACTCTAAAAACACCATACTTATAAAAAGGGAAACAATGCGCTGCAGGTCAATACAAGAACTAAAATATCAGACAGCGAACCGCAAATCATGGATAATCAAAACCTAAGCCGAATGTACCTACCGCCTGTGGAACGAAATGAGCAAACTAAATAAACAGGAGGGAATGTACTGAATTTTTAACAATGTGTCAAACATTGTGAAAAATGTGTTGGCGTAATTTGTGGATAAGTCCAAATATATTAACACGTTGGAGAGTTTTTGTAATCATTTGTAGTAAAACATGTTAACTATAGATGGCGAGTTCTATTAACACATGATAGACATAAACATGATAAAAATGGTTCTAATTATGTCACTAATTCAATAAAATCACGGAATAGTAGTAAAACTGATTCCCAATAGGTGACTAATTTCACAGAAACATGAGCACCTGCTTTGCCACAGGGGTCTGGAATTCTAGTTCCTGCTGTAAAGAATAGGAGCATTGATTTATTCCAGGAATGTCGTAGAATTCATTTAAGACACGTTGACAACTTGGTAGGCTGAGTATGCCGCAAAAACGTCTGTCTGGAAATTTTACCCTGTGGCATACTAACGAGTGTTGCAACATCACACCCGGGTAATTTCTTAATGCTATACACCCAAAGTATTATTTTTCCATATATTCTCCTTCTACCTTACTTCCCTTAAAGCAGAGCTGATTTGTAATTGTTCTATGTCTGATTTACCAGAGTTTGTCAGTTTCAACGAGAAGTTGGCCTGAGCTATATCGTTGATTAGTAAAATGTCCAATAGTTCGAATATCCCACAATAATGGAAATATGATCTTATGTAACCAAAAAGGTCAAGAGTATATTTTTGAAAGTGGCATGCATCGTTAGAATTAGGAATCAGAACTGACGTAGAACACACGAATGTATAATATACCTGAGTATTATTATTGGATATGAGCGGTTATTATTGTGTTACGGTCAAATCCATAGGTGTTCATTCTACCCCAGCAGATGTCAATGGACATTCATGAAAATGGTTTCTATTGCTCGTTGATTTCTCCTTATTCTGTCTCAGTGATTTCAATTCTTTCTCTAATCACATTGAAATCTAAATTTCCGTAAACTCTTTCTAGCTGCGCCATCCATCGCTGCGTCTACACTAATCATGGATCGCTTGATAAGCAGCTTGAACGTCGCCCTTAATCATCTTCGTTTGGTTTTCCAGTCACAAAAACGACGAGCTAGACGGACATCATCTGTTGTTAGATAATACACAGTAGTCATTATCAGTGAGATGTCATCGATTGATATACAATTTACAGACGCTTCGATTCCAGAGATTTCATCCATTGAATGCTCAAACGTGGAACTCGTACAAGTTTTCAACCCTAATGGAGTCCCAGTATTGTTATGATTCGGTTATGTGGCTGCGTGGTACAAAGCGCGTCTATGAGACAATGGTACGGCTTTGAGGCCGGTCTCAAGAAAATGTGCATCCGGTCCGCTCAGAAAGCAATGAAATGAATCATTATCATCATGTGACATAGTCGTTGCAGAAAGTGATCTTCCTTATGGATTCTCTGAATACTCCGCGATTCTAGGCGAGTTGACCCGCCACAGATAGAGACGTGTTTCAGCAATCTGATATATCACTGCACCATCGTCGTCTTGGATGCCCTCTTCCCCTGTCTTCAGCTACTATTCAGCTACTAATAGCACACTACTGAACATAAAACACTACCAAGAAAATCACAGAAGACAACAATTGCTGGGTCGATGGCTACATCGTGAAAATGATATACTGTCAATTTAACTTTATTATTGTTATTACTACCATGAAACTGTGGATGTGTAGATAACACTTGTTATAAACATTATATGGATGTGTACTTACTTACTGTGATTATTAAATGATGTTGCTGCTCCACTATTAGGTTCTTGGTCTTGTACTTGGATTGGTCTACCTTCAACTCACTATTGACCAGAAAGGTGTGATGAATATCAACGGTGCCATATTTCTTCTCATCACAAATACATCCTTTTCAAACATGTTCGCTGTCGTTAATGTAAGTATAAATAACTAATACAAAAATTGGTTTTATTAACTAGTATCACATGTCCACTATTTATGGTTATTGGTTGTAACCTTTTTGTTCATATAGTTTAATAAGCAAACCACGAGTGACGAGTGGGCTTGTAATCCATTCACCTGATTGTAGAGTGAGTTACGTGACACTAAACTTTCACAACTTCACAAGAAAAGACAACAAATAGCTAACGTGTAAACTGTTGACAATTCTTCGCGAACGTCACTGAGATCGCACGATTTGACTACTACGTTAGCACACCTTATCGATGTGACTGGAAGAAACAATTCACACAAAAACTAAAACGTGTACGGTGAGACCTCAGATTGGGAACCTCATAATTCGTTCTGGAAGCACGAGTGGAAACACTCGTATATCGAAGCTAATTTCCCTATAAATAATAATCGAAACGCAAATGATTTGTTTCTCAACTCAGAAAATTAAAGCAGATGTTTTTATATAAAAATACTGAACACAGAATACATTACAATACACGTGCATATATTTTTATATGTTTGTTACACATACATGTATGTACATTTTATATAAACAATCAAATGTATTAATGAAATGAAATTCTGGATGGTGTTATGGACCATAAAGAGGAGGAGGGTTTTTTGCTTACAGTAAGTGCCCTCTTTTAATCTTTGTCGGTTAATATTGTTTTTGCCCGCTGTAATCAAGGATGACCATTCAGCTCAGCTGGGATGATGATGAAGATGATGGGTATGCGGTGTGTTCGACTGTTATTAATGAGTATTATGCATGAATGGAGTTGTCCACCGCACAATGAGCATGTGTGGGAGTAGTCTGTGGGACATTGAGAATCATTTTCTTCTTCCAGCACGTTTTTTTGTTGCACAGCATCATATATGGGAGTCTTTGCAGCTATTGTACTATTCTTGAATTACGCCAGTCGGATCTGTTTTGTTTACGACTCTGTCATTAATGGGTGTCTCTATGTTGAAGTGACGTCTTAAGAGTATTTTAAAAACTGTTCTCTGGCCCTGCGGGAGCCAGTCTGGAATTCTCCATATAGCAACCTTTTTTTTTGTAGACGATGATGTTTCATGAAAATATTAACATCTCAACAATTCACAAAAAAATGTTAAAAAAGAGAATTTTAAAATGCTAAATCTATTCTATATTAATGTATGACTCAGAAACATGAACACTAAACAAACAATTGGAAGACATAATTGATGCCTTTGAGATGTGAATATATAGAAAATGGAGAGCACATCATGGAATGAGAAGAAAACAAGTAATGAGATTCTAACAACACTTAATATGAAGAAAGAATTATGAAGGGAAATATATATCAGGCAAATAAGGCAAATAAAATATGTTTGAAACATTAAAAGACATGACACCTTAATAAAGACCTTGCTTGATGGTAAAGTCGAAGGAAAGCGAGCAAGAGGTAGGCAGAGATACAAGTGGGAGAATAACGTCACAAGATGAACAGGTTACAGTCTAGCAGAGTACACCACCAAAATAAGAGACAGGGGATGTTGAAGATCTGTTGCAGTCAACCTTCGTTGCGGAGACAGCACTTGATGATGCTCTTTCATACCTTATATGTCCCGCCCAGCTTGTATGTGCCTACATCAACACTGTGTTCTTGCTTACAGACTTACATTACATCAGTACTTCACTGTATGGTATTTTATCCCACCAATTGATGTTAAGTAATCAAGGTAGCTTAGGTAAAAAAAATGCGTTTTCTACCACGTCTATCATATATAGTCATTGTTTCACAGGCATAAAGAAGCGATAATATTACTGTTGCCCGATGCTGTATAATAAATAATAGTCAAGCTGTCAGAGATATCCCACAAATTGAAGAGTGCTGTAATAATAAAAATAAGACATCATAACACATATGATAAAATATTATTATCACTGATAACTAATATAACTAATACATAGCAACATACCGAATGTAATGTAAATGAGAAATAACAAAAGCACAAAAAAGCAAAGAATAAACAAACAAAAAATATGACATTTATTGATTATATATAGGATACTTGTAAACTTTATATTATGTGTACATACACAAAATCCGTGTTCCTTTGCATATCGAAGTAAGTCGCCACTATTACTGAGCAAGTCATTAAAGTGACAACAGGCTGTTTCTGATAACTTGGTAGGCAGTTGAGAAGTGATGTGAAAACTTTTGAATGATGCTAGTTCATAAATCAATTACCCTTCACATGTATGAACAATTTGAACTAACTTTGAAATTTATGAACAATATTAAATATTAATTACCTTTCACATTTATAAACAATATTAAATATTAATTATCTTTCATATTTATGAAAAATATTAATTATCTTTCACATTTATGAACAATATTAATTATCTAGTATTCTTTCCAATACCAGTCTTTTCCCCAAGAACTTGCAATATTTCTCAGAGAGTACGGGACTGGTTTATACAGGGCAGACGTATACTACTTGACCAAAAGTATTGCAGAAGTAAGTGTTACCAGAGCCCTTTATCTTTCTCTAACCATTATTTTAACTTTGTTGTGGTTCATGGTTATGTTTATTTCACTTTATTTAATACCGATACAATTAACAAGTAGATCTTTGACGTTTTTTTGGAGTAGAGAAAACAGAGGGAATATGGAAATAATAGAGCTAGCGAAATAAAGGTGACAGAAAGAAATATGTAGATCATTGAGATAGAAAGAAAGTGACTAGAGTATGCGTAATATTTTGTTCCTGTTTTTTTCCATCAGAAGCTACAACGAAAATACACTGAAGATATTATATGTAAAAAAAACCAGGATCTGTAAAAATAACTGTGTTATCAATTGTCTCTGGTTTTCAGAAAAGATCTATGACAATTGCCAATTATCTGCAACAAGTATCAATGAACTGTGTCAAATATATATCATTTATCTGTGTGAAATATGAATGCTCTATGCCAAATATGAATGGTCTGTCAAGAGTTAATTAGCTTTTTTGAAATATCAATACTCTGATGAAATCAGGTATAAATTATTTGTGTCAAATATAAATGAACAAAATCAATGTGACAGTTTAAAAAGTTATTTTTGTAAAAAAAAGTTATATCTAAGCAAACTGTACAATTGTCCCACAGCTGCCTCTCTTTGGTGCAGTCAGCATTATGTTTACAACTCTCACATATTGGATGATTGGTGAGTATATACATGTGGTAATATGTAGTTGGCCTTGAATAAGTGATTTATGAGGTATGTCAAATAAAATATCTATACCTACTTCATAGGCTGCAACAAGGCCTTTGTCAGAGTCCAACATAAAAAAATTAATTCAATGTCTTCAAGAAATAGGCGTAGAAGATACAAAAAAGACTGATTAGAAAATTAGGAATAAAATGCATTAATTAGCGAAAAGTGAACAAGAACTACAAAGACTACACGACTACTAGAAGTCGATAATTCAAGTAAAGAATATGGACTAGATATAAACATTTTTAAAAAACCATGCTAATCATCAAAATCACAGAATAATGGCTAAATATGTAATACATAGAGAGATAATACAAGTAGAACATTATCAATATCTCAGACGCATAAACACGAATTATGGCAGGTGTGAAACAGAAGTTAAAAGTAGAATAGGAATGGCTTAAAGTACTTTCAATGCCATGAAGAAAATATTAACATCTAAACAAATTACAAACAAGCTAAAAATGAAAATAATAAAATAATACATCTATTTTATATTAATGTATGGCCCAGAAACATGGACAATAAACAAATAATTAAAAGACAGAATTTATACTTTTGAAATGTTGATATACAGAAGAATAGGGTGAACATCATGGACAGAGAAGAAAACAAAGAGGCTGAGGACATTGAGACTACAAAAGTGATCGGTTAGTTTCATTGATACCATATGAAGATTGAGAGATGCAGCTAAATTCCTCTACTCAAAATGACTATTATAAGTGATGAATATACATCACCAGTACCACATAACAAGACAGTATGAAAGTGATAACACAAATTCACTGAACTGCCAAGAATGAGAAAGCAATCACTGTTTTCCATACAAAGAGAGACTTTGAAATTAACCAAGACGGCGAAGATGTCGATGTTGCCAAAAAGGGGAAAGCAGATCTTCAACTAGAGTTTCAATCTATTCTGGATATTTTGTCTATCAAAATAAGAATTCATCAAATGAAGCTAGCAGCCAAATGAAGGATCTTTATCTACTACTCTTTGCTAACATGTAGAGTGCCTGTCAATTCAATAAGAGTTGCTGAAGACGTGGACTCTGGAGAAGCATCTACAAGTACTTAACTGAAATTCGAAGCACCACCACCATCTATTGACCCAAGATTATTTCCACCATGGCGACTAGAAGTGGCTTCCGTACTATTCGATTTCACTCATTGCCGACGACTAATTGAGAATCATCTTCAATTTATTTGTGAGAAGAGAGGAGGTGATGTTATTGTGAAATATTTAGATAATGTGTTAATACCATTATACATCAAATTGTGAAATATTACTACAAAAGACCAGAAGCGCTGACGTCTTACAGTTTCGCCTTCCACCCACGTCAACCCAACCGAGTGATGAGGTTAAATCTTACGAAAGAGACCCATAGATCTATGTGTGTGAAATGTGAACAATCATAATGAATTATCATTTTTCTCCAAAGAGAGAGGGTGTAGCCATGATACACCAAAACCTAGTTAATTGCTATTTCGAAGTGTCATCAAGGAAAGAGAATTAACTTTTGATTGGAGAAATAAGAATTTTGAATGTTAGATTAATTCATGAAACACACCCGTTGAGAAATGACTTGAACTGAGATTATTGCACTGGATAGCTGCTGAATTCAGGATTAAGTATTATTAGACTTATTTATGAGATTTGTGTCCTTAGATTTTGATAAGGCTAGACTAGCAGAAAGTGGGATACTTGTTGGCTAATTGAGTAAGGGGTTGTTGCCTATCACTAAGAACCTGTTTGGATGATAATGGGTCTGAAAGTCTATGCACATTTTTGATTAAATGTAATTATTGATGCAAATAATATTAATTTAATAAACATTCATTTACACCTGCAAATGACAGGTGATGTATTATTAATTCTCTCAATTTAAGTAAGTACAATTAATTAGCTTTTATTGTAATCCTATTCTTCTGGGTCATGACAGAGATAATCCATTGAAGAGTATTACCACTATCGAGGATCCTTGAAGGAAGAAAAGAGAAGAAAAGAAAGGATCTACATTGAAAATCACGCGCCAAAGACATCGAAAGATGGAAGCAAGGAAAGATAAAATAATACACTATAGGATCACAAGAAACCTAAAATAAAACACAACGCAAACTAAAACTATTCGATGGAACCATGTTAGAAGGAAGGTGGGAGCACTTCTTTATTGGAACCGTTGAATTGATACAAACTCTCAACGGGCTTATTGGTTCCTATATCCCATCGTCATTATATTAATTCCAACTTAAAAATAAAAATATTTAAAAACCATCTTTAACATAAGAATCAAGACTCACTACATAGGTAATTGAATATATGTGGGCTTACACAAAAATCAAGGTTCACTACATAGGTAATTGAATAGATGTGGCTTACACAAAAATCAAGGTTCACTACATAGGTAATTGAGTAGATGTGGGCTTACACAAAAATCAAGGCTTATTACATAAGAGTAAAAGCTCACTGCATAGATACTTGTATAGATGAAGAGATGTGGGCTTACACAAAAATCAAGGCTCACTACATACGAGTAAAAGCTGACTGCAAATCAAGGCTTACTACATACGAGTAAAAGCTGACTGCAAATCAAGGCTCACTACATACGAGTAAAAGCTGACTGCAAATCAAGGCTCACTACATACGAGTAAAAGCTGACTGCAAATCAAGGCTCATTACATACAAGTAAAAACTGACTGCAAATCAAGGCTTACTACATAAGAGTAAAAGCTGACTGCATAGATAATTGTATAGATGAAGAGATGTGGGCGTACTCAAGAATCAAGGTCCACTAGATTTTTATTTCATTAACCAATGATTTTCAGTTGCATCGTGGCTGATCTGATGCAATACGGTCTACAGCAGGGGTCAGCTACCTATGGCACGCGTGCCACACTTGGCACGCCAAAAAACTTCATATGGCACGCACTCTTCACGTTTCTTGTATAAAGTTGATTATAAATCGATTAGCGGGGTTTCCTCGCTCATTACGGCACTTGGGCGTGGCACTCTGAATAATTTGAAACCTTAAGTTGGCACACAGTTAGCAAAAGGTTGCCGACCCCTGGTCTACAGTATGATATTGGCTAATTTTCTTATTAATGACTTATTTCACTACTCATTGATTTTTCATTGGTTGTCACAGAAAGTATAAACATAGTGACCAATGCAAATCACGGGAATAATCGAAGGAGTAATTACCAAGACTGACTTTCCAATAAGTAGTAGGCCTTATATAGTAGATGATCATATCTGATGGATCACAAATGAGATATACCGCATTCTTAAATATTTCTTAGTTCATTTCGTCATTGGGAATTAGCATGTGGATGCTAACATCCCATGCAAAATAGGAATGTAGACAGATTTTCCGGCGTGGCTACAAAGACTCTTGATATTAGTTTCAGTAGTACATTGAATCGAGGTGATATTTTGAAATGCAATTGAGGAGTGTTACCAGTTGGATATTATGAGATGTATTTCTTCTTCTGTGTTATGGCAGAATGCGGGACTTCGAAGTGAAGCGAGTTCGTGCAAGAAACGAGTAATATATAGGAATCAGTAGAAGAGTTACCAATCAACACAGAATCTGAACAATCAGCATATGCCGAAGGGCATAGTCCTATAGAATATGAGCTCGGAGCATTTATTGAGTTGTCTGGAAAGCCGTAATAATGATCACGCGACTAGGTAATTATTCTCGGTAAAGCCACAATAATGCTTGCTGTGATTTTTTTGTGGCTGTTTGTTTTTTTAAATAAAATCTTATAAAATTCTTCTAGTATAAATCTATATAAACATTACTATTCGAAAGAACAATTCTTGTGTTTTGTTTTCCTATATTTAGGTTTGTATGGAGCATGGGACGCATATCTCATTGCTGTAGGCGTGCTTCTCCTCACAGCCAATGTTGCTGTGTCTTTCGGTCAGTATATCGATGTTTAGTAACCAGCATGATTTGTGATACAGTAAATGTAGTATTACATACAATTAAGAGTCTGTAAGAGAGATAAAGAAAGGGGAAAAGGGATAGAAAGAATGAGGGGGAAGTTCGTTCATATTAAGAAATTCATTTAAGATTGAAACTAATGCTACTGCATGACCATCGACAAATATATGCTTTCACATGCTTTCCCATTGGGATTATCCTTCGAAAGTGATGCTTTTGACTTTTCCTGTGATTTTAACTGGCTATCAATATAAAGTACACTTAGTGAACAATGAAAATAACGGGAAAAACATATGCACCACTTTAGAAGGACGATTCAAATGAACTAGAAGGTCTTAATTCGCGATGGTCACAGCTTGTGTCTCGAGTGCGACAATAAATACCATATCGATCCATTGTTGGCAATGTGGGTGATGTTTGGAACGTATAGAGAACGTGAATTGACAAATTAACTTGTCTCCATCAACATTATAAGAAAGTGGGTTAAATTATAAATCATGCTTCTAAAGTGACGAATCTGACTTTATGTGTGAATATTTTTGTCTGTCTGCACACATTATACGCAAAGTAAAGTATGAAAATTATGGGAAAGATATGCAACGCTTTGAATGGATGACTCGCCATGAGCTAGCAGGATTGTTTAATTAACAAAAGACACGGTTAAAGCTGCTATAGGATGACAACGTAGTTAGAAGTTATATTTTTAGCAGGTTAGATCTATTCTACACATCTCTTGTAAGCCTACTTTAAGTGTCCGGTTTTGAAAACATATCGAAGTTAAATCGCTTTTAGAAAATTGGGAATCCGATTGTGCAATAGACAATGCTAAAATGAATGACTAGTTGTAGGAGAACATAAATACAGGAAGAAAGTATTAATGTGCATCCGTGTCTTGGGCTCATAAAGGATTTGGTACGAAGTAATCAAGGATTATATCATTGTGTTATCAATTTCAGACGGCACACTAACTAAAGAACACGAGAGAACGCGCACTTGGCGTGAAATGAGATGTCCGAGAAAAGCAGCAATAAGAACAAGAATAGATCATATAAATAATGAGGAGATTAATTAAAAGAACTGTTGGAACAACGTCTATGGTGAAATATATTGAAACACAAAGACGGGCTCAGAGATGACATGCACACCAGGGTGCACAGGCCGGCGCTCCATAGCTGATCGAGCATCAGGGTCAGCGAAACACAGCTGGCCAAGACCCTCAGTACACTTCCACGCAGTGGGCCTGGAAAACAAAGTACAGCAACCCTGCTGCAGCCTGGCCAAGTACTAGGGATCGAAGATACGAGAATGCCAACCCGGCCCAAAAAATGCTGACTGAAGACGGATGTGTCAGGTCGAAAGTCGCAGATAACGCAGCTTGCTGTAAAACATTACACAACGCAGATCACCCTTATACGTCCTTCTCAGGATGGTCAGCGGAATGCTTTCAGAGGGTCCGCCGCAAGGCGTTAGAAGAAGAAGAAGAAGAAGAAGAAGAAGAAACACAGAGACTAACATGATTCGGCCACTAATTGTGAATTAATCCATGGCAAATAGTAATATCATACACCAAATAAATGAACACATCAAGATGCAGAGGAAGATCAAGATGTGGATTGAAGGAGTTACCAACGTTATGGGACGTCAAAATAGTACTGCATATCAAGTGACTAATCGTGCCATAGCTCGAAAACCGATCGTCATTACAACTTGCAACGCCCAACAGTAACAGAGAAAACACAATATATAGCTGCATTAAGTATTTATATTCACAAATGATATGGAGGTATTTCTGATAGAGTACGACGTCGTTAGCATCATGTGACATATACTTCCCAGAACGTTGTCTTTATAACTGATGTCCTGAAACCGACTATCCTGTGCCAATCTGCCTGCCTCCTCCAATGATATCTTCACACCGTTTTTGATGTCATCTGTCCATCTCCTTCTATGTTTGCCTCTTCTTATACTTCCCGGAAATCTGCCCTCGAATATGCGTATTTTCATGCCATTTGAAAAAAAAAATTATAAAATTAATTTTTATAGAAGTCCGAAATATTTGTTTTCTATGTAAAATTGTAGTCATCATCCTTCATCTATTCAGCATATTCAAAATCTCTCTATTTCTTATCTTTTCTGTCCCGGAAATTGTTAACATGGTCATATACCACTTCAGTTCGAATGCCGATATTCTTTTTTTCTTGGCAGTATTCTTTCCATCTTTGTATTATCTGTTCCATTTTTAGTATTTTACGTTTTATATTCCACGTCAAGTTCGACAGCTCTGATAAAACATTATGGAGAATAGATAATTATTTACATAAATCATAGATACACTGATCATATAGTATGTAGGTCGCAGATAAGGGGATGTTTGGGGTGTTAAACACACCCCCTCCCCCACTTAGCAAATCAGTAAATCCAATCGTAACATTACTTTTAGTACTAGGAACTTGGTCAAAAATAAACTCCCCTTCCTTAGCAATATTTTCAACCAGATCATCACGCTTTCATAAAAAATACGATAATTTGACACACGAAAACGTACGCTCTCTTTGAGGTGATAGTTCTAACGCACTGGGCAGCATGTACACACTGCGTCCGGGCATACTAGTTAAACCGTTTTCTTTGGGTTCAAGATGTCTCGGATTCAAATCCCACATGGGTCGTAAAATCCCACTCTGGTCGAAATATTGACACCGTGTATCCTCTTTCCACGCCCCCCTTGTGATTTATATGGATTATCTTTTGAACCTTCGAAGATGTGATAGAATCAAGAACACAACGCCAGCAGAATACTAAATAGAAATAATAAACAAAATATAACGCTCTCAAAAATGTATAGTATTAAAGTCTGTTTCTTGATCAAATTCCCCAGACGGTAACGTAAACGTGTTCTCCGTTTGTATTATCATAAACATCTGATAAGCTGTCAGAGTATAGGGCTATACTACAATAGTCATTGTTCAGTAAGAACGAGAACATGTACACCTGATAATGTTCAAATTCACTCGGGAGTGATACATGGATGTGTGCTATCCCATACCAAACAGATTACATCTGCAAAATAGCAAAGACAACGGAAGGAAACAATCTGAAGGATGACACAAACGGGGTGCAAAGGGAACGCATTGCTCTAGGCGGACCCAGGGTTAGCAGATAACCAAGATCCCAAATGTACCTCCACGCGGTGCACCCTGGAAACAGAAATACAGCAGCTCGAGCTGATTCTGGCCAAATCTTTTGGGGATCGTGTCCGAGAATGTGGAGTTAGCAGATGGAAAGAGATTTGACTGCACAAGAGACAGACAATATCTCCGACACCACCAGCATCACCACATATAGCGACACTGTCGACATACAGTGAAGCTAGTCAGTCCAGTCCGAACATTGGAGGGGCGGCCAATGTAAAATGCACGTAAAGGTAAATGCATGGCGAGAGACAAATATGTTTCATACAGAGTACAATGAAACAATAAAAGGGCAGAACAGCGCTAGAGGGCAGCGCGAACTACAAATAGAAAGTGAAAAGTCCCTAGGAAAGGGAACTACAAGCTCCGTCAGCTCGAGACGGGCTTCTAGTTACCAGAGTTCCTAACAGGCAGAGACCCAGACCCATCCATCGGCGTTTGGTAAAGCAAAAGACCTAACCCAACTCTAATGTCGAGCCTTCCTAAACCGGAAATATGCTTGCAGAGAGAAAGGGTTCCGTACTCGATTCGCTCAGGCACAAAAGGGACAACGATTTAGCCCTGGCCCAACTCTACTGTCAGGTTTTCCTACACCGGAAATACACTTGAAGAGAGAAAGGATTCAGTACCTGATGGGCTCAGGCGCTATTGGGACAAGGACGCTCAGCTCGAGAACGCCTTGCTCCCAAACGCGTGGTGTGAGACTCGAACTTGGACAAGGGGTACACGATGTCGGTGAATGACACCTCGGCTAAGAGGGCGAAAGAGCCAGGGTCCAACTCCTCTGTTGAGTTCTTCCCCTTAAGGAACCAGGCTCACGGATGAGAAACGGTTCGGTACCCAATGGGCACAGGCACAGCACGTCCAATTACACGAGGCAAGTTCATAGACAGTGGAACACCTCGTTCGAGTTAGACGAGAGCAAAACATCGTCTGATCTAAGAGTCTCCACTACGCGTGCCTGGAGACAGATATAGAGGCTGTCACAGGCTAAGGGTAGCCCACCCGAATTGTCAAGGCATGCCGAAATCGGATGTGCTAGGTCTACAAGGCGCATAACGGTGGCACAACGTAATCACGCTCCCGGCGGAAATCGCACGGATATCCGTGATGGTTACAATGGAGCGAACGAAAAACAAACAAACAAACTTAAACAAACTACTATTTGCAAATGACCAAGAACTAGTATCATCATCAGATAAGGAACTACAAAGACAAATAGATAGATTACATCAAACATGCCATACCTTTAACATGAAGATAGATATAGAAAAGACCGAAGTAATACAGATAGGAAGAACAGAAAGAAACACCAATATAATTATTGGAAACAACAGATTTAACCATGTAATAGAATTCACTTACCTAAGAAGTAATATAACAACAGACGGCAGGAGCAGCAAAGAAACACACAATAAATCATACCAGCTCTAGGGCAAGTGACAGCAATCTTCAGAAACTAAAATGTAGATTTATACACCGAAATAACACTATTCAAAACAATTATTATTCCGTGATACCAACGCCAAACATGTACAGCGACAGCACAATACAAATGTAAACTTGTAACAGCTGAAGTAGCATTCTTTCTCAGAATCTTAGGATTATAGCTAAGAGACAAAGGGAGAAATGAGTACATTCGACAAAAAAAGTGCACCACCCTAATCTTGGAATATATTAAAAGACAACACATCAAATGGTTTGCACATATCAGCAGAATACAATCAGAAAGCATACCGCAGTAATCTATGTTACTATGTTACACAGATACAGTGAAGGCAGACCTAGTGACTGACCACGAAAACGATGGACCACTGAAATAAATGAGACGATAAATTCAACAATAAACTCAGCACACAGGAGGTTCGTTACAGAAAACTCTTCTACCCCTGTCGCTAAAAGGCAACAAAGGGTTTTGGGAAAAGATAGAGTAATAATGTATTAAATCGTATACATTTTCATTATGTCTTTCATAGTATAGTGTTGTTTTTGTAACATATCACTACTTTTCCGTAATGAGTGTGCTGCTTAACCTGTAGTAGCATATACTATGAGATTATACAGTAAGAAAGACAATTTGAACATACATATTACTCCACAGGTTATCTCATTTCTACTATAAGTGGATCCGTCACAGTAGCGTTGGCTATAGGACCTCCAATACTCATTCCTTTCATGCTCTTTGGAGGTCTCTTTGTGAACAACGGGTTAGTGTTGCCTTGTGTTACCTGAGAAAAGAATGCTATGTTTACTATAAATTTGTCAACTCATGTACATTTAAATGTGAATCACAGAAGTAAGTGTAAAAAATAGATAACATGCAGAACAATTGTGTTAAAATGTTATGAAGCGTGTGCTCTAATATCAGAGATAGATATAAGCACGAGGCAATTCGGAATTGAACTCATGCTCATCAAAACACAAGCTAAAGGTTACTATAACATCCTAACTATCAATGTTAAAAATAAATAACTGACAGTAAAACAAATAACAAGAACAATTTTCCAATTTACGGTTCCACAGGGAGTTTTCTCAAGAAAAGTATAGCCATAAAAAAACAACACACGCACATCCATAACAATATTGGAAACTGGAACGGCTTGGACATGATTTTTTTTTCACCACACAATATTAGCAAGTTCAAGTAATGTCGGATATCCTCTGACAATTGGTTATTTACAAACGTAATCTGCAGCATGTGGTGAATGTTTATTGTCAACTAACTCCACCAAATTTGTATCGTTGCTTCTTTGACATCGACCACGATCAGTTGACATCGACCATCGTGTTATACCTATGACCATACATTTCGTACAACAACCATTGCCTTTGACATTGAACATCATTCTTTTACAACGATCATCATCGTTTCTTCATGACAACCACTCTGTAACATTTCCTATATTTCTTTACAATGGCCTTCATCTTCGGACAGACACCATCTTCCTCTGACATAGACTATCATCATTTAACAGCTACCATCATCCTTTAACATCGACTATCATCATTTAACGGTGACTATCAGGATTACAATTCGCCACACTTAAACAAGTAACAGAGAACAGGGAGGCATGGCTGGATTTCTGTGTTGATGTTTCCACACATATGACCCTGAAGTGGTATTGGTTGGATGATGAATAAGGATATGGCCAATACATAGACAAAAGCAACTTATTTCGTCAGTCAAACACTAAATATTCATTACAGTTTTCAAAGAAATATGACTTTCTTGCAATCACTAAAAATATTGCAAGTACAGTGCCTGATGATCACAACATTCCGGGAATTTGGTCTTTGATAGGTTTCATTGCAGCGGAGGTCATGACGAGTCTTGATTTGTTGTTCACACAAGCATATTGACATGTTTCATTGCAGCGGAGCCCCATCAAGACCAGCACCGTGCAGAGGTGATGGGGCTTAGTTCAGCCATCAGGGGCTGGAAACTAAGACTGGTCGGGCAGTCCCACTCGAGCAGGAACATAGTCCTGCCCTAGTAAGCAGAGTGCTGAAGACGGAGGCATCCAGCCAAAAGGCGCACATATAATCAGGATGCCACGCACAAAACACAATGGAAACATGTCTGTATTTATAAATAGTTATGGTACCTGCCCTGTGGCGGACATTCAGGCAGGGACGGTGTCGGGTCCTATACCTCGAAAGGGCCCAACCTCAGTTACTGGAAGTCCTTCTCAATTGCCCTGAGGAGCCAGGAGGCAAGGGAATAGAGCTACTGGCCAAACAAACAAACGACCAATAAAAATAATGCACTGGAATGCTGAGGGTGTCAACAGTAAAAGAGATGAATACAGCAAAAAATTGGAACTTGTAAATGTCCTCAGTGAAGAACAAGTTAATATATGCTGTATCCAAGAAACACACCTCAGCAGCGACATAGACTTCAAAATCAGAGGCTACCAGAGGCTGACAGAAAGGACAGGCGAAAGGGTGGAATTCTGACACTTGTTAAAAACAATATCAGCGCATGTCAGCTTGAAGTATATATGGAAGGGGCAGAATACCAGATGCTCCACCTGAAAACAGACAGTGCAGAATTCCATCTCCTGAACTACTACTGCCCAAATGATAAACCATTGGCACTAGACACAATTCCAGACAAAGAGAGACTTATGGTGTGTGGTGACTACAACAGCCACTCTCAGAGCTGGGGCTATGATCATATCGACAAAAGAGGTGAGGAACTTGAGAGCTGGCAGGATGAAAATAATCTCATCCTTATTAACCAGCCAGCAGACTCACCAGCGTTCTGCTCGAGAGCATGGCACACCACCTCTACACCAGACCTGGCATTCCACTCACCAGGCTTGGAATGGAACATCACACGTGTCGTTGGAAAGCAGCTTGGAGGTAGTGACCACAGACCAGTATTTCTGGAAATCCACAATGAATTTACCAAGGACAGCAGCACGCTCACTAGGTGGAACTATAAAAGGGCAGACTGGAAAATGTACCAGCATTTAACCAGTGTTCTAGCTAGGGACATGAACTTGGACAAAGACATCAATAGAGCAGTGAGTGAATTTAATAGATGTATACTACATGCTGCTAGTAAAACCATACCCAGGGGGCACACACAAACCCTACTGGAATGATGAACTGGAAAAGCTGCAAAATGAGATGGAGACATCTAGACAGCAGGCTGAGAACAGACCTAGCCAAGAACATCACAACAAATATCAGCAAACAAAGGCTAAATTTCAAAGAGACAAGTTACAAGCCAGACGGAGCAGCTGGAAAGAAAAACAGAGTCACTGAACCTAGAAAGAGATACTAGGAAATTATGGAAACTTGTAAAACAACTAAATGATGAAGGTACAGGGAGAAATACCAGGATCACATTATATAAAGATAGAAACATTTTAACAGGTAAACATGCAGCTGATTACGTTGCAGATTCCTTTGCAGAAGACAATAACGTCAAAGTCAGCCCAGACAAACAACAGGAGTTTTCGAGAGAACCAGCAAAACATTGTACAAGGCGAACGTATACCTGAAGTCATGGAAGCACCAATAACAATGAGAGAACTGGAGCATGCAATATCCAAATTGAAAATGAAAAAGTCCCCTAGAGCTGATGGAGTTTCCAATGAAATGATTAGTAACCTGGGAATTGCAGCAAGAGCAAAGCTACTGCAGATCTTTAACACAAGCTGGTCCACAGGTAATGTACCACAGGCGTGGAGAGAAGCAATAATGATACCACTCCTCAAATCAGGAAAAGATGGCAACACAGTCTCCAACTACAGGCCCATCAGCCTCACAAGCTATCAATGCAAAACAATGGAACGCATTATCAATCTTAGGATGCAGTGGTACCTTGAAAGTGAAAACCTTCTTGTATCACAGCAAGCAGGTTTCAGACAGTGCTACTCTAATGAAGATCAGGCAACCTACCTCTCCCAAGAGATTGATGATGCCTTCCAAGATAAGAAACTGGTACTAGCAGCATGGATAGACCTCAGGAATGCATTTGATAAGGTCTGGAAAGAAGGGCTCCTAAAGAAATTGCGAAATTGCAGGGTTAGCTCAAGAATGTACAAATGGGTAAAAGCATACCTGCATAATAGAAGAGCCAGGGTACAATTTGATGGTCGCAAGACCAAGAAAGTTCTACTGCGTCATGGAGTCACCCAGGGAGGAGTCCTGTCACCCACACTTTTCTTGGTTTACATCAATGACCTAGATGCTGAACTACCACATGGGACCAAAGTGGCAATGTATGCTGACGACCTGGTGATCTGGTGCATGGAAAAACATGCGACAGTGGCCACTAAACAAATACAAATAGCTATCGATGCCCTTATCTTATGGGCACATAGATGGTGCGTCAGCATTAACACAGATAAGTGCAGCACTACACTCTTTACCCTCTCACCAAAACAAAAAGCTGGTTATATCAAGATAGATGGAGAGCTCTTGAAAGAAGACAAACAACCCACATACCTCGGAGTTACTTTTGATGATAAGCTGACATGGAAGCAGCACATAAACAAAGCAACAACAAAAGCCAGGAGGATGTTAGCTATCCTGAGAAAACTAAGTGGAACCACATGGGGAGCCAGTTGAAATATACTCAGTAAAGTTTACCAGCAAGGCATAAGACCACACCTGGAATATGGTTCAGCTACATGGTGTCCTGCATCAAACTCCACATTACAAGATCTAGATAAAGTGCAAAACCAGGCACTTAGAATAATGTTGGGAGCAATGAAATCAACACCCATAGCAGAGATGCAGAAAATGGGAAGAATGCAAACACTTGGCGAACGCAGAGACACAAACGTACTAATTCAAGCAGAGAAGTTTCAGTGTATGCCAAGTCATCCAATGAAGGAAAGATTCCAAAATCTAGCAATTGGACGACTGAAAAGGAGCAGCTTTATCCATCAAGCTAAACGACTCCGTAGACAACTTACAGACCTACCTGAAGTTGACAGCCCCTTAAGGTCTGTACCAGAACAAACCCCGTGGAGTGAAGCCATGGAATTCCAATATACATTCAGACCCATGTGAAAGGAATACTAAGCGAGGACGAACAGAACAGTGTGCAGCGAAGGACAGTCACCCTCAGTCTCCTGGATGAGGAATATCCACAAGATCTATAGGTCAGAGTATACACAGATGGTTCAGCACAGAATGCCGTGAGGAATGGAGGTGCAGATGTATATATAGAATGTCCACACAAGCCTAGAGATACAATCAGAACACCGACAGGAAAATTCTGCAATAATTATGATGCTGAAATATATGCAATTAGTGTGGCAGCTAAAAAACTGCTGAACTCCAACTCTGGCTTATGTAAGGTATTCCTGACAGATGTAAGGTCATTGCTTCATGCTCACCAGCCTGGAAAACTAACAGACTTGAAAAAACTACTTAGCGAATTGTCGTACCAGTACAGGGTAACCATGCAGTGGATACCCTCTCACTGTGGAATACCAGGAAATGAAAAAGCAGACCAACTGGCTAAGGAAGGTGCTGCCGAAGACCAACCAGAAATACCAATCACCTACCATCAGAAAAAACAGATGATCAAGTCAATAAGAAAGCCACAAACACCAACACATGATGACTATCACATTATGAACAGATCAGAACAAGTTATAATTCTACGTCTCAGAACAGGACACAACCGACTCCGCAGTCACATGTATACAAAGTTCAAGATTGGCAACACGGCGATGTGTGCATGTGGACAGGCAGCACAGAGGGCCAAACATATACTTTAAGAGTGTTCTGAGCATGAAACGCTGAGACAGACATATTGGCCAGAGGAAACAACACTGGAATCAAAGCTCTATAGGCCACTGTATGAACTACAAAAGACAGTGAGTTTTATTAAAGAGACAGAATTACAGATATAGACATGTTTCAAGTGAACGAAAGAAGAAGAATAAATTGCAGCGGAGGTCATGTCCAGTCTTGTTTCGTTGTTCACACAAGTATATTGACAAGGCCATACACGAAAGGGGAAATCAGACCATAATATGAGTGCTATCCGTGATGTAAGACTCTATTCATATATCTGCGTTTCTTGAAGTCTGCATCATATTCATTTTACTAGATATACTTCTTATTTGATTGTTGAAGTGTGTGCACTACCAAACATCGGGCTGAGATTTAAAAGAAAGCAATGTACATATACACGACTGTACATCACTCTGCATTCTACGAGGGGGAGTCAATAAGTAAGTCACAAATGGCTCTTTAGAAAAAAACTGAAGACGATAAAAACCTGAAAACTGCTTATTTTTACACATACATTATCCCTTTACTTCTCAACATAATTTCCACCAACATTGATGCATTTATCCCATCGTTTTATGAGTCCTCCCAAACCTGCTGCGTAGAACTGCGTGCTCTGCTTTTTAAGCCACATTTTCACTTCACATTCAACTTCTGCGTCAGTCGCGAAATGCTTCCCGCCAAGGTGGGTTTTTAGTGGACCAAAAAGGTGAAAATCACTAGGGGCTAAATCGGGGCTGTAAGGAGGATGTTCCAGAATTTTCCAACCAAGATTTTTTATTTTCTCCTGAGTTAATCGAGCCGTATGTGGTCTAGCATTGTCATGAAGGAGTAGCACTCCTCTAGTCAGCAGCCCTGGACGTTTTCTTCGAATTGCATCCCGAAGCACTGATAGAACTTCACAGTATGATTCAGAATTCACATTGTCACCTTTCTTTTTGAAATTGGTTAAAAGCACTCCTTGACAATCCCAGAACACTGTCAGCATAACCTTCCCTGCTGGGTGAAACCTTGAATTTTTGGACACAAGGCGAAGAAGGATGTTTCCATTGCATTGAAGCACGCTTTGATTCAGGCTGGTAGTGATGCACCCATGATTCGTCCCCAGTAATAATCCTGTTCATCATGTCTTCTCCTTCATTTGCGTATTGACAGAGATGCTCAATGACAAGCCTAATCGGTTCATTTTGTGTTCGTCCGTCAATTGTCTGGGCACCCACCTTGAACACACTTTCTTAAATTTCAATCGGTCATGCATGATGCTGTATGCTGAACCATGTGAGCACCCTATTGCAGCTGCTACAGCGTCTATCGTTACTCGTCTGTCACCTCGAATCATCTCCTCAACCCGCTGCACAGATGCGTCTGTTGCAATTTCAACAGCACGACCAGATCGGATTTCGTCAACAATTTTAGAGCGTCCTTGAGAAAATTTTTTTACCCAGCTGTGCACCGCTTTACGGGACAAACAATTGTCAGCATAAACAGGAAGCATTTCTTTATGAATGTCTTTTGCAGGCAGTCCTTTTGCCCATAAAAAACGCACAACAGCACGTTGTTCATTGATTGTACACTCTGTAAGTACAGTAGCCATTTTGTTTTTTGTGCTGCGCATGCGCAAGGTACAGCTAGCGCCATCTAGCGAACATAAACATAAAGTTCTATGATGATATCAACTATAAACAGCTTTAGAAACCACCTACTGCATTTTCCTGCCATCCAACATCAATTTGTGACTTACTTATTGACTCCCCCTCGTACATAACTGCTTATAAATATACCTGGACCTCAATGCCGATAAGTCTTGCAGATAAGTCAAATGATTTTATGATTTGTCTCTATGAATGATAATGTTAATGTTTCTCCTTCGCAAGCGAAGATGAGCATGGCATGAAAAACAATACATTTGATGAACAAGTAGAAAAGCAACAACATATTTGTGATCGTCTAATTTGGTTTGTGAGTTAATAGATGCCCGATGAGTCCGATTCGTGCCTGAAAAATTATATTGCTGTCCATGTAAGATCGTATAGGGTTTGGAGAAGGAGAGTTTTCTGATTTGTCCTTCCGCATTCTTCGCTTGTAATTTTCCCGCGTATTTCTTGTTCAAATTTAATGATACCAGCAGTGATTTGGGTGTGTCAAGCTGTGCGATCAAGGGTTTCAGTCTCCCAGAAGCTAGGATCGATGCTGCAGTGCTTGAGAGAGTTTTTAGATGATCCTATAAGCGCTTTTTCTGTCCGCCGCTTGAACGTTTACCATTGCATAAACCCCAATGGAATAATATCTTTGGAAGACGCTTGTCTGGCATACGGACGAGAGCTTATGAATAAATAAGCTTGAGTGAGAAACACATGTAATTTGGGACATTATTTGTCGCTTGTAATGTCATGTCTGAAATAAACCTAAAATAATTAGACAGCAGAAAATTAGGAACACACGGTTTCCTAATCATTGAAAGTATACTGAAAGTCGGAGTATTTACCAGAAATCCTTTATCAAAATCACAATATAACACAATACGAGGAAAAGATGGTAATGTCAAAGTTCACTTCACGAAAATGGATATCTATTGTGATCGTTGAAAGCTATATTGTGTTCTGATAAATTTCTTTTGATCAAGACGATATGTTTGTGTATTCATGCGTCTTTCTAGTAATGAACAAAAACTTGATTTCCCTGTTTCATATTTTCTCCTTCAGGATGACAGTCTTACTGCTTCTGTAGCCTATTTAGAAACTTTAGAGCACCTAATATTAGTGACTGATATCTACATTTCTTGGATTAAATTGTTTAATTGACAGAAATATACCAGTCTATTTCATTTGGCTGAAAGCTCTGTCTTGGTTTAAATATGCCAACGAAGCTCTCATGGTCAATCAATGGAGGAATATCCATAACATTAGTAAGTACAAGTATGCTCAAATAAATATTACAAAAATATGTTTTAGTACTAATCTGTTACAAAAAATTCACCAGTACCCATATATTACATGCTATTTGTAGGTACACGTGTATTGCTAGTTAGGTCGTGTGAGTATAGACTACTAGACTATAGCACGTTTCACTAGTTTTGCCCAACTTCAAAATAATGTATCTCAGAAAAAATATAACGTATACAACACAAGTTTTGTGTATGAATGTGAAATGGTTTAGAACCTATGAATTAATGTTTACAATAAAATGCAGTCATTGGTTTAAATTTTATTTGCCATATATTTTTCAAACGTGTACTTGTCAACACACATCCCATAACCATTTTTAACAATGTTTACAGTCATATTTATAAGACCACATTTACACGTGATTGGTTTGTCATGCAACTGACATGATTTGAGCGTGAAATTGCTCGAATTTATACTCTTGAACACAAGACAGGAGTCGTGTTTAGGTTGTATCTGGTGTGCTAACATTTAATTTCTCTATTTACAATAATTAGTATGCCGACATAGATCACATGATTTCATTCATTTATAAAAACTGAAAATAATGAATAAATATAAAGTATATATTTATTGGGTCTAACGAAATATAACATAATGCAAAAATTGGCATTAATACGCTAGACAGTTAATCAGATAGTTACATTTGTTTGTTGGCAAAGCTAGTGAAACGTGCTATAGTATAACATATGTTCATGTTTAACATAACAGTGAACAGCACAAAATACTAATATTAACGATATTATATCCATAAGATAATGGCTGTCTGAAAAACTGAAAATACTGTTAAAAAACAACAATTGCAATATTGTTTCAAACATGTACCAAAATCTTATTTTACGCAATTAATGTTTCAACCTTGACATGAAGAAACTTTAACTAAATCAAACCGTCTCCAGTCATTCCTAACTGAATTTATTCGAGGACCGTCAATCTTGTATAGGTATTCAATATAATGGTTATAGAGTTTTGTGATCAGTAAATTTCACTGGATTCTCATGATCATGTCAGGAGTTATTTTTTAAATATGTTGTTTTTACCTTGACCTATGTAATAACCACACGAATCATGAGGTGAGTACATTTCAGGTAACCACGAGAAGTACCAACAAGAGGAAACTCTCGATAGGATTAATGATGTCCATTCAACAAATATATTTTATAAAGTAACTTTTAAAAAAATTGAGTTTCATTTTTGAAACAGTATAGATTAGACAGGTTACGAAATGGCAGGCGAAATAAAGTGTATATTATAACATGCATTGAATATATCGATAGACAAGCAATATCATAGTGTCGGCATCTTATGTTATGAAGATAAAATACTCCCAACTCCTTTCAAATGCATATAACAAAATATGGTCAGAGCCAGAGAAAGAACACGAAGAAAATTGACAGATATCATCAAAGACATCATCATCATTATTAAATGCCGTCTCCGCAATGAAGGTTGGCAAAGATGGATTAAAAATTACAGAACATTCGAATGTTTGTGTTCTTAAATATAGTACGTTAGCTATCTCATCACCACGTGACATATTCTTAAATATAGTACGTTAGCTATCTCATCACCACGTGACATATTCTTAAATATAGTACGTTAGCTATCTCATCACCACGTGACATATTCTTAAATATAGTACGTTAGCTATCTCATCACCACGTGACATATTCTTAAATATAGTACGTTAGCTATCTCATCACCACGTGACATATTCTTTCCAGAACGTAGTATTCTTTATGGATCTATTGAAGTCTCCTCGGTTTTGAGAAGGCTGTCCCGCCTTATTTAGAGACACGTGCAGGCATTTCTATATGTCTCCTGTACACCGGTGTCTTGGTCGGCTGTTACTTTCTATCTTCTCCTCCAATATAACTCTCTCCAAAGTCATGTCACTTAACGTGACCGAAAAAAAACCTAGGTGGTTTTTTTTTTTTAGTTGTCTAGTTACCGTAAACCTGTCCAGCGTGTACAGGGATCATAGACCCCAAGAGATAGCGGAGACTTGATATCACAATAGCTATTACGCATTAAAGTGAAAGCCAGCTATCGATTGATACATTTTCTAGCAATATCATCTTTGTCGAGCCTGGTCTTTCATTGTGAAAGTCGAATTAGGAATTTAATATTTAGTCTTCTCATGAGGAAACGTCTTCTTAATTTCATCTCCGTTACTTGATAGTGCATTCATGTGAAACGTCTGCTTCTAAATTACATTTTCCGTACAAAGATAACAATTGACTAGAAATATTTTAGAACATAAAATGTATTGTATAAAAAAATATTTCCTACGTGTGGCACTTTTTTTTTCTTCGTGGCTTTCTGACATTATACAATCATGCCGGCTTATCCTTATAAAGTGACACATTTAACTTTGTCCAAGATTTTCATTGGTCACTGTTTTATTTTGGGCCGACAGCTAATGCAAATCATAGGAAAAGTAAAATCTACAACGTTAGAAGGATCATTCCCAATCTAGTCCACATGTCGTATACTGTCCATCGTAATGTCTTTTTAAACTCATTGATTAACATCAGGTATTCCGTATAAAGGAACGCGTTTTGTGGTTTCCAGTTTGTCTAGGACATCCGTAATTTTTGTGTCGAGAAGCCTAACTTAGCATGAAATATTGTGATCACATTAACAGTCGATAGGAGTAGCCAATTGATGGATTACTTCCTCAGTCGTTTCTTATTGCAAGAATAATAAGTATATGTGGTGTTGTTACTTACTCTCGCATCATGTCTTATCATTTCTTCTGCAAGTTTCTGGAATGTAGTCCGGGGAAAGGTAATGCGTCGTATCATGTTTATATCTATGCTACGATATCTGTGCCTTTCGGTCTGACACATCCATCGTTTGTATGGTCTCTGGGTCACTTTCACCATGTGTCAACTCCACCACAAAAACCTCCTTACTCGCCTTTTGCGGCATGCTTGCAGGGAACAGTGTCCCTAACATTGTGATTCCTAACATTGTGATTCCTAACATTGTAACGCTTATCATTGTGACGCCTAACATTGTGATGTCTAACATCGTGATGTCTAACATTGTGATGTCTAACATTGTATTTACTGCGCAAAACTGAAATCAGACATTTACGACCACGATTACGGTAATATAGGTTTGCTAATAAATGGAGACACATATAATCTATCTATCTTTTCGCTAAACCATGTGTTGCCTTTCAGCGTCAGGGGTGAAAGAGTTTTCTGCAGATGGCCCTCATGTATGCTGGAGTATATTGTGGAGGACGAATTGTTTGATGACGAAGATTGCATCTGTACAACTGTCATTTTTCTGAAATGCCAGTTGTATGTTCTTGAGCTGTGGCTCTATATAGGCGCACATCCTTCTCTCTAGTATCTTGCTAAATAGTGTTCCTATGTGGCTTAAGAGTGATACGCCTCTATACTTATTGCAGTCTCTCGTACTGCAATTTTTCTTCCAAATGGGAACAATCACCGCTGTATTCCATTCGTGGTGTGCCCTTTGTGTCTTCCATATCATATTGAACAGTCTGTTTAGCCACTCTATACCTGCAAATGTTAACATTTTAATTAGTTCTATAGGTATGCTATCCATTTCTGGTCTTTTGCAATTTTGTGCATGTTTAACTAGGTCTTTAATTTCTAATTTCAGGATGTATCGTTCTGGATTTTATTATATTGCACTATTATTGTAATTACTGCTCCTTCATTTAAGTTTAACAGTTGATTGATGTATCCATCTTTTCGTGGTTTCTTGGGGCCTATTTAGTATGTTGCCGCGTTCAAAATTGATTATAAAATACATAATAATACACACAAATCGACGTTTCGACCAAATGGTCTTTATCAAGACAACATACGCAACAGAAAACGATAAGAGCGACACTATAGACGACATGAACATGGCCGAGTTAATCGCAATGTGGAGATGGACTGCAAGAGATGTAACAAGATCACAGAGCAAATGAATATACAAAAATGCTACACACATGTGAGACGATAGAAACAGAGAAGAAGTAATGAAATTACTTACCTATGAGACAGTCGCCTTTTGATCCCGAAGGGTTTGAGAGTACCGAATAGGTATATGTAACAGTTTCAAGCGCAAGACGGGTCCTGTCGTCATACAAGCACAACTTAATGGCCGTAACCAGAATGTCCAGGGAGCGCCGATGGCCTGTGTCATAGATGTGGACGTCCGCATGATAACTGAAATGATTTTTGCAGAATTGGTCCGCAATCTTCTTACCAGTAATTCCTACAACTCCGTGTCTGATGTGATATCATCAATGACTTCCCTGACTTGCGCAATCAATATTACCGGATTTTCCCATACAACTTAATTCGAATGTGCTGATTACAGAAAAGGTACCATTTAATGCAATGGAGTGGGTATCAACTGCTCCCCATGATCAATGAAAGTAGGGTCACATACTTGTCTGATGGTATCTTTTGCCTCTACCATCTACGATCTGCCCCTTTTGAACTTGGAGCTTACCACCTTATTGAGATCTGTATATAACTGTTGAAGTGTATTGGCACTGCATTTTATATGTCCGAGTTCGCCACACCTTAAATCTACCAGTCAAAGTCAGCAAAGGAGGATAGATCTCATTGCCACAAATGGCGTATCCTTGTTGCATCATAAGGAAACGCGTGTGGGCTCGTTTTGAATATTTTCCAGTCTTGCAATATTTTTATTACTTGCCGTGAATACACGCGTATTATATGCTAGAACCAGCAAGACACATGTTAACACTTAGGGACTTGGTGTATATGTAATCGTAAGCAAAACATCAATTATTCAATTGAATTATGCTCAGTTTGAAGCGACATATCACTCAAAGTTGGGGACACTATCCATAAAACATCTTTTGTTTTCTTGTTTTTATGCACATGGTGTTCTTCTGTCTGTTTAGCTTGTCACATCCCACACTTGAATGACACAGTGATACCAAGCCACGGACAATGTCTATATGCAACAGGAGATGATGTGCTGGCCTATACAAGCTTTGAAAAGGTTGGTGACTCCCTTAGGGTAATTACATATAAACCTGTCTAATATACGCAACAATGCCACTTTTGTCCCTTCATTTAATTACGTATAAACTTGTTCGATACACGCAACAATGTCACGTGTTTCTGAACTCATCTAGGTGTCAGTTAAGGCTTAACTGTCGGCAATATACGACCTACTCGGTAATTATTTCAGTAATATAAACATTTATTAAAATGTAAGAATTTCATCTACAAGTTTCTTTTTTTTGGGGGGCAACCTTTCTGTTTAAAATATCACAGTATTTACACATATTTATTGTCTCCTCAGGATAACTTCATCATGGACATATGCCTGTTGGTAGCTCTAATTGCCGGATTCCGTTTACTCTCTCTAATAATTCTTGTCATCAAAGCTAGAAGGTCCAAGGAGTAACCATCTGATTTTCATAAGATTTAATCTACATTTTCTGAGTGTTCAATAGTCAATCAGTGGCAGGTTAATAATGTTTATAAGTAACTGTCCTCGGTGTATCTAAATACAGCGAGAACTCGTTAGCCTGCTGCAAATAGTGTACGCTAGGGTTGTTTAAAAAAAAATTTAATTCAGAAAATTGATTTCTATTTTCAGAGCTCGGTTTTTTTGTTCATGTAATTTCTTATTGAGCAATAGTGTTGTTAAAATTAGCATCCAAGACTTATCATCGAGAATATTAGCTTAACCCTCAGTTAGTAGCAGAAGTGCTTGTAAGACAGTTGATCTTGTAAGACAATTGATCTTGTAAGACAGTTGATCTTGTAAGACAATTGATCTTGTAAGACAGTTGATATTGTACGACAGTTGATCTTGTAAGACAATTGATCTTGTAAGACAGTTGATATTGTAAGACAATTGATCTTGTAAGACAGTTGATCTTGTAAGACAGTTGATCTTGTAAGACAGTTGATCTTGTAAGACAGTTGATATTGTAAGACAATTGATCTTGTAAGACAGTTGATCTTGTAAGACAATTGATCTTGTAAGACAGTTGATATTGTAAGACAGTTGATATTGTAAGACAATTGATCTTGTAAGACAGTTGATCTTGTAAGACAGTTGATATTGTAAGACAATTGATCTTGTAAGACAGTTGATCTTGTAAGACAATTGATCTTGTAAGACAGTTGATCTTGTAAGACAGTTGATATTGTAAGACAATTGATCTTGTAAGACAGTTGATCTTGTAAGACAGTTGATATTGTAAGACAATTGATCTTGTAAGACAGTTGATCTTGTAAGACAATTGATCTTGTAAGACAGTTGATCTTGTAAGACAGTTGATCTTGTAAGACAGTTGATATTGTAAGACAATTGATCTTGTAAGACAGTTGATCTTGTAAGACAATTGATCTTGTAAGACAGTTGATCTTGTAAGACAGTTGAATAGTCTTAACGCGCACGAAGTCCGACTTGGTTCGACGGCAGCGAAACCTTTGCAATATCACTTGGGGTATGCTTCTATTATGTATTTATTAAATTATTCGATTAAAATTGTCTTCTAAAACAGAAATCTTCTCTGATATGTACACATACGCACTTTTTCTCTGATTTGTACACATACGCACTTCATCACTGATATGTACACATACGCACTTCATCACTGATATGTACACATACGCACTTCTTCTGCGCTCATTCTACAAAAGAATAATGATTGTACTCCATATAACGTAATACGTTGTGTCATGGTTTACAGCTTGACTGAAATGTCTGTGCCCAACAGCCTGAACATTCAACTTAAGCATATCTTCGGATCACTTTTATCCTCTATAGAGTGGGATAGCCAACTCAATCACCAAAACCGTTTCCTCTTACCACATGCACGGCAAGTTACAGTTACATATATATATATATATATATTGTCTTGTCAGGTCTTGACCTAGCCACCAACGCTGCGCAGCGTCGTGGGGAGCCTGTCTTGTTTCTAATGCCATATGTGTTGCATTTGTTATTGTAATGCCGTGTTGTTGTATCATGTCTCTGATATTATCAATCCATTTGCCTCTTGGTCTTGGTCTTCCTCTCACTCTATACACAGATATTCTTCTTTTTTTATGGTACAGCTGGAAGGCGATCTGGCTCCATTCTCATAAGGAATCGAACAACTTGATCTGTTGGCTTTCTATTTATTTGATGCTTGGTACAATTCCTATACAATTTCTGATGTCATCGTTTCTTATACGGTCTGTTCTTTTGAATCCAACGATCTTCCTTAGACATCTCATCTTACAGGTTGCAATCTTTCTCTTCTATATCTTGGACAGTGTACATGCCTGACATTGATAACACACAGTTGGTATAAATATACTGTTTATTAATATCTGCTTAGTAGTGGTGGCAACTGGTTTGAAACTTTATTGGATTTTTTACATGGTGTTTAAATTTATCTGTCCAGTTTGCCGTCTTCAGTGAAAATGTTTCCCATGTATTTACACTAATTTAATTGTCTCAGTTTAATTTATATATACACACATATAAACCGTTTTTTTTTTCTGGGTTAGACAGAGTTACGTGGTACCCCTACATTTTATTGTTTTTTGTTTTGGTTCGGAGCATCAATGTATTGTAAATTGTCTTTCTGTGAAATGAAAAATTTAACAGTGAAACAATCAAAAGGTCTTTTCATCTATGTTTTGTCAGTTTTTGCTAAACGATCTAGGAGATTGACTAACCGTATCATCCTGCCGTGCTCAAATATATGATTCTTCGTTTATAGCGGACATCGCCCAATTTCATCCGGTAGTAAAAATGATAAAGCTAATCTCCTGTTTAGAAATATCTGACATTACCTTTGACAAAAACTAGACAATTTATTTATTAACGAGGTCTTTATTAAGCCGTATAGAACAAAGCTACATCATATAATTCAGAACATTATATCCACACGGTTGAACTGTGGATAAAGGAATGATTTATATATAACTATTTAAAGTAAGTAAAGGTATGGTTCAAATATGAACACTTTTAGAAATGTTTTAGAAGTTGTTGTCTTAGTGATATGTGTGTGTTTTGTGTGCGTGTGTGTGTGTGTGTGTGTGTATCGATGTAAATGAAGGGGGTTAATATTAAAATATGGATTGTACTTTAGCAAATACTGTACGCTTACCTTTTTCTGTAGCAAATACATTGCATATATGTCTCTCTCTCTCTCTCTCTTTCTATATATATATATATATATATGCCTTATCATCATGTTGCTGTCGACGTTACATCGGTGTTTCTGTCGCATCTAGCACACAAATACCATTCTTATTTACAAATATGTTTGTATTGGTATGTGCGAGTGTAGTTGGGTCTTCGTGAGAATGTCTATTCCTATATCATTGTACTTTGTGATGGCACAACAAAAGTGTATGAGCGAATAGATCAATATTATATTAACAGATTAGATTTTGAACGGAAATATTAAAATGGAATGATTTGAAAGTATTTTTACAATGTCATTGATTCTGAAAGAGAGTTTTTGTTTACATTATCATATTATTCTCAGACTATGCTTGTATACTTTGTTATTTGACTTTGAATGTATGTTTAATTGCATTCATATTTATAAATGCATGCATGTTAGTTTACATTGCAGTTTGTTTCTGAATTGATCGATAGTTGTAATTACCATTTGATTAAAGTATGTTATTTTATATCGTAATTCTATTCTGAATGTGTGTTACTTTATAATGACGTTTTGAACTCAATTTATGTTATTTTATCTTCATTCCAATCTAAATGTATATTGCTATTTTTTTTTTAAATTATTGCAATATATCTCTTAAGGTATATGTGGAACTTACGCTAAAATTTGAAGGACAATTTGTCACTTTATTTATTGGGTAATAACATATTTTGCCATCTCATTCCATATTTCCATAGGACCAGCAACTGACAATAATTCTGATTTCATTGTCGCTTCAACTCGAAGTGACACCCTGCAACACGCTTCTGTCCATCCTGTCGTTTGTTTGCTTCCGTCTCCCTAGAGATCGATATAACAAGGCCCTAATTATATAGCCTCTAAGCCAGGGAAAATCAAATACTAGTTCATGATTGGACAGATGCCCGGTCCTTCGTGATTCACGCACGTCAGCAGTTCCGGCAAATCTTCATGTGCATCCAATCAAGTTATATTTCATATTATGTTGCTCTTGAAATAAGAGATTCTAAACACTGATGACAAATGTGCTATTGTTGTTATAGCTGTATACGTTTTTTTGTATATTCGTCTTCTTATGCGTTCGTTCTCAAACTCCTAAAGATTAGCAGGGAGTATTCTGGATCTTGGAATACGTTGTGTCATGGTTTATATATTAACAGCAATATCTACGCCACTCGGCCCCTCACATTCTACTCTCGGCCACTTTGACTATATTTAGGATCGGACAACCAACCACTCGAATACCTCCTGAGTCGTCTATTATGACATACATGGAAAGTAAACAGTGCTGCTATTATTTGCTCCACTTTCAGACCCCGCCAATGCACGGGTAAATATTTGTAATAAAAGGTATATACAGCAAGTGATCTTGAATTCCACTGTGGAAATTTAGTTTAGAAACTTGATGGATGTCAAAATATATCATTGATGTACTGCAGGTATCTATGGATGTGTCTGAATACATTCTGTGGTATATTCTTGACATAGTCAAAAGCAAGCATTGGTAAAGCATGTAATATTTAGTTGACACAGCTATTGCGTGACTATCGACAAATATCTACAGTAGTCGATTGTCATGCTCCAGGGTAACATGGACTATGAAAGGAAGACACCCTCTGAAAGGTCAACATCACCAGGACAATTTGTCTCATGAAATTCCCAACAAAAAGGGTTCAAAAGACATAGAGGATTTGTTTTACTTACTCGTTTCCCCCATATGTACTCGCCTGCCGAGAGTGCCACTCGTAGCACGTAACTCCGTAACTTCAAGCGATAATCCACAGGGATCTGCGAAAGGATCCACCTTGTACACAAGACGAGACGATCCGGATTCGAACATATGACATCTTTAACACAAGGCGTACAGCTTACACCATAACGCTAGGGAGATGCCCAATTCCCAGAGAAGATATCAATATTAAGTTACTAGATATAAATAGCACGGCTGAAGAAAATATACGAGAAATGCATAGAGTTATTTTGAAGATTTATTAGTGGCGCATGTGTGTGTCTGCTAGTCTGTTGTATTGGTGGCGCATTTGTGTGTCTGCTAGTCTGTTATATTGGTGGCGCATGTGTGTGTCTGCTAGTCTGTTATATTGGTGGCGCATTTGTGTGTCTGCTAGTCTGTTATATTGGTGGCGCATTTGTGTGTCTGCTAGTCTGTTATATTGGTGGCGCATTTGTGTGTCTGCTAGTGTGTTATATTGGTGGCGAATGTGTGTGTCTGCTAGTCTGTTATATTGGTGGCACATATGTGTGTCTGCTAGTCTGTTATATTGGTGGCGCATATGTGTGTCTGCTAATCTGTTATATTGGTGGCGCATGTGTGTGCTAGTCTGTTATATTGGTGGCGTATGTGTGTGTGCTAGTCTGTTATATTGGTGGCGCATATGTGTGTCTGCTAGTCTGTTATATTGGTGGCGCATATGTGTGTCTGCTAGTCTGTTATATTGGTGACGCATGTGTGTGTTTGCCAGTCTGTTATATTGGTGACGCATGTGTGTGTCTGCTAGTCTATTATATTGGTGGCGCATGTGTGTGTGCTAGTCTGTTATATTGATGGCGCATATGTGTGTCTGCTAGTCTGTTATATTGGTGACGCATGTGTGTGTCTGCTAGTCTGTTATATTGGTGGCGCATGTTTGTGTTTGCTAGTCTGTTATATTAGAAAGAATAGAGTATGTGTCTCTTCTCTGGGTGCATTTTGCATCTTGTTTTATGTTATAAATATGAATGAGAGAATGTCTTATTGTAAATCGTTTGAGAATTGCAACTAGCAGCAACAGTAATACCTACAGCGGAGTGAGATACAGTTAGTACAGTGGAGGAGATATACAACTAGTACAGTGGAGGAGATATACAACTAGTACAGTGGAGGAGATATACAACTAGTACAGTGAAACTGATATAGAACTAGTACATTCGAGGTAAGAAAGAACTAGTACGGTGGAGGTGAGTTATATCTACTACAGTGGGGTTGAGATACAGCAAGTAAAGTGGAGGTGAGATACAACTAATACAGTGGAGGTTAGAGTCAACTAGTACAGTGGATGTGACACACAGTGCAGTGGAGGTGATATACAGCTAGTAAAGTGGAGGTGAGATACAATCAGTACAGTGGATGTGCGATACACCTAGTATTGTAGTGGAGTGGTACAACTAGTACAGTGGAGGTGGAATACAACTAATATTGTGCCTGAGTGGTACCTCTAGTACAGTAAATTTGAGATACAACTAGTATTGTAGTGGAGAGGTACAACTAGCAGTGACGAAGCGGTAGAACTAGCGCAGTTGCGGAGAGGTACACTAATTATAATGGTGGAAAGGTACAATATGTACAGTGGCGGAGAGGTACAAATAGTACATTAATGTAGATGTACACCAAGTACATTGATGGAGAGGTACAATTCGCACAGTGGTGGAAAAGTACAATTAGTGCAGTGGTGGAGACATAAAATAAGTACAGTGGTGAAGAGAAATAACTATTACAATGGTAAATAGGTAAATTTAGTACAGTGGTGGAGAGGTTCATTAATACAGTGGTGGCGAAATACAATGTGTAGAAATGAAACACTTTTATTAATAATCTATTAGTTTAATCATAGACATAAATGAAACAACAATATCAATAAACTCTTAATCTGATGATAGAAATGAAACACTTCCATCAAGAATCACTTAATCTGATGATAGAAATGAAACACTTCTATCAGGAATCTGAATCTGAAGATATAAATGAAACACTTCCATCAAGAATCACTTAATCTGATGATCGACAGACAAAAACACTTCATAAAAAAGAGCAAATAAACACTTCTTAGTTTAGTTTGACACCCTGCAGATTAGTAGAATGCAGTCAAGAGAAAGGAATGCGTTATGTCATTATGTAAACCTTAGCAGCGATAACTGCGACTTTCAGTCTGACACATATAACGTCAGCATGACTTCAGGGTCTATTGGAACCTACATGGAATGGCCAGTTCTGTGAGATGCTACAGCAGTCTCCACTCCTCAAACCTCCCAATTCGCTTCTCACGACATGCTTGAAAAATAAATAATTTACTCACTTTAAGACCCCCAACAAAACAATGGCTATCTAAATACTGAAAATATTAATACTGAAGACTATAGTTAGTCAGTTAGTCATCGGATCATCATCACTGCAAACTGGACACGTCCATAGTTGATCCGATCTCTCTGTGAGTGTATCCGCCATTACACTTCTGCTGATAGTACTGGTCCTATGCTGGTTGACCATCATTCTTCTGCGTCTCCAAAATGTTCAATTCTAGCAACACCGCATTTCAATCCCTGATCTTTAAACCTAGCCAGTGAAAAGGAATCATCATCCACATTAGTCTCACTCTCGCGTGTTATATCTCTTGAGGAATTCAAAACTTCAGCGCGATCCATTGCCACA
This sequence comes from Meghimatium bilineatum, assembly GCA_034231615.1. Lineage (NCBI taxonomy): Eukaryota > Metazoa > Mollusca > Gastropoda > Stylommatophora > Philomycidae > Meghimatium > Meghimatium bilineatum. Next base: position 24,796,052 of record CM067298.1, on the reverse strand, counting down.
TCGCCATGTGCCACAATCGCGCATGATGCCAGTTGATCCACTCTTTAATTGCCTCGAACTCCCTCATATCCCGACACGAAAATAAATGTAACCACTTTCAGGCTCGCCTTTCTCAGGGCCTCAATCCACTGTTTGCGAACGAGACCCACTTGTACCTGAAGAGTATGTACCTACCTACTACCTACTGAAGACTATCTACCTACCTACTACCCACTGAAGACCATCTACCTACCTACTACCTACTGAAGACCATCTACCTTTAAACTACCTACTGAATACCATATACCTACCTACTACCTACTGAATACCATATACCTACCTACTACCTACTGAAGACCATCTACCTACCTACTACCTACTGAAGACCATCTACCTAATTACTACGTGCCTACTGAAGACTATCTACCTACCTACTACCTACTGAAGACCATCTATATACCTACTGAAGACCATATACCTACCTACTACCTACTGAATACCATCTTTCTATCTACTACCTACTGAATACCATATACCTACCTACTACTTACTGAAGACCATCTACCTACCTACTACGTACCTACTGAAGACTATCTATCTACCTACTACGTACCTACTAAAGACTATCTAGGTAATTACTACGTACCTACTAAAGACTATCTACCTACCTACTACCTACTGAAGACCATCTACCTACCTACTACCTACTGAAGACCTTCTACCTACCTACTACGTACCTACTGAAGACCATCTACCTACCTACTACCTACTGAAGACCAAATACCTACCTACTACCTACTGAATACCATCTTTCTCTCTACTACCTACTGAAGACCATTTGCCTACGTACTACCTACTGAAGACCATATACCTACCTACTAATTACTGAAGACCATCTACCTACCTACTACGTACCTACTGAAGACTATCTATCTACCTACTACGTACCTACTAAAGACTATCTACGTAATTACTACGTACCTACAGAAGACTATCTACCTACCTACTACCTACTGAAGACTATCTACCTACCTACTACCTACTGAAGACTATCTACCTACCTACTACCTACTGAAGACCATCTACCTACCTACTACGTACCTACTGAAGACCATCTACCTACCTACTACCTACTGAAGACCATCTACCTACCTACTACCTACTGAAGACCATCTACCTACCTACTACCTACTGAAGACCATCTACCTACCTACTACCTACTGAAGACTATCTACCTACCTACTACCTACTGAAGACCATCCACCTACATACTACGTACCTACTGAAGACCATCTACCTACATACTACGTACCTACTGAAGACCATCTACCTACCTACTACCTTCCTACTGAAGACCATCTACCTACATATTAAATACATTGAAAGAGAAGAAAACATATAAAGAGATGCTAAAACACTTAATATGAAGAAAGAACTACTAAGAGAAATAAAGATCATGCAAATAAAATATTGTGGAAACATTAACAGACCTGACAGCTTATTGAAGACATTACTTGAGTGTAAAGTCAAAAGGAAGCGAGATGGAATAGATAGGAGAAAGTGCTCCCTCACCGGAAAGATCAGAAGAACGGGTAATCAGCAACTGACTGGGACACTGAAATTATACACTTTTAGATGGCTGAAAGAACGGCAAGCAGAGCATATATGGGAATGCCCCCCCCCCCCCCCCCTGCTGTGACGCTTGTTCCTAATTAAGAATCAAGAATCAAGGAAGCGAGCAAGGGGTAGGCAGAGATACAAGTGGGAGAGTAACATCACACGATGGGCAGGTTACAGTCTAGCAAGCAGAATGCACCACCAAGACAAGAGACATGGGATGTTGGAGATTCGTGGCAGCCAATCTTCGTTTCGGAGACGGCACTTGATGATGATAGTAAAGATAAATATAAAGCCATGGGCAGACCACGCAAAAGATGTATTGCAAAAATAAAAGCGACAGCGAAAACAAACATATTTGAAGTGCACAAGAATTCCATCTAAGAGAACTTTTTACTCATGACGCTGCAAGATATAAAGAGGTATAAGTTTACAAGAACATGAAGAGGATTGCAAATACACATACGCTAAACAAGAAAAGATAATATGTGGAAGTTTAAGCATCTCCTTCTTAACCTGGTCCGCCAGACGGCTTATTGTTGTAGATGATGTGTTTCCACTGGTCACTGACATCTATCATCCAATTGTTCAGCCCTAGTTCATGTAAAGCAGGTGTTCTCAATCTTCTCAGGCGACGAACACCGACCACATTTAATACTGAATGTGTCAGAAACATAAAATATAATAGAAACTAAAAAGATATTGATATGTTTCAAATATTCACGAAATCTTTGAGGTTAAGTGTTACTCCAACAATAAAGATTTTTACAATAAAAGCTGAAAATCAAAGATTGAAAGCTTTAAAAGTTAAAGTGAAAACTGGCAACATATCCTTATGCATTGCACCGTACACACACCAGGTCATTCCTTTCTTTCATTACCATGAATAAGAAAACTATTTATGTCAGGTTGTACACCAAATTGTGAAATTATAGATGTAACTCATGAACATTAGTGCTCTTGTTTACCATTTTAAAATTTATCAATTTTAACTCACATGGCACAAGCATCACATCGCACACGCATCACATGGCACAGGCATCACATGGCACAGGCATCACATGGCACACCCATCACATGACACAGGCATCACATGGCACAAGCATCACATCGAGATGATCTCAGCTCATCTACTCACTCTCCTGGACTTTACTCAACATAATGGCTTTTTCGCTTCCGTTCCATGTTACTATATATATATATATATATATATATATATATATATATATATATATATATATATATATATATATATATATATATATATATATATATATATATATATATATAATGTATGTATGACATAATTTCTCGATCTTGATTTTGGTTATGTCAGCATAAAGTAGAATTTAGTTTCTGTGCCTCTTTTTGTCTCCTATATTTATATGTTTCTCTGGTAACATTGATATATCCAATTTTTTTTACTTTTTTTTGCTCGTTACTATATCCCTCTCCATTCTTCCATGTTGATTTCCAATGATTTCCTAAAGTATATATATTTCTTAATAGATATACAAACATATCTTAGATGAAAACAAAGAGGTTCTAACAACACTTCGCATGAAAAAAGAACAATTAAAAGAAATAAAGATCAAACAAATTATATACTTTGGATACATTAAAAGACATGACACCTTGTTGAAGACTTTACTTGAAGGTAAAGTCAAGGGGATACGAGCAAGAGGTAGACAGAGATACAAGTTGGAGAGAAACATCACGAGATGGACAGGTTAGAGTCTAACAGAGTGCTCCACCAAGGTAAGACACAGGGGATGTTGAAGACGACACTCTCGGAGACGATACTTAATAAATGAAGAAGTAATAAAACCGTAACACAATCCCATAGTAAGTAGGACTTGGCTATGTGCATGAAACGGGATTTGCAAAACTATTCCTCTTTCATGGTGTAAACAGATGAAAAGGAAAAGATTAGAGCACAAAAGTCTTTCAAAGATGAAAATACAAGATTTACTTTGATAATATTCTATAGATGTGAAGAACAAATTTGAATATTAAATTATACGTGTAATGTAGAAACGCAGAAGTGAACGAGAGAGAGAGAGAGAGCGAGAGAGAGAGACAGAGAGACCGAGAGAAAGGGAACCATTAAGAGAAAGCTTAAAATCTATCTATCTATCCATCTATACACTGTCGTCCTTGTTTGCCTTATGGATCCCTGGAAGAAGAGTTCTCTGGAGAAGGCTTTCTTGTGTGCTGTTTGTAAGCTTGTTCTAAAAATAAAAGGCTGAAATCAGCGTTCAAATTGCTAATAAAACTTTGCCTTTACACGAATACATCTAAATAAGGTTTTAAAAACGTTATCAGCGGGTGACAGATGAGATTGTGAGCACGAAGGCGGAAATAAAAATATATGCCATCACTCCAAATTATGTGGTATTAGATAGACGTACATGTTTGCAGATCCACAAACGAAATGAAAGTTGAAACAAAAAGCGTAGAAATAGAAACGATGTCAGTGCATAAGTTTAAGCACGTGTACAGATGTATACAAGAATGCACAAATAAAAACTTGTAAAAGGAAATGACTGCATTAAACCTAGAAGTGTTTAAACTTTATCTTTTACAACATTAAAAGAAAATTCGCAAGATTTGCAGAAAATATACGAGAATCATGTATCCATGAAACAAATAGACAATACGACAATCAAAATAATGATAGTCTGACATTCCTAACATCAAACAATTACAAAAACGTAATACAGGCATACCATAGAAATGTATAATTTAACATTAACATCGAAACAAATAACAAACAAGCTAACAGTGCGAATTATAAAATAATCAATCTATTCCAAAGTAAAGTAAGGCTCAAACAAACAACTGAAAACTATATAACAGAATTGCCGCCATTGAGATGTTGATAGACAGAAGAATGTGCAGAGCTTCATGGATAGAGAATAAAATAATTAAGACGCTCTGGCAGAATTTGGTATGAAAAAATAACTATTAAACGAAATAAAATTAAACAATTAAAATAGTGTGGACATATTAAATGACATGAAATGATGTTGAAGACCTATTTTGGAGATAGAGATGAGGGTAGGCGACCCAGATGTAGGCAGAGATGCGAGGAGAAGATAAACGTCGCGATACGAGAGGTTAGTCTACCATAGTGCACCCCTAAAGCAAGCGATAGAGGATGTTGGAGGTCTGTTGTAGCCTATATTCTTTGCGGAGACATAACTTGGTGATGATGAACTTAAAATTTGGTAAAGCAATACCATTGAAATAAATGTGTGCTGAAACCAAGAGATGTTTTGTATCGCTGTAGATTTCCAGATTTCCATCATCGTCAATCAGGAAAAACTGCAGGTAGTCGACAATTTTACTTACCTTGGAAGCACTCTCTCTCGCGATGTCAACATTGATGTGGAAATTAACAATAGACTGGCAAAAGCTAGTGCTGTATTTGGTAGATTACGCAATAATGTATGGGACAGAACAAGTATAAGAACAACCACCAAACTTCAAGTATATCATGCTGCTGTTATACCAACCCTACTATACGCTTGTGAAACGTGGACAGTGTATGCTAGACATGCAGGAAAATTAAATCATTTCCATCTTACCTGCCTACGTAAATTACTAAACATCCATTGGTGGGACAAAGTACCAGACTACGAGGTCTTGGAAAAATCAACCTCAATAAGCATCCACACAATACTTATGAAGGCGGAAGCACGCTGGGCAGGCCATCTTGTGCGTATGGAGAACTCACGTTTGCCAAAAAAATATATTATGGAGCACTCAAGGCAGGATTTCGAAAAGCTGGTGGACAGAAATAGCGCTTCAAAGACACGCTCAACTCATCCTTGAAACATCTTAACATTGACGTAGGCGCTTGGGAGAGCCTCGCTCAGGATAGAACAGCATGGCGTTACAGCATTAGAACAGGAGCACTAACGGCGGAATTCAGACACGATACTGCAAGATAGAAGCGGGCACGTAGAAAAGAAAAAACATCTCAACCTCATATAGATACCCTCTATTGTTGTCAATTATGTAAAAGAACATTTTGTGCGCGCATTGGACTTGCTAGTCATTTAAAAACGCACTATTAACTTTTATTATTTTTATTATTTATTGTTATTATTATTATGGTTGAGTTTTTGGTCATCGTCGATCACGACGGACGAACATCAGATTTCCAGAAGTTTGTAGTACAGAGAACGGAGATGTTTTGTATCCCTGTAGATTTCCAGCAGTTTGTAGTACAGAGAAAGGAGATGTTTTGTATCGCCGTAGATTTTCAGCAGTTTGTAGTACAGAGAACGCAGATCATTTGTGTCGCTGTAAATTTCCTACAGTTTGTAGTCCAGAGAACGCAGATGTTTTGTGTCGCTATAGATGTCCTGTAGTTTGTAATGCATAGAACGGGGATGTTTTGTATCGGTGTAGATTTCCTGCAGTTTGTAGTACAGAGAACGGGAATCTTTTGTGTCGCCGTATATTTATTTTAACAATTTTCACTTAACATCAGCGGTAATTTTTAAAGGTCTCTCTTTTTGTATGAACTCTCCTGATCAGTAGATATACGGAAACAAATTAATAGTATGCTTAATGCTAATTTCAACGTGTTTATTATTGTATCTACACTGCACACCGGCACCCTCCACCAATCTTAACGCTTTCAGCGGTCAGCGATCTTCTTTTAGAAAAATGCGTTCATTATTCATTTGTCAGATCACTTAACCAATTTGAAGCGATGATACATCTGACATTCTCAGCCACCGAGTAGTCTTCCACAAAAATACAAAAGTGCAATGACAGATATCCAACATCACTTCAGAATCTATTGGAGCCATTTGGATGAATATAAAAGTAAGAAATTGAGATAAGACATTAGGTGACAATGATGATATTTTGTGACAGTTGACACGTTATCAGCTTATCTCCCAACTTTCCTTGGTCGCCTACTACGGTATATCTGATAACAATTAAAAGAATACTTTGGCCATTCTTTTCACCCAGGCTCCTGTTGCCACACCGGGGAAGAAATGAGAGGACAAACTGATGTAGTGGTAATCTACATATAGCCCGAAGTGCTATATAGCAGCGTATTACCTACAATCAAATAACAGTCTAAGTTGATAAATGTAATCATGGAAAGTACTAACACAGAAAGACGTATCATCTACTTGTCTGTGTGAACTGCAAGATTCATCAGAATTGTAATGCTACTTCTTATCATGGTTTCTCATTCGATCACCTATACTTCGAATTCTCGATTACAAATGTAGATATCGATTATAGCGATCAGGACGCGAACGCTTCTAAACTTATATTATTTCATTTCATATGAGTAGCCTGTCTATTTTCCATCATCTAAATAGAGTGTATGAAGGTACGTTATACAATTATCTAATAATGTCTCATTAATGTACGTTGCCCACAGCATCACTTTTTATAGTAGCATATGAAAACATATATCTCCAGTGTTTTTCTGAAATTCGTGCCAAGAAACTCGCAAATTGTTACATGTATTCTACTGATTTTGGTCATAAAGTATTGAATTACCGACGAACTAAGAATAACGATGTCCATAAACTCGCACGTAAATTGGATTTGAATTCCGAAAAATGTGTTTTATTTGTTAAACATGCCATAAATATTTAATTTTATATTCTGTTTTCCTTTATTTTCCTTTATTTCCTTTAGTGGAGCGCGTAGCCGTACGGCTAGAACGCCAGCCTCAGATTCCTGGGTTCAATCCGCGGTTTGGACAAGGATTTGTATCTTTCTGAGGTGCAATAAAAAATCCTCTTCACGTCGCGGCGACAGCTTTGACACCGCGGCCTTTATTTTCACAGCCTTAACAGCCTCCCTGCACTCCTTAACAGGAAAACACGTAGTAATGAAAGTTTTTTCCTCTTTATTTTCGCCTTTATACCACGTTATGACTTTCAGCGTCAGGGGTATAAGAGTTCTCTGAAGATGTCGTTTTTTTGTGTGCCTTCATATATGTTTGTTTCCCCATAACGTTGTTACTTCTTCAATTCATATGTAGTAGGTCTTCTTTTGGTTTTGTATCCATCATGTCTTATAGTAATTCTTTTTTGAGGGGAACTGTCTGATGGTAGTTTGAAAGCATGTGAAACCGCTTAATCTGTTTATATGTTATTGTAGTTGTCCTTTTGTTGTTGATATTATTGCTTGATCGTCTACAAAAGAAGTTCGTTCACGAAGTTGTTTAGGTCAATAATTTTATATTATTGTAAACAAGTTGTATAGCACATCTATTCAAAATAATTAGTGGATACAATTCTATTTATTTGTACATATCTGTATATCTTCATCATCATCATCAGGTGCCATGCCGGGTGGCGTAGGCGGTCATGGCTCTCCACAGCTCTCTGTCCACAGTATTATGTATCAAAGTCGTTGTTGTTTCTTTGCCGTGCCAGGTTGTTAAACTGTCTAATATTTTCTCACGTTGTCGCCCTCTGTCTCTGGTGCCTTCAATCTTGCCTGTTGTGATTATGTTCTCTAAACTTGCCTGTCTCATAAAGTGGCCAAAAAAAGAAGATTGCTTTTTTCTTATATTCTTGATTAAGGTCCGTTTCGCATTTAACTCTTTTAACACCTCTAAATTAGTTTTTCTGGCAGTCCATGGTATTCTCAGCATTCTTCTGTAGAACCACATCTCTGTTGCCTCCAATCTCCCACTTTCCAGTTTGTTTATTGTCCAAGACTCGCACCCATATGTTAGTATAGGGTTATATAGCACTGCAGAACTCTCTTTCTCACCTCTAATGACAAGGTCATATTACACAGTATATTTTTCATTTTTCTGAATGTTGTTTTTGCCTGTCCTATTCTGCATCTTATTTCTGTTGAACTTCTTCCATCTGCTGTAATAATTGTACCTAGATATTTGAATTAGTAGACCTGTTTTAATACTATATCATTCACTATGATCTTGCAAGGTGTGTTATTTTCTTTCTTTGAAATAACCATTACTTCTGTTTTCTTGATATTTAGGAAGACGCCTTTCTCTTACATCGTATATCTTACATCGAAAATTTATTTGTACATACATGTATGTCTTGAGATTAGCGAAAATTGAACCAGGTCCGTTGTAAAGGCACTGATTCGCCTTTTTTCCCATTAGTCTCAAGAATGTATATTGTATCCTCTTGCTTCCTACTTGAATATACATGTATGTCTAACATCGACAATTTATTTGTACATACATACACGTATGTCTAATTTTTATCACCTCTTACGACATACTCAGAAGATAAATATTGATTTTATTATTTGTTTCCTTTCAGGCAAGTCAACTTATGCTCGATAAATACATATAAGCTCTAACATGTAGTTATTTATTATTTATTGTAGTGGTTCTCAACGTGGGTCTTACCGCAGATATGAATATTACATAAACTTTAGGCCACAGCATGGTACTATTTGAATGATAAATAACAAATACACACACACGCAAACACACACAGACAAACAAAAACACACACACACATATACAGTATAAATCCTATTATAAGAATTAATTATGGATCGAGCCGATTTAGATAATGGAAAATTCGGATAATTGGATATAGATAGAAATGAAGCATAACAGTGTGCATACATACAATCATACAATTGAAATGAACGGAATTTTATTGATACAAGTACAGTAATATGTAAACAACTGTGTATTTTGCAACTATGCAACAGTAAACACAGTGCAAACTGAATAGAGCGAACAGTGCAAACTGAATAGAGCCCGACTCAAACTGACAAAAAAATGGCGATCTGCACAGCAGAAGCGGGCAATGACTAATTGCTTCGCTGCTATTAATAACTCCAGTTACATACGATAGCTACGGCACATGCGCACTGCCCCGGGATCTCTCCACCGCGTCCGTAAACGCTCTCAAATTAATTCACCCAAATTCTATTCGGATAATTGGGGATTCAGTTGATTGGGATTCGGATAATCTGATTTCTACTGTATATATATATATATATATATATATATATATATATATATATATATATATATATATATATATATATATATATATAATATATATATAATATATATATACTAGATTCTTTCAAATCCCTTCGGGATCTGACTTCGAAATGTGTTGGGTTTCTTACCCTGATATGCCTCACATTGCCAATGTGATTGCCAATCCATCTCACCTTATGGGAACAAAGGATAGTATGAAATCATACAGCACATTACCATGTCATTTAATCCTGTCCATAAAAAATATTTTATGAATGAATAAATGCAACTGTTACTTTGAAAGAGGGGTCGCCATCTTCGTTGATAAAACCATTGATGTTGGTTTATTATAGCAACGTTCATCATATTGACAGTAGCGCTTGAATAGTACGTTTACTATTGGGATGACTCTTCCAGTTTGAGCAGTATTTTGAATCTCTCTTGTTTCGATATCACACATTAACTAATACGACTGCGCTACTCTATTGTGCTGACCAAAAAAAATCGTTCGGTTTTATCAAAAATGTATCGTTTGCATGTAGCATTTGCTGCGTGTGCTTGTCGAACGTCTTTTGCTTGAGTACTGTCAAAAACATACAATTGAGCGAACTGTGAAGCATTGTTGTATGGCGATTGTATATGAGAAGTTCGATTATAATTGTGTTATTTAAATTTTAAAACATATAGACCTCGACCTTGGAAATCCGTCAGAGAAAGAGCGCTATGATAAGAGCAAAGAGTCTCACGAAAATGTGTGTATTTAGGGTGTGTATTATCAGAGAGCATCAAGCGCAAGAACTGAGGATACTCCAGCTTATTACCATATAAAAAAATTATTTAGCACTGAAAATTTTACATTTAATATGCACAATTCCACAGTTATATGCAGAAACACGATCCTCAGCTAAATTTACTGCCTCATTTTAAATTGTTTGACTTCGACGTATATACGAGAATTCACATGCCCAATATAACGACAGAACAGCAAAGAAATACACAATATATGTAGTAAAGCATGGCAAATCCTAAGGGCAAATGACACCAATCATCAAAAACAAAAATGTAGATTTAAACACCAAAATAACACTATTTAAAACGATTATTATGCTAACGCTGTGCTACCAATGTCAATCATGGACAACGACCGACATCATATGACATACGTAAACTTGTGATAGCTGAAATGGCATGCTTACGCAGAATCTTAGTAATATTCCTAAGAGATAGAGTGAGGAATGAGAACATTAGACAGAACCGGCACCACCCCAATCTTGAAATATATTAAGAGACAACAGATCAAATGGTTTGCACACATCAGCAGACTACCATCAGATAGCATATTACAGCAAGCTATGTTACACAGATACTGTGAAGGCAGACCTAGAAACCGACCACTAAAACGATGGGCCACGGAAATACTTAAGAGGCGAACAATTCCACAATATCCTTAGCACACATGAGGGCCATCTCCAGAAATCCCTTCTATTCATGAAGCTGAAAGGCTACAAAGGGCTTAGCGAATAGAACCATCTAGGTTTTCGCCCTTTAGTTTTTAGATGGTTTTTTTACGATTGGATCAGCTTCATCCATCATTTAAAGCATATTATATTTATATTTTAAATGCAATATATTTTAGATAACTTTAACCACAAGCCAATAAAGAAGTTTACCTTTTAGCACACGTTTGTATACCAATATGTCGCCTGCTTTGAATAACATCACGATACCAATCGCTGTGATTGGATGTCGCACGGAATTCTGAGATGTAAATGCGCTATTTATAGAGTGTAACGGAGAGTCTGACAGAACCTCTCTATTATATATAAGCTCTCTATCTCTCAATAAGCATCCACACAATACTTATGAAGGCGCAGGCACGATGGGTAGGCCATCTTGTGCGTATGGAGAACTCGCGTTTGCCAAAACAAATATATTATGGAGAACTCAAGGCAGGATTTCGAAAAGCTGGTGGACAGAAAAAGCGTTTCAAAGACACGCTCAAGTCATCCTTGAAACATCTTAACATTGACGTAGGAGCTTGGGAGAGCCTCGCTCAGGATAGAACAGCATGGCGTTACAGCATTAGAACGGGAGCACTAGCGGCAGAGGAATTCAGACAAGAAACTGCAAGACAGAAGCGGACACGTAGAAAAGAAAAAACATCTCAACGTCACACAGATACCTTCTATTGTTGTCAATTCTGTAAAAGAACATTTTGTGCGCGCATTGGACTTGCTAGTCATTTAAAAACGCACTATTAACTCTATTATTTTATTATTTATTGTTATTATTATTATGGTTGAGTTTTTGGTCATCGTCGATCACGACGGACGAACATCATCATTATATATATATATATATATATATATATATATATATATATATATATATATATATATATATATATATATATTGCATGACCTTTGTGATATGGAAATAAAATCAATATTTAAAGAAATTTATTTTAGTGTACCGGGGAGGGGGGGAGAAAAAAAACACAAATGGCGTTTCGTACGCGTGTAAAAATAAGTTGAAAATTACTGATTTATACTATATTAAATGTATACTACATTTCATTCGGTCTTTAGACTGGAGGTGTAAAGAGTGTATGAAATTGATTACTGCTCTGACAAAAGTCTAATTTCAATGTAAATAATCGTAATTGTTTCGGAGCCTTGGCTTGTCTAATACTTTAATTATACTCAAAGACCAAGTATTTCTTTATCTGTTGTCTGGCCGTCTGTATGTCCCTGCTTGTCTACAGAGTTGGTATGTGTCAATTTTTGACTCACTACTACAGAGCTGATTGACGGACACATATAATTTGAGCAGTTTACTACAGAAACCTTCAGCATGTACGCCTTTCCAAAATCTACTAATGATACTGAACACAGACCGCCCTGTCCGTAGTGATGTGATGTTAGTTCACTAACCAATAAATTACCAATCCAACATGAACATATGTTAATGATTGAAGGACATCATGCTTAGGATATCGTTAACGCTTGTTAATATTTTATGCAGCAAATTAGCTATGTCTGCATGTCTGTCTGCATGTCTGTCTTACTGCGTGTCTGGATGCATGTCTGTTTATCTATCTTTCTCTGTGCGTCCAATTTTCTACATCTATATATCTATTGTCTATTGTCTTTCCCCAGGTGGTTTATGATCCACTCTTGCCGTTAAGCGTAGGGGTGATTGGAGCTCGAGCTTGCGTTCTAAAGCCAGATGTGTGGCCTCGGCTGTGCTATGACCATGTCTGTACAGGATGTACAATGAATTGCACAATGAAAAGCCACTGGCTTGCTCCATGAAATATGTTTGCGCACAAATACTTCTATCGGCTCGCAAAGCCAATCACAGAAGTTAGTATCTATATATCTACCAAGCTATATTCTAGCTTGCCTTCCTGCCTATCTATATATCTTTCTCTCTGTATATCTATCACATTAATCTGTCTAAAACAGAAGTCCTGTCAGGAATGTAGCATTTGCCTATGGGGCAATAACTTCATTATTCTTCACATTTATTGACTCATCTGCAATATTTTACATTTGGCATTCATTGCCATAAAAATGCATTATAGAGGACAAAGACGAAATATGATTACTTCTTCATTCTTGGAAATATTTGAGAAAAGATAAAATGAATTGAAATACGACATGCCGTGTGCATGAACAAGGACAAAAACACATAAAAAAATATATATATATTTATAAAGATCAATGTAGGAAAGGTTTTAACTGGAAACGCCTCGGCACATAATCATATCCTCTAGCTCTAGTATAATGTAACATGATGGTGTGGCCGGTAGGAAACCATAAAAATCACATGCCTTTCATATGCGCATTAATATCTACAAAAGAAATATAGAAACAAGACTATCTATCTATATATTCGCTAGACCCTTTGTTGCATTTCAGCGTCAGCGGTAGAAGAGTTTTCTGGAGACCACCATCTTGTGTGCTGAGTATATTGTGGAATTTGTCGTTATTTTGGTGGTCCATCGTTTTTGTGGTCGGTCTCTGTCTGCCATCCTTTATCTGTGTAGCATAGCTTGCTATTGTATGCTGTCTGATGGTAGTAACAAACACGACTATATCTGTTAATATATATATATTGTGCCACGAAACAAGACTATACCTATTAATCTAGCCGGTGACAAATTACATACACTATTGTCAAGATCATCCTCTTAAAGATATAAATGGTGCATAAACATCCATATGCTAAAATATACGTCATGGTCCCATACAAAGATGACTTTTTGATTATTTGAAATTCGTTCATTCGACTAACCAGCTTATGTTGCTGTATATCAAACATCTGTATATCATGAGGTGGACTTGTAATATATCATATCAGAAGCACTTTCAGGCTAAGAAATAAATGATGAGTTAATTCATTTCTTCCATTACAAATCTTTCTAAATAATGACTCGTTAATGGGGAAAGCTTGTAATTTCCGAGATTCTTTATTTCATATTTTTTCCCAGATTCAAAATCTTGTCGAATATAATTCTCTTTTCTTCGGTCAAATGAGATCAAAAGATATTAATTATGTGTTGCCCTTGGATATTTAAGAAATAATTATATAGAAAATAATGATAATATTATTTTTAAATTTGAACAGAAAAATACAATAATGCTGAAAAAGATGATTGGTTGTATAGAATCAAATTGTATTTTACTAGATCCCACTTCCCCCAAAATGAAATTTTCACAAAAACTGTAAAAGGACTAATTTTGCAGAGTTTTAGATATGTTTTTCGAATTCGCACAATTTAATTGGTATGTAAAGACCGTCTTTCTGACGCTAATTTTTGTCCAACCGCATAGTTACATAGTTAACGGCAGATACATGATTTTAAAAAAATAATGTAAGTGCAACTATCTATTTGTATGACATATATATATATAGTCATATATAGTCAATTAATTTGGAAAGTGGGAAATTAGAGGCAACAGAGATGTGGTTCTACAGAAGAATGCCGAGAATACCATGGACTGCCAGAAAAACTAATATAGAGGTGTTGAAAGAGTCAAATGTGAAACGGACCTTAATCAATAATATAAGAGAAAGGCAATCTTCTTTTTGTGGCCACTTCATGAGACAGGCAGGTTTAGAGAACATAGTCACAACAGGCAAAACTGAAGGCAACAGAGACAGAGGGCGACAACGTGAGAAAATATTAGACAGTTTGACAACCTGGCACGGCAAGGAAACAACAACGACTTTGATACATAATACTGTGGACAGAGAGCTGTGCAGAACCATGACCGCCTACGCAAGCCGGCATGGCACCTGATGATGATGATGATGCCTATCTATTTATCTATCTATACTCTGTGGCCCTTGTTTGCCTTTCGGCGTCAGGGGTGGGATAGTTCTCTGGAGATTACCTTATTGTATGTTATTTGTAAGCTTGTTCCTGTGGCTTCTTTGATTTCTGTGATCCATCTTTTACATCTATTTTTACATCTATTAATTCATTTCTTCCATTACAAATCTTTCTAAATAATGACACTCGTTAATGGGGAAAGCTTGTAATTTCCGAGATTCTTTATTTCATATTTTTGCCTTTGGCTTTATAGTCGTTATGTCTATGTATTATGGCCATTTGTGGCATGTTACCTGTTGGTAGTAGATTCAAGTAGGATGCATGAGGATAAATGAAAATAATTCTTACAGCTAACGGGAATTGAATCAGGTCTGTTCTAGCAGCACCGAATCGCTTTGCAACACAAGTAAACAGGTTTTCCATACTTGACCAACCACACCCCCAAAAAAAGATGTCTCGTCAAGACTTTCAGCCTGTGTACTCAAGTCACCTGTTGGTAGGTAATCTGGAAGCTTGTGAAAACCACTTGATCTGTTGTCTTCTGATGTGTTCCACTATTGGTATTGTTTTAGTTATCTGTCCGATGTTATCGTATCTAATTCTATCTCCGATTATTTTTCGCAGACATGTCATTTCTGTGTCACTATTTTTCTTTTGTGCTGTCATTGTCCAGGTTTGACACTGGTAGCACATTGATTGAATAATAATAGCCTTGTATAATGCAACTTTCGTGTCTATGTTTACATTTTTTTTCTTGAAAAAACGTGCCATCTGTCCTAGGATCCGGTATGTTTTAGTGCATCTATTTTGTATCTCTTTACTGGTTTTCTCTTCACTCGATATAATGCTTCCTAAGTAAGTGAACTAATTTACCTGTTTAAGATATTTATCATCGATGGAGATAGTGAAATTTCTTGCGTTCTTTGATATTACCATTTTTTCGGTTTTTTCAATATTAATCTTCATGTTGAATTTTTGACATGTTGTGTGGAGTCTGTTCATATGTTCTTGAAATTGTTCTTCTGAAGACGCTATTAATACTTAGTCGTCTGCAAAGAGTAGTTTGTTTAATATATCTTTTATATTATTTTCTTCTTTGGTACTTTCTAATTTACAAATTTGGTCGATATATGTTATAAAACAGAGGGGATAGGACACACCCTTGGCGAACTAAGTAGGTAGTTAATAAGTTTACCTCTCTTTTTGAGAGGCGCACTATTTTCAACCAGCGGACAACAAAGTCCATTTAGGTTATATCAGGACACACTTCCGAAAATATTAGAGATAACAAAGACCCACCATTTCACGCAAGTGTGTCAAAAAGATGTTAAATTGTCTGCCCCTCCATAAACTTTGAATTATCATCCTTTAAAAAAGCAGCATTTATTATGTCCCTTGTTAGCGGGGACATTCCGTCTCTGGTTCTCACGTCAAGCCAAACTTAGCAATCTGTTTCACGGCCTCAACGTTCATTCAAGAGGGATAAAACACGTCACTGAAAGTTCTATCTTTATTACTCTTAAAGCAATGCTGTTGTGAATATTAAACATGTGACGTAATATTCATTTCGCATCCTTGCTTTTATTGGTCTCCTACATTAACTGTATATTCAGACCGACGTCTAACCTGTGGGATACTACTGATCGACATAACACGGTCTGTTTATAAAATAGAGTTTTATAATTTATAGACAGAGTTATTTAAAAATTATCTTTTGTATATCAGATTTAATATTTTATATATACATGAGTAGAAACGTTTCACTATTTAATGATAATACAATTGCACGTAGACGAGTTTTGTTTAAAATATGCCTAATGTTTTTTTTTCTATAAATCAAACTTTAGTTACTAAAAACGTAGCTCTCATTGTGAGGTATGGCACATTTAACCTCGGACATTAGTCCAATTTGGTTATTTTATAGTTTTTAATCTTCACAAAATAGAAGAGGCCATGGTTCTATTAACTTAATCATCTCGACATTCTATCATTTACACACACGCGATAACTTTCTTTACACAACGTCTCAGATAACTAAAACCAGGTTGGTATATTTGTTTGTATAGAGTTTTACATTTTACAAGGTAGGAATTTTTAAGATGTTGTTCAATATACGAATCACTACATTCTACATTCCATTAAGGGTTCATTTAAGCTTGTTCTATGTATGAAGTTATGGCTGGGCTCCAGCAGAAGACCTGTTCGGTAAATTCAGCTGGACCACCATTCGTGAGGTTTTTTTTTATTATTCTGCTCATTCTAGCTGGTCAGTATTTATATACTTGGGGTCGAATATCAAAAATAGCCAAAACCGACTAATAGATCGCACGGAAATCGGAAAAAGTTCATGTTTACGTTTTAGTTGACATGTCTCCTATTCCTCTGATCCGTCACGATGAATTATTACATGTTTCACAAACGCCGCATTTTATAATGTTTTCTATGTATGAAGTATTACACATTTCAGAAACGCTAAATTTTATAAGTTGTTTTCTATGTATAAAGTATTACATGTTTCAGAAACGCGAAATTTTATAAGTTGTTTTCTACGTATGAAGTATTACATGTTTCAGAAACGCTAAATTTTATAAGTTGTTTTCTATGTATGAAGTATTACATGTTTCAGAAACGCTAAATTGTATAAGTTGTGTTCTATGTATGAAGTATTATATGTTTCAGAAACGCTAAATTGTATAAGTTGTGTTCTATGTATGAAGTATTACATGTTTCAGAAACGCTACATTTTATAAGTTGTGTTCTATGTATGAAGTATTACATGTTTCAGAAACGCTTCATTTTGTAAGTTGTTCTACATATGAAGTATTACATGTTTCAGAAACGCTACATTTTATAAGTTGTTTTCTATGTATGAAGTATCATATGCCACAGAGAATAGTTTCGCTTTATGCATTCTATAGATAAAAAAGATCAACTAAAAGTACATATAATTTTTTTTCCCAATATATCAAGTAATCCATTTTTATAAACCGTGTTTCTAGACAACTGAATAAAGCATTACAGAGTAGGAATTTGCAGAGGTCTTTCTGTAACATTGAATCCCAAACGTTTTTGCACTTGTCGATGTTTTTAATTTTCCATAGAACATTTGCCTGCCTGATATTGAATTGTGCTAAATATGTTATATTCAAATGTGTTGCTAGTATCAACATGTGTAAAAACGTGCACGTGAACTTAGTTCAATTCCCGTCAGCTCTAAATATTATTTTCATTTATCCTCATGCTTCCTACTTAAACTTACATGTACTTGTATAAGCTATTATTTGAAAAAACATTGTTCTGTCTCTATGTTATTTATGTTACAAGAAGGCATTTAGGTCCGTGTAGTAAGAATATAGCTATTCTATGTTTGTATTTATAAGGATACTTCAATACGTGTACGGGGTGTTTTTGGTGTTGTAATAGTTCTTGTCTCGATTGGCCCGTTCTCAGTGACTTGAGTACAGAGGTTGAATGTCTTGACGATCTTTTGTGCGATATGGCTGGGTGAGTTTCTAGGCGATCTGGTGCCACTAGAACAGACCTGGTTCTATTTCCTTCAGCGTTATATATTATTTTCTTTTATCCTGATCCTTCCTACTTGAATTCACATGAACTTAAAACACCACGAAGCAGATAGGTACGTTAACAATTGTATGATAAATATATATATAAGTAATTGATATGTTTATTACAAGTATTAATTTACAGACTATCTATATTAGTTATAATATGACATTTACGGAACGCCTGCATGTTTAAGATGATTGACCTAATTGAGCTCGGTTCACATGGACAACCATTTACATCCCACATTTTTTCCTGCTGACATGAACCCCACTGGAAGTTGAAATTGACTATTGGAGTTCTGTAGACCGCTTTGGTAATCTATGTTCTATATTATACTTATGATACTAGTTGCTTGTGTAAGGTAAGATTTTAGTGTGGTTTAGCCATTTGACTTTTAAAAAACAACATTATTGGCGATTGCGATAATGCTTAAACCACCGTTGCCAAGTTTCCCCCGATCTGTGGTTTTTGTCGTCACCTGGTGTTTCAATCGTTATTTCAACCAAATTTGCTTAAGACTGGGCTTTTAAAAAATGAAATCCCAAGAATGTAGCTAAAAAATCAGTAAATCTCCCGATTTCCAAAATTCAAGGTCCCCGAAGGTATCATGAATAAGAAGGAATTGGATACGAAATTGGGTGAATATTTAAAAAACAAATTATGTTAACTACTGCTCTGTCTTTATTTCTATGGATTTCTATAATTTGGGATTATCTATTAAAAAAGGTGATCTGGGGTTATTCCGAAAATGTCAGTGGTAACTCGGACTGAAACGTTCTTCAATACTTCAAAGGTCTATAATAAAAAATAAATATTGTTTCATCCCAGTAGAATGTTTATTAATTTGATCATCCGACCAAAAAAGGTCGTTAAATGTCTGAGATCCTTCATCACTAGGTACACTTCATTTAATTCCTCCGGGAGTGGCCTTGTTGTTTTACACATTCCTCTTTATCCAACTCCACTATTATGTCCTTACCAGAAAGTCAAAGAAAATCCGACGATCAGGTGTCGTCTGTCGTAATATATCTGCGAAAACAAATATTATACTTATCTATTTTATCTATCTAGAGTCTTTTCTCTGCTTATGCTGTGAGACGTCGCAGGATTGAATGAACGGTTCGGTTATCGGGTTATTGTATGTTTGGTCGCTTGGTATGCAGTAATACTGTACCGTATCAGAATATTGGTAACTCCTTCAACCTACCTTCTTCCTAGTCTTCCTCTGTATCTCGCTCTTTCATTTTCATGGTGTATGCTCTTGCCGCTGGAAACAAATATTTTATGGGTTTGTTAAAACGTCTAAAACTACTACTAATAATACCGAGACAATTAGAAAAATAATTACAGTAACGAAGAATAATGTTAACGGAGATTGCCGTTTAAGTATAAGACTTTCGACATAGAAATAACGATACAATAGTAGACACTAACTACCAAATCAGTGCCACCACGAGTGCCGCAGTCAATCATGTTTCTCAACAATTATGTATCTTGTGGCGCCAATACGTTTAGTTGGCGACATCTTTTAGTGTCACAGTGACAACACATCCAGAGATTTCTCTGTCTTCATCTGTGTTTTCTTCCCATGATAATTTCGGTGAAAGAAAATTAAAGATAATTAAAGACATATTAGCGCAATATAACATCCTAGCACTCGAATTCGCGTATGCATTGATATTACTTCATTGCATAGAATGTTCAAATGTTAATCTGGTCTGTTCTTTCTACGATCTGTTTCACTGTTCAGCAACGTATGCACAATATGAGCCACTATCTTAGTCGTACATCTGTTGTTCACTTACTCTGTCTCGGATGTTGATTTGACTGTTTTGTTGGTGTGAACAATGAGTAGTCTGTTAAAATAATGGATACTATCTAATTTAGCATGTGAAACCTCAATGTCTCATAATTGACATATCAGGCTTGTGTACTCTTGGGGTCTTTGTTACCTCATTGTATGGTAGTGTGTCCAGATACAACCTAATTGGACTTTGTCCGCTGGTTGAAAGCTACACGCCTCTCCAAAAGAGAGGCAAACTCATTAATTACCTATCCTACCTATCAGGATTGTCCTACTGCAACATCAATACCTCATTCAAGTAAATGACAGGCGTATATAGTGAAACTGTACCCTTATGGAAGCCTCGCATCACATCATCTACACAATTATATTTCATCCTTTATTTATATGAGGTTTCCATTCAGATTATTGTCATAGACGGTCTGAAGTAATCAGTTGGAGTTGAGATTGTACGAGTGGGCAGAATTTCTTATAACTGAATCTGCCACCCATAAGCGATTTGCTCGACCCCAGACGACGCACTTGAACGTCACATCAGGGAGTCGTATCTTTCACCAGGTTCTCCCATTTGTCGGGGATGATTATAAATGTGTTCATATATGTGTCATAGGCATATTTGTATCACTGTACTGTATACCGCTGAGAGTATATGAAATAAAGATCGGGAGAAGCCTCCAAAATTTATAAAAGGATACAAGAGCTATGTTTTTTAAAATTCGTCCACCTTGAAACCACCACACAAAAATGTGAAACCTCAATATATGTACCATATGACATCTCTTTTCAGAAGTAATTTATTTTCTGGGTTGTATGCACCATTCTACGACTCGTTTCAAGCATTCATTTATAAGCTCGTATTTCACATCACACCGCCTATAGTATTTTATACACTTTGTTAAAGTATGAAGATTGAAGTCAATACTGATATTTGTTATTAAAATCTTCATTCGTTATTTTATTTAATTATGTGACATTAAATATATTATATTGACATGTAGTTAACTTTTGATTTAAGCATAAAACTGCGTTTTTATCTTTGTGAGATACTTCAGCCTAAATGCGGTGTTACGCGATTTACAGCAAAGCACTAGTTAGTTAGTTAGTCGTCGGATCATCATCACTGCAAACTGGACACATCCATAGTTGCTCCGATCTCTCTGTGAGTGTATCCGCCATCACACTTCTGCTGACAGTACCGGTCCTATGCTGGTTGACCATCATTCTTCTGCGCCCTCCAAAATGTTCACCTCTAGCAACACCGCATTTCAATCCCTGATCTTTAATCCTAGCCATTGAAAAAGAATCATCATCCACATTCGTCTCACTCTCGCGTGTTATATCTCTTAAGGAGTTTAAAACGTCAGCGCAATCCATTGCCCCATCGCCCTGTGCCACAATCGCACACGATGCCAGTTGATCCGCTCTTTCATTGCCTCGAACGCCCACATTTCCCGGCACAAAAATAAATGTAACCGCTTTCAAGCTCGCATTTCTCAAGGCCTCAATCGACTGAACAAGACCCACTTGTACCTTCGTAATCATACTCATAGAGTCACTCAAGATGCAGACCTGCGTTACCTTCTGTGTGCGTAGCCACTCAAATGTCTTGGTCACCGCCATAGTCTCCATGGTCATACTACTCGTAGTGACCACAAAGGCACCACTTTCCTCCTTGATCGTTTGACCTGCGCACTGAGTTGTAAAGGCCCAAGCACTTCGAACATGCCTAATTACAGATCCATCAGTGTATATAATCACATCCCCCTCTTTGGTATTCTCACTGATTAAAGCCTGCACTTCTTTCTCCACAGCTGTGGGACACCATTCTCTGCATTCCCTGCTAAGTGATATAACTACTCTCAAACAAGTTTCGAAATCTGTGGGTAGACCTATCCATTCCGCACCTGCTGCAACATCCTGTAATTTGCACACGCTTTGTATTACATCCTCAGCACTTCCCATCCACGACCTTCCTCTCTTGAGTCTGCTGCCTTTAACTTTCTGTATTTCGGAATGCAACGGGTGTTCCTTATCTGCATGTATTTGAAGGTACGCCCGTGCACGGCAATACTGTAATCTATGCTCAGCTGTTGGGCAGTCAAGTAGGTATCGCATAGCTCTTGTCGATGTGTCTCTTGTGCATCCAAGAATGATACGCATTGCTTCATTCTGGACTCTATCCAGTCTTTCGATCTGAGTTTGGCTAAGAGTCAGAATTGCCAGTGCATATTCCACCACAGCCACATCCAAACCCTGGTACAAAAGAAATAACAATCTTTGCTCACACTGCACAGCAGCCATAACCTTCATTTCTGCAAAGCCTTTGTCTGCCCTTATAATAATGTGGTCAACATGTTCCCTGAAACTCAGGCTTCTGTCAAAAAACACAGTCCGATATCTCATTGTGCTAGTTCTTTCTAAACTTTTCCCGGACAACGAAACTTGTGGAATGGGTGACTTTACCATGTGATTGTACAAGGAAAACCACGTCACGAATGCCTTAGACGGATTAACCACTGCTCCCGTATCTCGACACCAATTTGTCAGTCTGTCCAGCTCCTTCTGTAGTTCCACGACGCACTCTTCTCGATTTCTGCCCTGTCTATACACCAGGATATCATCGGCATATGACATCGTTATGCCAACACCTGTGATTTGATTGCCAGCGATATGTACTGTGTATACATTGAAAAGTATAGGAGATAGAGGCGATCCCTGTGGCAGGCCAGGGCTAATAACCGTTGGTGTAGATATCCAGTTACCACACTTAAGAACTACAACCCTGTGCATCAGGGCGGCGCCAACCAAACCCACGACAAACGGATTAACTGCAAGATTTAACAGCTGGTGCATCAAGATATCCAAGGACACCCTATTGTTCGCATCCTCAAGGTCTATTGCAACCGCACATGTCTCCATGCGCGAATCGAACCCCTCAAAAACATCCTGCGCAAATATGGCTGCATTCTGCCATGTCTTCCTTCCTGGACGATATCCTCCTAACAATGTTGGTAAACACTTATTTCTTTCAAGATAACACGATACCTTCCGGGGTACAATTTTCTTCAAAAGTTTGCCAATCGTATTCTGCATAGTTATTATTCTGTATCCATGTATCCTGGTGTGGTCCTTCCCAGGTTTGTGTAGTGGAACTAAATAGCTGTGCAACCAGTCTTCTTTCACTGTGCCCTTTAGAAGGCTATTATTGAACATGTCCGCCAACTCTCCCAACTCCTCATCCGTTCTTCGACTAATGTCATCGTATCTAATGCCATCTGTCCCTGGTGCTGTGTTTTTTGTACTTTTCAGTGCCTTCCTGATTTCTTCAACTGTGATTAGCATATGGTTTTCCATGCTCAAGTTCTTACACGTGTCTGTGAGCGTTTTCCTTATTTCTTGATATGCCTCCACATTTCTCTGACCAATTTGTGCGGTGTAGTGTGCCAGCAACGCCGCACCTTTTGTCTCGTCCGTCTTCTGCCAGACGGTATCGTAACTCTGGAAATCGGCAATAGTCACGTGTCTTGTCAGACCATTCATGGACTTGTGTAACCGCCAGAACAATTTTAGTGACTTTTCGCGTGTGCAAGGAGCAAAGCACTGTATATAGCGACTTTATCAAAACGTGTAGACGTGCTTGTTCAAATATAAAACAGCACTTTCTTCAGAATTTGTTAGTAAAAGCTTCCGGCAACCATCTCTAGGTAGTATCTGAAAACTCTCAAATAATCGCATTGGTCACGCAACGTAATCCGTCAAAGTTTCTAGTCAGCAAATATAAGGTGTACTTTTCTCCTCTGTAATGTTTCTCTCAAGTAGAACAATACCGATTTCTCGGACATTTAATGATGGCAGATGTGAAACAGAAGTTAAAAGGATAAAAGTAATGGTTAGAAGTACTTTCAATGATACGAGGAAAATATTCACATCTAAACAAATGACAAAATAGCTAAAATTGCGAGCTATAAATTGCTACATCTATACTATATTAATGTATGGCTCAGAAACATGGACAATTAAGAAACAGCTAAAAGTGAGAATTGAGGCCTTTGATATGTGTATATATAGAACAATAAGGAGAAGTCGTGGAAAGAAAATAAAACGAACAAAGATGTTCTAACAGCACGTCTTATGAAAAAAAGAACTATTTAAAGAAATAAAGAACAAACCAATAAAGCATTGTGGACATGTTAAAAGACGTGACATATTGTTGAAGATCTTACTTTAACGTAAAGTCGACTGAAGTCGAGCAAGAGGTAGGCAGAGATACAAGTAGGAGAGAAACATCACGAGATGGACAGGTTACAGTCTAGCAGAGCGCACCACCAAGGCAAGAGACAGGGATGTTGGAGGTCCGTTGCAGCTAACCTCGTTGCGGAGACGGCACTGGACGAATAAATGAAATGTTTCTCTCTCATCCCAATATGTATGCTTATCTTCTAGCATGTGCTTCTATGTCACTCTCCTACCTAACATTTCTATGTTTTCTTTTTTATGAACAACTGCATTTACAAGTTCAAATTAACATATTTGACAGACTCGAATTCGTATTCCATGTGACGTACTCTTTGCAGAAAGTTGCCCGACTATCACTTCGTAAATCTCCCGGTTCTATGCAGACTAATCCGCCTCTAGTAATACCATTTTCAAATGTTCTTGGATATCTTGCGGTTATCCACATCTTAAGTGATCTCTTGTTGACTTTTCTAGAACGTTTCCCTCTATGATTAATCTCTCAAACATATTCGTTGACCAAGTTGTGTCTACATTAGCAAAATGTGGTAGCTTGGGTATATTTATGGTTTTGATGAACCACTCCACTCTTCTTCTATGTTTTTTTCTATTGTGTTTATACATGACAATATCTTCTAGCGCCGTGTTTCCTTTGGAATTGTATTTACTGGCCGTTGTTCTCCGGATACTTGCTCATTAGTATCCCTATGTTGTACTGTGGAATAGTGTAGTCCCTTAGTCCAGGTATGCCGATATTTAACACTGTTCTGTGAAAGTATTTTGGTTGCACGAACCGAGGAATGATAGCGTTCAAATCCCATTCCTTCTATATCTGCAATTCTCTGACGTGATAACCTTACGATGTTGTCAAAGAGTTTCCCACGAATTTTAATACAACATGTCATCAAGAAGCATAACTAACAGGCGCGTTTGTTACTCTTAGTTACCTGTTTACCCTGGAAGTTGCATCAAATAGCCCTACCCTGAGATATCTATAAATCGCTTTACAAATAAAAACTTTATCCGTGTTCTGGCAAGGCTCCGCGATCTATGTAGTAGTTTTAACTGTTTATCGATGTAAAGAGTTAAATAATACAATAAAGCTATACGAATTAAATAAATATGTTATTGCAACACAAATTGTCGACATACATAATTCGATTGAAATACAATAAAATGTACGCAGAATGAAAATTCGATTCATCTAGCAGAATTATTCGACCCTATATTGTTATGTTAATAACAAATTGTGCAATAAATTTAGACTTCATATGGAGAAGACGCATGGTTTGATGTCCTGCCATCTTAACCGACTCTTACTTCAATAAAGATTGAAATCAATCAAATATTTAAAAATGAGAGCCATCTACATTTATTGCTAAACCTGAAATTGAAGAGATAATTAAAAGTAGTATTTATGTTATTCACCGTTGTCTATTCAATAGGGTATACGAATAGAAATAAATAATATAAAAGGGCTTTCATAAATTATTGCTCTATACTGTGTTTGTTTCTCCATGTCTTGATAAAGGTGTTTTTGTAGAAACATCCATTCATTGCATTTATTTAAGGCACCATTACGTCTTTTATTCATCATTCAATGTTTGAAATTCAATAGATGTTTAATAATGAAGACATCTTGAAGCTAATGTAGCTACACATAGAGAAAATAACAAATTAATAATTATAAATGTACAATAAATGCTACACTTCTCTTAACCCTGCATGGAGTGTTCAACAGTTTGTAAAGTGCTATAGAAATGATTATACACTTTCCAAGACAGAAACATTTATTTTTAAAATATGAATATTTGCATTATGAATAGACTATTTGAAAAACTTGATAAATAATTATTAAATCAAATACGTACACTGACTAAAGATTTAGTGAGACGACTAACTACGAGAGAAATGATATTTCAACTATTGCTGACATTGTAGGCACCACTATATAATCCTATCGCATCACCAGTATAATATTGACGGTCGGTGTTAAAATCGCAAGCAAATTTGAGCGAGTTATGTTTGCTTGACGGGCAAACTAACCTATCTAATCTACTTTCGAGGATACACATTTCAGTGTCTGGTAACGACCCTAAGTAGGAAATGTGTGGCTGGCGTAACACAGGGCAAATATCAAAATGAACAAAAAATAGGTATAGGTGTTACCAAAACAAATTATAAAACAACCTAACAAGGAGAAATAGAGACATACAACATTTCGACTAAAATCCTTCATCATGACAAAGACCGCAGCAAATAAATCTTACATAGAGATACACACAACACCACCCCTCCCGTTTTTTGCTTCTGCATCCCTGCCTAACGCTTAGGTTCTTGTTTGCCGCGCGTTCTCTTACTTCAAGCCCTTGCTTCTTCGGTCTTTGTCCAACTTTATTGCCTCTTATTGCCCGAGGATGTTTTTTCTCGCCTCTGCGATTTTCAAGGAGTGGGAAACTGACCTCTGTCTGCTATATAACCTGGCATCTCGTTTTCAGACTTCCTCTTTCACGCCGACTATTTTCGAGATAAATATTTTAAAATTAAATGTATTTTATTTTATTTTACTTGCATATCGTATCTATTTCGTCTCTATATCGTATCTATTTCCACTTCTTCAGTGCACTTTCCCCTACATACCACTATCTTCCCCTCACACTTTCCTCTCCTCTATCATACTGCCATATATTTACTACCCTCTTCGTCAATTCTCTATTGGCCTTCTGCCCTTTTCTTTCCTTTCTATCCAACCATGTGTGTCTATATGTAAGATTCTTTACTGTTTTTTTGTGTGTTTATCCTGATAAAGGCTTTTTAGTTGAAACGTTGTTTTGTTGTTAGGTTGTTTTATGACTTATTTTGGTAACACTTATACCTATTTCTGTTCATTTTGATATATATTTTCGAACCGACAGACATATCTTATATTCATTTGAGGTAGGAGCTTCCATAAATGACGTCCACGATTACGGGGACATGACCGTAGATACATTTCCAGTAAAGAGGGGTTATCAAGTAAGCAAAAACATTGAACGGCCATTCAACTACTTTCGTGTGCAATTCTCTCTTTCTGATGAGAATTTGAATTCCCAGTCCTACTCTCATATCTATGGTCTTGGGGGTAGGGGTTCTGAATAATTTTGTCAGTCGCTGGCAAGAGGAAGGGGGTTTGACAAATTCTGACACAAACAAGACGGTTTATACAGCATTTAAATGGTTTAATTTCAAAAAAATTTTTAATACTATAAAATACAATAATTTTTATTTATAATTTTTCTGCTACAACTTATTACGGGGATATTTACGGGGGAGGGGGGTATTTTGACATAATTAAACACGTTCTTGAAATTTGGACAGGGGGTCAAACATTGGCACATATTGTTGACGTAATTTATGCACGGCCCATTAGAAACTCTTTATAATGGGACAGGGCCTTGTATCCATGGTTACAAGGTTATATCTTGGCGCATCACCATACAAATATTGGACCTGATGGCTACAATAATAATGCAACCACTAGATACTAAATTGTGTATAAAGTTCATATAGATGGATTAAGGGAAACATGATATTTTCAACCTAAAATGACAGTATATGTTGGTTATATCGAGTTCATTTCTATATTATTCATATTTCAAAATATACCAACATGTTTTTCTATTTTATCATATTTTGTATTTTATCTGAACTTGTTTTCTTATTCTACTGTTATGTGGATTTTTGTTAATATGTTAGGTTTCCCTGTCAATGCCATCACCTTGCGGAATGCCTGGAAACAAGTAAGCAGATTGTCGGGATAAGGAAGGTGCTGCTAATAACGAACGAGATGTATCAATAAAATGATATCAAAAGAAACATGGCCAGCAAAAGACAAAATGATCACCAAATTATTAACAGACCAATAGAGAATGTTGTTATTCTACTACTCATAACAGGACCCAACCGACTGTGCAGCCACATATATACACAGCATAAGAGTAGTAATACACCTATGAGGACAGATACCTCAGGAAGCAGAATATATTGTTCAGGAATGCTCAGAATATGAAATATTAATTCCGATACTGGCCAAGAGAATCATCGGTGGCAGAAAACCAACTAGGACCTTTGTTCGAGTTTCAAAACACAATCATGTTACAGAAGAAGCAAAACTTCAGATATAGGCACATACTAAGCGAACAACGAAAAAAGAAGAAACATTCTTCTAAACATGCTATTCTTTTGTTACATGACATTTTCAGATGATCAAATCTCTTCTTTTTCTAGCAATTTCTCCAGTTTTTATATGGTATCTGATATTGCTAATATTTTCTTCTTTTCCTTCTGATTAAGAGATTCAATACGATTTGTTCCAGATTATCGTGTCATGAGTGATATTCTAATGCTTCAACACAGGACATAATCCTTCTCAAAATAGACAGCAACCAAAATTATATCACAAGGAAATAACAATATTAAAAGATGACAAAATAGGTTCACCAGCAGAGAAAGAACCCGGTAATATATGACAAGATTAACTTACGTTTATTTCTGTATTTCATGGTGGAAACAACCAATATTTGTTCTGTCTCATGTGGCGTATTTTATCTCAAAGCGTTGATCTTCTTTGCCACTGTTTTACTTATTGTCCATGTTTCACAGCCGAATGTTGCAACTGGAAAAATAAAAGTTCGTAGCATTAACAATTTCGTTTCTATTTTGTTGTTTTCCCATATGTTTTTCAACCCTGCTATTTTGCGGTATGTCATTGCCAATCTCCTCTTTATCTCTTCCATGCAATCTCCTGCACCGTTCAAGTTTTCTCATAAATATTCGAATTTATCCACACATTCTATCTCGGTATTGTCTATTCTGAAAGTTGGTTGTTGTGTTGTTATATCTGTTGACATATTTTGTTTTGTCTTGAGCGTTTAAATATAAATTTTGTGATTCGCTGTATTTATTTGTTATTTTGATTAGTTGTTCCAATCCCTTTAAATCATTTTTAAAAAAGCACATTGTCGTCTGCGTAGTGTAGTTCAGGGATTTCAAAACCACCGATGTTTAAGACGTGTCAACACTCTTTATGTCAACGTTCTTTATGTCTTCTCCCACATTCTTCATTATATTTTCTGCGTAGATGTTGAACAAGTATGGGGAGAGTGTGCATCCCTACCTTACTCCACTCTGTACCTCAAACCACTCTGAGAGAACGTCCTCTAACTTCACTGCAGCCTTTTGATCTTGGTAAAGTTATTCTATTAGATGAATCAGATGCCTTGGGAAACCCATGATGTTCATTATCTCCCATATTTTCTGGTGTTGGAAGCAGTCGAACGCTTTTTAGTACTCCATGAAGCACATGTGCAGGTCAGTTGAGAATTCCCTACACTTTTCTATGATCAATCTCATAATCGTAGATTCGTGTCTACCAAAACAAATATATTAGGAAGCACTCAAGAAAGAACTTCGAAATGCGTGTGGACAGAAAAAGCGCTTTAAAGACACACTCAAGTACTCACTGAAACATCCTAAAAGTGACTTCGGCTTTTGAAAAAGCCTCGCTCAGGACAGAACAGCATGGTGTTACAGTCTCAGAACTGGAGCATTAGCGGCGGAAGAGACCAGGCAAGATACTTCAAGACAGAAGCGGGCAAATAGAATAAACAAATATCTCAACGTTCCATAGACACCCTCTACAGTTGTAAATTATGTGGAAGAACTTGTTAGTCATTTAAAAACGCACTATTCACTTTATTAAGTTATATTATTTATTATTACTAATATTTTGGTTGAGTGGTGGTCATCGTCGATTACGACGGACGAGCATAATCATCATAGTGTGTAGAATTAACACAGTACTTGAGGTAGTGGACTTTGATGTTGAATGTGCCATCAAACATAATTTGAAATTTCAATGTGTATGTATATCATAGTGTGTAGAATTAACACGGCACTTGAGGTAGTGGACTGTGATGTTGAATGTGCCATCAAACATAATTTGAAATTTCAATGTGTATGTATATCATAGTGTGTAGAATTAACACGGCACTTGAGGTAGTGGACTGTGATGTTGAATGTGCCATCAAACATAATTTGAAATATCAATGTGTATGTATATCTTTGTATTGACAGTTGTACATTATACATCGTATTATTTGTGATATTATCATTTTAAGCAATACGTGCTGAATTCTGTAGATACTCAAAATATTCTGGACATTAATTACTGTAAGTTGTGCATGTTGATAGAATTACTGAAATATTTTTTCTTTTATTACAGGCCCAACAACCTTCTTGATGATTATATAGTGTCTCACTTGATGTAAGGCTCTAGTATAATGTAAATAACGTTCAATTCGATTGAACTACATTTCCATGAAGAACTGTACTACAATGCTATATTGACGTTAAAGTTTACTAACTACACTGTTGTGTAAAACTTTACTACATTGAAATGCTATATTAAATTATCTAACATCTAGAACAGTAGTGCGTGGCTGTACCTTGTGTAACAGAATTCGTATCTTGACTCCAATGAGCTACTGCTACTGCGCACTACCTAACCATAACACGAGGTTAATTCGGAGTACATGTACTACTATTTATATTCTTGTTCTTGCTCCACTGTTGAAATGTCATAACATCTGGTTCCGAGTGCATCAACACTATGTGCACTACACTCCAACGTAGTAAAGTTCTTCGTTTTAGTATAGCTCAGCTACTCGCCGTGATTTCACAAAATAATTCTTACATTATAATGTAGTATGCTAACAATGGTTCCAAGGGAAATATTGTACTACCATTTTGTAAGGATGAACCGGAACAAAGTATTCTTCCGCCACATGAACTAAACATATTTCAAGAGATGTACATATAGCTCTGAACGTGAAGAGATGAAATACAATTTTTATATTTTGGATAGTAGATTTCAGCATTGTGAAATGTGTAAACAATTATGCCTGCGTATCAAACTAAATTGAGACTACACTTTACGTGACAGTATATTTGTTCAGTTTCATTCTCGTATCTTCTCTTATTGAAGTACTGGAGGATAATATGAGATATGAAAACTGCAGCAGTTTACCGTATACATAATAAAATATAGCAATATATTTCAGCAAAATAAGTTCCAATTATACTGAAACTATGGGTGATGTGTTCGTATTCTATAGTACGATTCAACCATATTGGATGATTCCTTTACTTTTACTTCAGTGTCATCATGTGTAAGATGCCCATGTAAACAGTGCAGCTAGCACGATACCCGCATACAGTATCGGTTAGAGTCTGGAACTTCATAGCTCAAGCAATTTATAATTCCTATTGACATACACACATTCATATATGGACATACAACTTATCCAGACTTCATTCGATGTTGATATTTTTTAATTTGAACATCATTGTCACATTCTAGTCTGGAAAATTATGGGAGCAAAGAAACCGCCTGTTTTGTTTCCAGGTTGTTTCACGTCAATTCACAAATATGACAAGACAATATAACTATTTACGCAACTTCAGTGTCACCTATTGTCTATTGTCTTTCCCCAAGTAGTATGTTATCCACTCTTGCCGTTAAACGTAGGTCCGATTGGAGCTCTCGCTTGTGTTAGAAGGCCAGATGTGTCGCCTCGGTGGTATTATGGCCGTGTTTGTTCAAGATGTCACTGATGTATTTTATGTATCTTGTTTTTATTGTCTTCCTCTGGCTTTCTAAACTGATCTCATTTGGTTATATGCCGTCACGGGTAACTTGTCGTGATGCATTGTCATAATCTGACTAAACCACTTGATATACACTTGATATACACTTGATATACACTTGATATACACTTGATATACACTTGATATACACTTGATATACACTTGATATACACTTGATATACACTTGATATACACTTGATATACACTTGATATACACTTGATATACACTTGATATACACTTGATATACACTTGATATACACTTGATATACACTTGATATACACTTGATATACACTTGATATACACTTGATATACACTTGATATGTTCTGTACAAGGTGTTATACCTATTCTTTCCCTGATGTCTTGATTTCGTAATATAACAAGCCCGGTGACCCCCGCAGCTTTCATCAAGCATTTCATCTAACATAGCACTATCAGTGTCTATACACACGTCAATATTTCGCATTCCGTGATGGAGACACAATATGATGATATTATGAATATTGCAGTCTACATTAACAAATATTATTTATGGGCTATTCTTATTACAGGTTTCCCTGGAAATTTGGCCACAATAATTACTATTCTCCGCATGAGTGGTCTACGTTCCTTCACAATATATATTGCTCTACTGGCAGTCGTGGACAACCTGGCAATCATTGTCAAGACTATGTTATATCAGCTAATGTTGAACCAAGTCAATATCGGACACATGGGCTGCAAGATTTTAATTGTTTTGGGAAATTTTCTTGCGACTTTCGCAAACTGGATTTTAGTGCTAATGGCCGTGGAGCGTCTTGTGGCTGTAAGATACCCCCTCAAAATTAAAACGTACTTAGACTACAGAACGTTATTCATTGCAATCTGCATAATTGGCGGTATTATCGCAGGAGCATACAGCCCGGCTCTGTGGGTTTACATATTTAATGAAAAAATACGAAATTGTGAAGTGTACAAAGAATCACAAGAGTTGATGTTCGTTCTATACTGGATGAACATTTTGCTATTTGCTTTTATTCCATTCGTTGCCCTTCTCGTGTGTAATATATTCATCGCACGTATTATAAACGTGTCCTTCCGTTTACGAAAGACTATGAGAAAACAACAAGCGACATTGCTCAACAGAAGGCCCAGTTGTTACGAAACGTCGATGCAAAGACAGATGATGCTCATGCTCTTCACTGCTACATTGGTCTTCGTTGTCTTCATGTTTCCCATCTGTGTTATCAGAGTGGCAGACAGTAACTGGTACGTGGTGCCACATACACGTAGCTACTCCACGAAATATCTGTTTCATCAGATTGCTTATGTCTTGTGCGATTCTACTCACGCTGTTAATTTCTACCTGTATTTTCTCAGCTCAAAAAAATTCCGAATCAATTTTATGTCAACATTTTCCTGCTCAACAAGAAGTCCAAGACCTTTTTCCCTTTGAAATTTATTAGCAACATGTGGGTGCCTGGATTATACAAAACACGTGGATACCTGGGTGTATTTTTCATTGCAGACATCGTTTACTAGTTTAGAACAAGGAGAAAACGAATTGCATTGATCATCAAATATTATTATTTATTCTTTTGTAATGAGTGTGCATAATTTGAAATCTCTCAAAGTATGAATGAAATTGTTCATGCAAAATATAAGTGCTATGTGCTACATACTTTTGTACAGCTTTACTGCAGCTTTTAACTGCTCTCCCCCCTACCGCAATATTATAATGTAATTTAGAGAGAATGTGATACAGAATATGTTGGAGACGTTTAGTTTTGACAATAAATGTAAAATACAAACTAATCCTGCAGGCGATACTTGGAAAATGTTCCGTTTTTATAACTACTGGTAACGCATTTGATAACAGACAAAAAATGTCGTTTCGACTGAAAAGTCTTTAACGAGCACAACATGACACACGACGAGTAAGTACTGACAATGTCTACTTTCACATCACAACGGTTATTAATAGCTAATGAGAAACTATCCCCTCTGGTGTACATGTGTACAGAGTTCATGAAAATTACAGGTACGGTATACCTTAATTCCTATAGTAGAGCACAATGACTGCATTATCATATCCATCCCAGTTGAGCTCAAATGGTCATCGTCAACTACGACACCGAAAATTAACAAGTAGATTGGCAACAATTGGCACAAATAAACTACTTGAAAGTCTAGAATATACATTGAACAAGTTTCGTATAATCGTTGGCTTGCTTATGATATAATTTTCACAACATTGTATAAAGATGTGTTGCAAATTCGATAATATTAAAACATATATTCATGTCTGACCCTTTAATATGGTCAAACAGGAACTGGAGTTTCTTAAAACCGTTGTATATATTTTTTCTAACACGTCTTAACATGTTCTGGTAAACCGTGATGCTTACTAATATGGTCTATGCCGTGTGGCGTTGGTTATCATGTCTTTAAGCAGCTTACTATTTCGTATACTATCAATCATTTCCGGCACCGATGTTCTCCCATGCTGCAATGCTTGATTGTCATGCATTTTCTCTCTTAGTCTTTTTCTACACCTCTTGCTCTTCAACTTGCCGGTTGTTACAATATGCCCCATATTTTCTCCTCTCAGGATGTGTACGAAAAATGTAGATTGTTGCGGGTAAACTCTTTTTGAATTAATTGCTTTAAAGATATCTTCATTTCGCTCTGTATCTGTCCATAGTTTTACTAACATTCTTCTATAAAACCACATCTCTTCTGCCTAATATAATTTTTCACTTTCTGCTAAGCGTTCAAGATTCATTTCTATACATCAGAATTGGTTCTGTATAGCTTCTAAGAACTGTCTTTCGTATTTCAATTGAGAAAGATATATTACATAGGGTGTCCTCCAGCTTGTGAAATGTTACCTTCACCTGGGCAATTCTACATATGGCGTCTTTAATGTATCTTATATCTGATAGCTATTCTATCTGATGTTATAATGTACCTAAATATTTGAATATGTTGACTTTCATCACACTGATTTCATTTACATTGAAGTTGCTATCTGGAGGACATTTATTGTTTGATATTATAATTACTCCAGTTTTTTTCTGTTATTCAGACTAAGCCCTTTGTTTTGACTTTCCTCTGCAATGGTATTCATAATTTCTTGTAACCTTGTTTTATTTTTGGCTATCAAACCTGTATCATCAGCGTATCACATGTTTATAATATGCATCCAACTGATATTTTTGGCATATCGTGTTTTGTTTGGATATCGTTATTATTTCACTTTATACATTGACCTGTTCTGGTGACATTCCACAACCTTGTCTAGCTCCTTATTTAATATGTTGACATTCTAATGTTTAGTTATCTATTGTTATATATGCTCTGTGTCGCCAACATATACCTTATTATTCTCAGATCTGTATCATCAATGTTTAAATTCTCCAATACTTTAATTATGTCTTCACTTTTGACATTATCAAATGTCACTGTATAGTCAATAAATCATAAATACATATCTCTGTTTTAATAATGTTAAATACATATAAATACATATCTGTGTTACAATACTGCAGGGAACTGTCGAGGGTAGAAGAAGCAGAGGAGGACAAATAAAGACATGTACAGACAACATCAAGGAATGGACAGGGCTAGATATTTCCACACTCATCCGCATCGCTGAGGATAGAATTCGCTGGAGGACTCTGTGTGCTGAAGCATCCAATGTGGTACCCTACGACCCTGAAGGGTTATGGGTTTATTGATATTGATCTCTGTTTGCTTCACTCTTTCTGTCTATTACGTTTCACGCGATGTATATGACGTTATTTCTGTCTTCTACGAATGCACATAATTTATCTCAAATGTCTGTACAATTTCTGATCAGGCCATTGTAAAGCTGTATGCCAAGTTGGAGAATCTTACTCTGATTATTTTCTTCCTAGTAGGTTGATGTTTTTTTTTTTTATTTTGGCTGTTCATGTATTTATAGAAGTTCTTCCTAGTGTTTCCCATGTGTCATCTGTTCATGGAATTATCTTTGTTCACAGACTTCAACATCATTTTAGCTGTGTGCATGGGTGTTTGTGTGTATAGATGACCTTGTCTTGCTCCCTTCTTCGCTAGTTTGCCTGCATTGTCATTGTAGGGTGTGTTTGACTGGCCAGGAACCCTCTGAATAACAATGTTGAATTATAAGATGTTAGAATCTCGTTGGCAGAGTGATATCTTTGATCTAGGTAAGGAATACATTGTCCATCATATTCCAGTGCTTGAAGAGCAGACATAGAGTCTGTAAAAATCATAATGCTTTGGAATTTTGATGGAAATAGGTCAAATATGTTCAAGTAGGACAAGACAAATTCTAATGCTTTTATTTCAGCTTCATAGTTCGACGATATCACCAGATCACCAGGTCGTCAGCATACATTGCCACTTTGATCCCGTGTGGTAGTTAGGCAACTAGGTCTTTGATTTAAACCAAGAAACGTGTGGGTGACAGGACTCCTCCTTGGAGGACTCCATGAAGTAGGATTTTCTTGTTATTTCGACCATCCAAATGTACCCTGGCTCTTCTATTATGCAGGTATGCTTTTACCCATTTGTACATTCTTGAACTAACCCTGCAATTTCGAAATTTCTTTAAGAGTCCTTCTTTCCAAACCTTGTCAAATGCTTTCCTTCGGTCTACCCATGCTGCTAGTACCAGTTTCTCATTTTTGAAGGCGTCCTCAATCTCTTGAGAGACGTAGGTAGCCTGATATTCGGTAGAGTAGCACTGTTTGAAGCCTGTTTGCTGCGACACCAGAAGATTTTCACTTTCAAAGTACCACTGCATCCTAAGATTGATAATGCGTTTCATTGTTTTGCATAAACAACTTGTGAGACTGATGGGCCTGTAGTTGAAAGTTGAAGGATGTGTTGTCATCATTTCCTGATTTGAGGAGTGGTATTAGTATTGCTTCCCTCCATGATTGTGGAACATTACCTGTGGTCCAGCTTGTACTGAAGATCTGCAGTAGCTTTGCTCTTGCTGCATTCCCCATGTTTTTAATCATTTCACTGGACACTCCATCAGCTGCAAGGGACTTTTTTATTTTCAATTTGGATATTGCATGCTCCATTTCTTTCATTGCGATTAGTGACTCTATGACTTCCGGTATAGGTTCGCCTAGTCCAATGTTCTGCTGGTTCTCTCGAACCTCCCATTGTTTGTCTGGGCTAACTTTGACGTTATTGTCTTTTGCAAAAGAATCTACAAAGTGATCAGAACTATGTGAGATTTTTTACACATAATTTGTGCGGGGCATTAGAAATCTCTATTTTTAGAACAGTTGTGCACTATTTGTTAATTAAGAGAATAGCAATGTATTAATTAGTTAATATTAACTAGGAAGTTATGTAAGGATGTTAATATTATTTGCATTAATTGCAACTGTTTCCACAGCTAGAACTGATCGTGAAGCGGTCTCACAATTCTGTTGAATTTATGTATTAGGTTGAATGTATTATGGTGTGAATAGTTACGCATAACAAATGTTTGTTGTTCTGGTGTACACAACACACAAATATTGTAATTAGTTGTGATTTTTAGAGGAGTGGAAAAACTCGTAAAGTATCATAAGTAGACAACTCAAGAGAAGAAGACTATGGAAGTTCCTCAGGAAGCCGATAAATCGAACGATTGATCGATGGACGGGGACATCGAAGGAAGTAAGATGATGAGGATGTACAAGACAATACAAATATTACCGGTATACGACATAAATATGTGCACACAGCTAGGTGTCACATACATGTTCCAAAGGGCAAACGAACTATTGTGGGTACCGGAATTGGAAAGCAGGCTAACGGGAGGAGAAGATAACGATAAAAACTAAAGTTAACACATGTCAACAGGTGAGGACGACGACACAGTAGGTGCGTTGGCAAAGTAGAACCCGACGACGAAGGAACTCTATAAAGTAATGCAGGTAATAACCTGTTGTGTAAGACAAGCGTGGGGCTGATTTTAAAAAAAATACGAAACGGGATGCGTGGAGGCTGATGGAAGAAGAATATCATACCTTTACTACCAGAGATGCAGAAGCAGTCTGAAGCGAAGACCAATGTTGTATATAGGAAATGAGGCCAATCGCCTGTCACAGATACAGTTAGTGGTAGACGCTGTCGCTTGAAACATCACCAGAAATACACGAGCGGGTTCGAGTACACTGCTTGCCGAAGCTGCAATGGTGAAGACACTTGGCAAGATACTACCACCGGGAAGGGCCAGAGAGGTTAGGAGAAGCGGACCGCTACCCTCACGGCGGAGCAAGAATGTTTGTAAGCCGCATAAACGGCTGAGTGCAGGAGCTGGAAATAGTCGGTTATGCCATCTTGTTTGGACGAGTGAATTGTGTAGCACTGTCCAGAGATAAATACCGAACCAGCCGCCCGTTCGCTATTGTAGAATTCAGCTAGACGGCAGAGACGACTGCATGCCTTCATTTGGCAGAGCACATTCGGTTTAACAAAGGGAGTGTCGATTGTCCGTACCAGAACGTAGAGAAAAATAAATCAGACCAGAACTCACAGCCTAAGGAAACGTATGGGGGACCTCAAATAAAATAAGATGGAAACCTTAAAAATGAACCGCAGAATAAGAGAAGTGAACCAGGGACTATGAAAACAGAGACAGTGAGGACGCAAGTAGAAGTCGGTGTACCGACAGAAGTAGATATTCGTGAAGAAACCAAAGAAGCGGTCGAAATGACTAACCTCTTGGATGCTGACAGAGTGTCGACATAAGTCGAGTAAAGGCGTCAAGAAAATGAATATGAGAAAGGCATGAAAACGTGGGACTTGCTAGACAACTGAAGAGCGTAAAACGTCAAGTGTTGTCATCACAGCAGGAACTAGACAACGTTATAGAAAAGATGGTCCGTGAGATATAAAATCATACGGAGAGGCGGAAAGACTGGAGACGAACATCGAAAAGCTAACAGCCCGATTTAAAGTTCGGGACAGAGAACTGAAAGTCAAAATGGCCGATAGGCACTGAGAACACACTCAACGATAACCGAGCCTGATCAAGGGGACACGAGCGGCGACATAAAAACACAGGAACCAATGGACAGCGGGATAGAGCCGCCGGGATGAAAGAAGGAGCTGTGAGCTGTCTTGTAAGCTCATTAAAAACCAGGAATAGAGGAGAGACATATGGTTACATTAGGGCAGACGTATCGAATAATTAGAGACAAATAAAGAGAAAGGTAGACACAGATGGGGGAGAGGTCAGAAGAAACAGACGAGTGACACGACTCAAGATAGCTCGTACCGGGACAGGAAAACGGACGATTACAACAAGCCTTGTGCAGTCAAGAGGCGGATAGAGTCGACGAATAGCATGAGCACCAGCCACCCCGCTAAGCCACGAAACGACCAGAGCCGTACCATAATGCCTGCTTCAGAGATGTGGGGGCCGGAAACGAACTTCTTCTTCTTCTTCTTCTTTCGTTCGCTAATAATGTCTATATCTGCAGTGTTGTTTCTTGTATAAATTGGACAGTGTTTTCCATTTCTTGTTTTGTATCATAAAGTTTAACATTCATTGGTGTAACAGAAGGCCAGTATGTGTATCTTAATGTGTCATAGTTTGCACATTCTTGAAGGATATGTTCTGAAGTCTGGTTGACTTGTCAACAATTACACTTTGCTGTTGTGCCAATTTTAAATTTTGTATAAATATGGCTGTTTAGTTTATTGTGTCCAGTTCTCAGTCGAAATATGATGACCTGTTCTTGTCTGTTAAGTAGGTGGTAGTCATCCCGTGGAGGTAAGTTAGGCTTGCGTTGTGCCTTTATCATGGATTTCTTTTGGTGATAGCTGATTGGTACATCCGGTTGCTGCATGTTAGCACCTTCTTTGGCGAGTTGATCAGCTCTCTCATTTCCTGCTATTCCACAGTGTGATGGAATCAATTGCATTATAACTCTACACATATTTTGTACTATGGACAATACCTCTTTTAACTCTGGAAGTTTATTGGATTGTAATGCCTCTAGTACTGACCTTGCATCTGTAAGTATTACAATAGGGTGTGAGGCCCTGTCCAATGTTAACAGTTTCTCTGCAGCTGTATAAATAGCTTTGACTTCAGAGTCATAGTTGTTGCAGTAATTCCCTGTTGGTATACAAGTGGTATCAGTGGTGCCATCTGGGTATTCTACATATACACCACTTCCTCCATTTTTTACTGCATTCTGTGCTGATCCATCTGTATATACTCTGGTCCATAGATCACTTGGGTAAACATCATCAAGGAAACTGAGAGCTGCTACTCTTTTCTGCAGATTATTCTGATGTTCATCCCCATGCACACCTGCTACTGTTGTTTGGATGGTCACTGGTAGGCATGTCCGTTTTTCCCATGGGGTGTGTTCTGGTTGAGATGTCAGTGGTATTGTTACCTCTGGTAGATCCGATACCTGTCTACGTAGACGCTTGGCCTGGTGTATGAAGCTGCTTCTTTTAAGCCTTTCTTGTGATAGATTCTGGAATCTTTCCTTCATTGGGTGACTATGGTGGGAAAGAAACTTTTCTCCATGAATTATAATTTTAGTATCTCTACGCTCTTTCAATGACTGCATCCCTTCGATATTCTGCATTTCTATGATTGGTGTGGATCTCATTGCGCCTGTAATGATTCTAAGTGCTTGGTTCTGTACTCTATCTAGGTTTTGTAGTGTAGTGTTTGATGATGAACTCCATGCTGTAGAACCATATTCCAAGTGTGGTCGAATGGCTTGTTGGCATACATTTTTTATAATTCTTTCATTAGCTCCCCAAGTTGCCCCACTCAGTTTTCTTAGTATAGCTATCTTCCTTCTAGCCTTTGTTTCTGCTTTGCTGATATGATGTTTCCATGTCATTTTGGCATCAAATGTTACACCAAGATATGTGGGTTGGTCATCTACCTTTAAGATAGTTTTATTTACATAGATGTTTCCTGCTCTTTGTTTTGGTGAAAGTGTAAAAAGGGTTGTTGCTGACTTCTCTATATTGATACTTACACACCATTTGTCAGCCCAATTAGTCAAAATGTCCATGGCTCTCTGAAGCATTTTTGTGGTAACCATGGCGCTCTCATGTGTGCACCATAGAACCAAGTCATCTGCATATAGTGCTGCCTTAGTTCCACAGGGTATTTCTTCTATTAGATCATTGATAAATATGAGAAAAAGAGTGGGTGATAGAACTCCTCCTTGAGGCACTCCATGGCGTAGTAATACTTTCCTACTTTTTTTTGCCATTTACTTGTACTCTGGCTCTTCTATTGTGAAGG
Source organism: Meghimatium bilineatum (assembly GCA_034231615.1). Classification (NCBI taxonomy): domain Eukaryota; kingdom Metazoa; phylum Mollusca; class Gastropoda; order Stylommatophora; family Philomycidae; genus Meghimatium; species Meghimatium bilineatum. The sequence continues at coordinate 24,754,567 of CM067298.1, read as the reverse complement.
AAGGCTTTCGTCCATCTATACATATTTCCACATATCTTGTAGTTTCTCATTTTTTGAAGCAATCCTTCTTTCCATACTTTATCAAATGCCTTCTGTAAATCAATCCATGCCACTAAAACTGATTTTTTGTCTTGGAAAGCATCCTCAATTTCATGTGAGAGGTATGTGGTTTGATCCTCTGTGGAGTAGCATTGTCTGAAACCTGCCTGCTGTGGTGCAAGGAATTTTCTACTTTCCAGTTGAAATTTTAGTCTTAGGTTTATGATGCGCTCCATTGTTTTGCACAGGCAACTTGTAAGACTAATTGTTCTGTAGCTAGTTGGTGTTGTTCCATCTTTTCCAGGTTTAAGCAAAGGGACCATAATTGATTCTCTCCAGATTTCTGGTATTTTCCCAGTAGTCCAGCTAATATTTAGGATGTCCACTAGTTTCCTTCTGGCTGTTGTTCCTAGATTCTTTATCATTTCATTTGATATTTCATCAATTCCTGGGGACCTATTTAGCTTTAGTTTAGAGACCGCTAATTCCAATTCACTATATGTGAACAATGTATCCATAATTTCATCTGCGCTGTTTTCATCACTGATTCTAGTCTGAGCATGTTCCAATTTACTTTTTTGGTCGCTCCGCACTGTATGATGTTTCTCTGGACTAATTTAAATATTGCAGTCTTGAGCAAATATCCTAGCAAAATTATCTACTGCTTGCTTTCCTGTAATCATTTTGCCATTCTGTACGAGTGTTATGTTTGTGCTTCTTCCTGTTCCCTCATCATTTAGTTGTTTGACCAGTTTCCACAGTTTTCTTCCATCCTTTTCAAAATTTAAGGATTCTGTTTTCTCTTTCCATCTCTTTCTTCTAGCTTCTAGTTTGGCTCTTTGGAATTTAGCTTTTGCGTGTTGATGTTTGTTGTGATGTTCCTGGCTTGGGTTATTTTCCACTTCCGTCCGTGCTTTTTCTAATTCCTCTTGCAGCAGTTCTAGTTGTTCACTCCAGTATGGCTTGTATTGTTTGCGTGCTCCTCTTGGTGTTGCTTCCTTGGCAGCTTGATGAATAGATTTATTGAACTCTTCGACTATGGCATATATGTCTTTTCCTTCCATATCTATGTGTCCAGCTAAAACACTACTGCGGTGTTTAAATAGTCCCCAATTTGCTTTTTTATAATTCCATTTTGGAAGGCTACATGCATTTCCTGTGAGTTCATTTTTAATACTAAGGAGGACTGGTCGATGGTCGCTACCTCCAAGTTGCTTTCCCACTGTTCTATTGATTTCCCAGTTTAGGTCTGCTGAGTACAATGCCAAGTCTGGTGTGGAAGTGGTTTGCCATGCTCGTTAGTAGTATGTTGGGGGATCTTTTGGCTTATTAAGCAATAGAAGACATTTATCGTCTTGCCAGCTTTCAAGTTCTTCTCCTCTTTTATCCATGTGGTCATAACCCCAGCTTTGTGAGTGACTATTAAAATCTCCACATACTATCAGTCTTCCTCTCTATGGTATTGTGTCCAGGGAAAGGGACTGGTCATTTGGACAATAATAATTTAGTAGGTTGAAGTCTGTGTTCTTGGTCTTTAGTTGAAGGACCTGATATTCTGCTCCTTCCATGTATAGCTCAGTTTGATGTGCGCTAATATTATTTTTGACTAGAGTTAGTATACCTCCTTTTCTTCTGCATATTCGATCAGCTCTAAAGCACTGATAACCTGCAATTTTAAAGGCTACATCTTTGCTGAGGTGTGTCTCTTGTATGCAACAAATGCTGACCTGTTCCTTAAGAAGGGTGTTTTCTAATTCTAATTTCTTGCTAAAGCCATCTTTTTTGCTATTTACACCCTCAGCATTCCAGTGCATTATTGTAAGTGGTGTCTCATTGGTTGGTAATATTTGTTGGTCAGTGATATTACTCTTGTGTCTCCTTGCTCCACAAGGCAATCTAAGAGGACCTCCAGTCGTATCGGGTGGGCCCTTTCGAGGTATAGGGCCTGGTGCTACTCCTGCCTGGTGAGTCGTCACAGGGTTAGCACCATAACGGGGTAATGCAGATATAGACATTCATGTGCGATAATGCATGACATTCTGATTGTTAGGTGCGCCTTCTGGCCAAATTTCGCTGACTTCAGCACCTTTACTTGCTAGGCAAGACTGTGGTCCTGCCCGAATGTGGGAGGGCCGGGCCAGTTTTAGGTTCCAGCCTCTGCTGGCTGGACTAAACCCCATCTCCACGCCAAGGAGCTGGCCTCGATTGGGGGAAACGAACTGTAGTGTGAGAACCGCCGCGACGAGAAGTACCCCAGTTTGTATGCTGTCAACATAGGCAGCCTCACGGGTAAGCCGTAGATCGACACGGGAGTGTAGATCAGTTTGATGAGCTCCAGATGTACCAATAAATCAATGTCACAGCCGTTTTCGACGGGTAGGCGGTTTCTCTAAAGTCGGTATCCGGAGTACCCCTCAAGGTGATGCGCACAGCTCGGTCGGAGGTAAATATTGCAGGCGTGCGCTACTAGCACGACATCGGGATAGGCAGAATTTCACACCAGAAACTAATACTAGGAAAAGACCGTCTATGCAAAGGAAAGGTGCACGTGAGGTACGAAGTTCCGCGACTAGAGATGAGAGGAAAGAGCGTTGCACTTTAGAACGAAATCGATGTTGACTCCCTAGAACTGTCGGACAGAGAAACGGTATGCCAAACTCAGTCTATAAATTTGATAATGGCCCAGGTCACGGTCGGCTCTAACTATATCACGGGAATGGGGATACGGATCACTGTCATTACGGGGCTTGATATCGACGATGGGCCAGGATTAGACGTGATAGATGGAGCTGTAACTTAGGCGATCGGTATATGTTCCCTTACTAGTGTTCAACTGCACCGGGAGAGTCATAAAGATCAATAAGGGAGAAAGATTGAGACTGGTTGTCCCCACGGAGGAGAGACTACAAAGAAGTAAGACGCGAGTGTAGCGTTGTTGTGAAAGCCAACACACCCCAGTTCAACCGTACCAAGAAAGGATCAGCAGAGCAAAGAGCAGAGATGATTATAAATGAAGGAAACAGACGACGTCACAGATCGTCAGGAAACACTGGTGCGACAGTTGGAGGTGGAGCCACAACGCAGGAATGTCGTACAGGAAGTGGTAACGCGTTACCAAGACGTGTTTGTGCTCAGTTACCTAGAACTGGGACGGACTAACACGATCCATATAGACACAGACATAGGAGACCAACTTCTCGTGGCTTGGAGGCCGTACCGAACGCCACTTCGCAGCCGAGAGATTATAGAAAAGGCCATAGAATACATGTTGACGGACGGTATTATTGAAAACTCAACATCAGAATGGGCGTTGCCCTTCTCAATTTTGAGGAAACGAGACGTGCTCCACCGTATCTGCTGTGAATTCGTGATTTAATCAGGTCACCAAGAACGTATCCTTCTCCATATCGAGCATCAATGGCATCCTTGGAGTCCTGACCGGGGCTCGGTATTTCACTAAACAAGACGTCCGTTCAAGGTTTTTGTGTATTCCGATATCGGAAGATGCCAAGAACAGTAACGCATCTGTTCCCACATCGGAAAGTTCTCCTGGATTCGGATGCAATTCGTCTTGAAGAATGCACCTGCCTACTACATGAGCCTGTTGCACGAGGTATTAGAAGCATGCAGAGGTTTACCCTGGCCTATATAGACATCCTCATCCACACTGTCAGAGAGAGAGAGAGAGAGAGAGAGAGAGAGAGAGGAGCACATCGCACACATCGAGCAGCTATTCGACAGGCTACGACAGAATGGGTAAAACTAAAGTTGAGAAAATGCAAGTTCACGAAGTCTGAAACATAATATTTGTTTTTCGTGGGCGGCCGCTATAGAATCAATCAGGACAGTGAAAAAGTCGAAGCCTTCAGGAACCTCGCGGCGCCTACCAACGTTAGATGAGTACAAGGGTTCATCGGGGTAGGAGGGGGTATTTCAGGCGGTTCATACCAAGCAGTTTGTATATTGCCGAGTCCCTCATATACTTGACAGAGTAATGTTCTAGCTTCAAGTAGATCGACAACTATCAGCGAGCCTTCGACTATATCAAGGAAAACCTCACAACAGTGCCGGTGCTTGCACACCCCGATGTGAGGCGCGAGTTCATTTTATATAGAGACGCATCTGACCACGCCTTAAGATTACACCTGGTACATCCTACAGTTTACAAGGAGGAAGAAATAATGCTGGGGTTGTAAAATGATAGGTACATCTATTTCATATCGCACAAACGAAGCAAGTCACAGAGAAAATGATAGGTACATCTATTTCATATCGCACAAACGAAGCAAGTCACAGAGAAAGTGGTCCACGGTAGAGAAAGAAGCATATACTATCCACTTTGCGCTTAGGACGTTGAATATTTACTATAAAAAGAAGTAGCAAACGCCCAGAAGATTCTTGAAGAAAAAAGCCGGGGGAACAAAGTAATAACGACATGCAAAAGCATAAACTTGACCACACTGACAATATAGTTCAACTCAGCCGTGTAGATTGCCGAGCACATATAATGCAAATATTATAAAGCCACGGGTAAATGGTTGCTGACAGGAATTTATATAACTAGCGATGTAAACAGACGCAGAGTTGTGGCGTGCGTGTTCTGAAAGGTCAACCATGAAGTACAAACCAAATGTAAGTAGGGGCGTGTTTTGGTAGCTGTGTATGAATGATCGTATTGATGTGAGAAATTAAATGAAATGCTTTGTTCACCAAATTGCTATTGCCTTCGATTGTCGAAAGCCGATGGTTGTATTTTTGTAGATTAGTGAGAATGCGAGAAATATTGACATTGGGTCATTATTAGTCCCAGCTAGAGAGAACTATGTGGTCTAGGAAAATGTATGCTTAGGTTTATTCACTTATCTCACTTTAGTTGTTTGACTTACGTTCATCTTACTGAAATTCCTGCATAAAGTTTTGTTTTGTGAGAAAGGCCCGCATATAATAGAGTGAGGTGTTGCATATAGAAAAAACGAACAATAGGTAGGCTACTTAGTCAAATCCAGGCTACTTAGTCTGACAGAACCATGCGAACAAGTAAAATGTAGTAACAATATTGCCAGAAACCTTTTTTCAGGGCCATTAAATCTTGTTTAAGAACGACAGTTCCACGATGCTAGCAAAGCAGACGACATCAGTCAACAAATCGACCGATGCAGCCTTGCCTGAGAACGGACATTGCTCGTCTGCAACAGCGGAGAGAGAACCATTCAGCCAGGTATTGATATACCAGACAATAGATATAGTTCGCCTTGGCTATTTAAAAGAAAACAAAGTGCTATAGTATAAAGTATAGAGGAGTGACTGTAACCACTGGTGGGAAAAATACACGTCAGTATCTTAAACAAAAGAGTTGCAGACGGAATATATGGGAAGGACGAACCCCGACAGCAATATTGACCGGAGAGAATTGTTTTCATGTACGTAACTTGCAGTCGTCAATTTAATGACTAAGAAGGAGGGACTTAAAACGGATGTGAGAATGTCCGAGGGAAGCTGTTTGATTGGTCAGAATTTTTCCTCAAATACTGGGGAACTCTATATTTTAGAAAAAGAAGCGGTTGGACTAGACGTTTAGGACTATACTAAAGACTAAGTGGAGTCCGGACTAGAATCATGGATCAAGGAAGTCCGCACGAGAACTAGTACTAGGTATGGGACTCAGATTGAGACAGGGGCTAGGAATTATAGTTAGGGAAGTTGAGTCTCAAAGTTGTAGTCAGGAAATTTTTGTGGAGCTTCAAAAGCTTCCAGTTGAGAGACGGATTAAGCCTCTAGAAAAGCATGTGAACTGAGAGATTGTTAATATTATTTAAGATGTTGTACATTGAATTATTGATGTCGTATCCCGGATTTTGTAAACCTGGACTTTGGATGAATCAATAAACAGGTTATATATATGAGAACTCTGTTTACAGCCGTCTCATCATTGAATCCGCTACTGTATTTGAATACACTGGTTTATATCTCACAATTTGTGTTGAAAATACTTAATCTGGTGGTGGTATTAATCTTTAAAACCATCCTAACTAGAAGAGGCATGACTCATTGACGCCTCCCTTCTTTAAAATAACACTGTCATAAGATCTGTGGAAAATAATAAACAGTCTGCGATATTCCGATGACAGTGTCCTCTTAGCAGATAACACTGCTACGCATCCTTATCATGCGGATAAATCAAGTACAGATTATGGACTACATACAAATATATCACACACACGCAAGCACGGACACACTCACGCACTCACACAAAAAAAGCCATGCTAATCAAGAACATCACAGAAACATATATGGAGATATACTGCAACATGTAGAAAATTACCTAAGATCTTGGACTCATAATCACAAATGATGGTAAATGTGAAAACGAAATTAATAGGAGAATATTATCATTATGTGCGGTCACCTAAAGAAGATTTGGTACAACAGACCTTCGACAATCCCTGTGGCTTGTCTTGGTGGTGCACTCTGCTAGACAATAACCCGTCCATCTCTAGATGTTGTTCTCCTACTAGTAGAACTGCTTACCTCTTTATCGCATCTTGGCTTTACCCTCAAATAAGGTCTTCACTAAGGTGTAATGTCTTTTAATATGTCCACAATATTTTGTTTTCTTCTTATTCCCTTTAGTAATTCTTTCTTTATACGAAGTGTTGTTAGAGCCGGTTTGTTTAGTTTCGTCTCTTTCCATCCCCATCGAGGCCAGCTTGTTGGTGAGGAGAGGGGACTTAGTCCAGCCAGCAGAGGCTGGAAACTAAGACTGGCCGGGCCTTCCCACATTCGGGCAGGACCACAGTCTTGCCTAGCAAGTAAAGGTGTTGATGTCAGTGACATTTGGCCAGAAGGTGTACCGCAACAATCAGAATGTCATGCATTATCGCACATGAATGTCTGTATCTGCACTACCCCGTTATGGTGATAATCCTGTGAGGAATCACCACGCAGGAGTAGCACCAGGCCCTATACCTCGAAAGGGCCCACTCAATACGACTGGAGGTCCTCTTCGATTTCCTTGTGGAGCCAGGAGGCACAAGAGTAATATCACTGATCAACAAATATTACCAACCAATGAGACACCACTTACAATAATGCACTAGAATGCTGAGAGTGTAAATAGCAATAACGATGGCTTTAGCAAGAAATTATAATTAGAAAACACCAATCTTAAGGAACATGTCAGCATTTGTTGCATACAAGAGACACACCTCAGCAAAGATGTAACCTTTAAAATTGCAGGTTATCAGGGCTTTAGAACTGATCGAATATGCAGAAGAACAGGAGGTATACTAACTCTAGTCAAAAATAATATCAACGCACATCAAACTGAACTATACATGGAGGGGCGGAATTCCAGGTCCTTCAGCTAAAGACCAAAAACACAAACTTTCGCCTCCTAAATTACCATTGTCCAATGGACCAGCCCCTTTCCCTGGACACAATACCGAACAGAGGAAGACCGATAGTATGTGGACATTTAAATAGTTACTAACAAAACTGGGGTTATGACCACATGGATAAAAGAGGGGAATAATTTGAAAGCCAAGACGACAAAGGTCTTCTATTGCTTAATAAACCAAAAGATCCCCCAACATACTATTCAAGAACATGGCAAACCACTTCCACGCCAGGCTTGGCATTGTACTCAGCAGACCGAACTTGCGAAATCAACAGAACAGTGGGAAGAAACTTGGAAGTAACGACCACCGACCAGTCCTCCTTAGTATTAAAAGTGAACTCACAGGGAATGCATATAGCCGTCCAAGATGAAATTATAAAAACAATGTTTGACTATTTAATCACCGCAGTAGTGTTTTAGCTGGAAAAATAGATATGGAAGGAAAAGACATAAACACCATAATTAAAGAGTTCAATAAATGTATTCATCAATATGCCAAGGAAGCAATACCAAGAGGGGCACGCAAACAATACAAGCCATACTGGAGTGAACGACTAGAATTACTGCAAGAAGAATTAGAAAAAGCACGGACGGAAGTGGAAAATAACCCAATCCAGTAACATAACAACAAAAATCAACATGCACACGTTAAATTCAAAAGAGCCAAACTATAAGCTAGAAGAAAGAGCTGGAAAAAGAAAACAGAATCCTTAAATTTTGAAAAGGATAGAAGAAAACTGTGTAAACTGGTCAAACAGCTAAATGATGAGGGAACAGAAAGAAGCACAAACATAACACTGGTACACATTGGCATAATGATTACAGGAAAGCAAGCAGTAAATAATTTCGCTAGGATATTTGCTCAAGACTGCAATATTTAAGTTAGTCCAGAGAAACAGCATACAGTGCGGAGCGACGAAAAAAGTAAAATGGAACATGCTCAAACTAGAATCAGTGATGAAAACAGCACCGATGAAATTATAGATACATTGTTCACATTTAGTGAATTGGAATTAGCGGTCTCTAAACTAAAGCTAAATAAGCCCCCAGGTATTGAAATATCAAATGAAATGATAAAGAATCTAGAAACAACAGACAGAAGGAAACTATTGGACATTCTAAATATTAGCTGGACTACTGGGAAAATCACACAAATCTGAAGGAAATCAATTATGGTCCCTCTGCTTAAACCTTGAAAAGATGGAACACCAACTAGCTACAGACCAATTAGTCTTACAATTTGCCTGTGCAAAACAATGGAGGGCATCATAAACTTAAGACTAAAATTTCACCTGGAAAGTCGAAAATTCCTTGCACCACAGCAGGCTAATTTCAGGCAACGCTACTTCACGGAGGATGAAACCACATACCTCTCACAGGAAATTGGGGATGCTTTCCAAGACAAAGAAATCAGTTTTAGTGGCATGGATTGATTTATAGAAGACCCTTGATAAAATATGGAAAGAAGGATTGCTTCACAAAATGAGAAACTATAAGATACATGGAAATATTTATAGATGAACGAAAGCCTTTCTTCACAGTAGAAGAACCAGAGTACAAGTAAATTACAAAAACGTAAGAAGGTACTACTGCACTATAGATTGCCTCAGGGAGGAGTTCTATCACCCACTCTTTTTCTCATATTTATCAATGATATAATTGAAGAAATACCCCGTGGAACTAAGGCAGCACTATATGCAGATGACTTAGTTCTATGGTACACACATAAGAGGCCATGGTTGCCACCAAAATTCTTCAGTGAGCCATGGACATTTTGACCAGCTGGACTGACAAATAGTGTGTAAGTATCAATTTCGAGAAGACAGCGACAACCCATTTTACACTTTCACCAAAACAAAGAGCAAGAAACATCTATGTACATAAAACTGTCTTAAAGGTAGATGACCAACTCACATATATTTGCGTAATATTTTATGCCAAAATGACATGGAGACATCATATTAGCAAAGCAGAAACAAAGGCTAGAAGGAAGATAGCTATACAAAAGAAACTGAGTGGAACAACTTGGGGACCTAATGAAAGAATTATAAAAATTGAATACCAACAAGCCATTTGACCACACTTATAATATGGTTCTACAACATGGATTTCATCATCAAACACCACACTACAGAACTTGGATAAAGTACAGAACCAAGCACTTAGAATCATTACAGGCACAATGAGATCCACACCAATCATAGAAATGCAGAATATCGAAGGGATGCAGTTATTGAAAGAGCGTAGGGATACTAAAATTATAATTCATGGAGAAAAGTTTCTTTCCCACCATAGTCACCCAATGAAGGAAAGATTCCAGTATATGTCACAAGAACGGCTTAAAAGAAGCAGCTTCATACACCAGGCCAAGCGTCTACGTAGGCATGTATCGGATCTGCCAGTGGTAACAATACCACTGATACCTCAACCAGAACACCCCCCATGGGAGAACAGACATGCCTACCAGTGACCATCCAAACAACAATAAAAGGTGTGTATTGGGATGAACAACAGAATAATCTTTAGAAAAGGGTAGCAGCTCTCGGCTTCCTCGATGACGTTTATCCAAGTCATCTATGGACCAGAGTATATACAGATGGATCAGTACCGAATGCAGTAAGAAATGGAGGAAGTGGTGTATATGTAGAATACCCAGATCGCACCACTGATACCACATGTACACCAACGTGAAATTACTGCAGCAACTATGACTCTGTGAAATCGAAGCTATTTGTACAGCTGCAGAGAAATTGTTAACATTGGAAAGGACCTCACACCATATTGTAATACTTACAGATGCAAGGTCAGTACTAGAGGCACTACAATCCAATAAACTTCCAGAGTTAAAAGAGTTGTTCATAGTGCAAAATATGTGTAGAATTATACTGCAATAGATTTCATCACACTGTGGAATAGCAGAAAATGAGAGAGCTGATCAACTCGCCAAGGAAGGTGCTAACATGCAGCAACCAGATGTTACCAATCAGCTATCACCAAAAGAAAGCAATGATAAAGACACAACGAAAGCCTAACTTACCCTCAAGGGACGACTACCACCTACTTAACAGACAAGGACAGGTCATCATATTTCGACTCACAACTGGACACAGTATACTGAACAGCCACATGTACACAAAACTTAAAATTGGTACAACAGCAAAGTGTATATGTGGGCAAGCCAACCAGACTTCAGAACATATCCTTCAAGAATGTGCAAACTATGACACATTAAGTGCACATCTTGGCTTTCTGATACACCGATGAATGTTAAACTTTATGGTACAAAACAAGAAATGGAAAAGCTTGTCCAATTTATACAAGAAACAACACTGCAGATATAGACATTATTAGCGAACGAAAGAAGAAGTCTCTTACCATGCTCATATCCCTATTCTTCTAGTTACCCACATCTCAAAAGCATAATTTTTGTCTTCTAATTATTTGTGTAGTGGCCATGATTCTGAGCCATACACTAATATAGAATATATATTTCTTTATATAAAAGGAGAATAGGAATGGTTAAAATTACTGTCAGTTACATGTTAAATAAATTACAAGCAAGTTAAAAATAAAAAAGTATAAAATGATATATCTATTCTATATTAGTGAATGCCTCAGAAACATGGACAATGAAATATTGTCTATGACAATATAGACACAACTATAAATAACCAAAATTTCAGAGGATGTTCGACAAAGTGGGGAGTGCCGCAGTAACACAATAAATAGGCGATAAAGACTAATAAAGGTAAAGATGTTACTATAATACTAACAACAAACTATCAAAATAAACAAAACAATGTAACAACTGAATTACAATAAACACAATAATAAGGACTATTTCCATGTCCCGACTATCCAAACGGGACCTTTTTCAAGAAACGAAAACACACACAAATAACACATAAGTGTGTACAGAGATATTTCTACTATGATATCTCTGCACATAGAAAGGAAGTAGAGCATTAAGTGGAATATGAAGTGTGCTATAATAATAAACATATAATAATAAACATATAATAATAAACATATAATAATAAACATATAATAATAAACATATAATAATAAACATATGCTAAGTGAAAATGAGAAACAATAACAGAGGGCAACGAAATCAAATTAAGGTAGCTGCGAGAAAATAATTGTAAATAACCAAAATATCAGAGGATGTCCAACAAAGTGGGAAGTGCAGCAGTAGCAAAATAAATAAGCGATAAAGACTAATAAAGTTAAATATGTTACTATAATACTAACTACTAACTGTCAAAATAAACTAAACAATGTCAAAACTGAATGACAATAAATGCAATAACAAGGACAGTCCTCGCAGCATTCATAGATCAGTAGGCAACGCACTGAAAATTCCTCCTTTTCCGAAAACCTTTTAAGGGGGAGGGGGGGGCTATGAGGGCGCTACGCAATGATCGAATTAACGATAGCAAAGCTTCGCATATTTTTATATTCTCGTCATCATCATCGTCATCAAGTGCCGTCTCCGCAACGAAGGTTGGCTGCAACGTATCTCCAACATCTCCTGTCTCTTGTCTTGGTGGTGCACTCTGCTAGACTGTAACCTGTCCATCGTGTAATGTTACTCTCCCACTTGTATCTATGCCTACCTCTTGCTCGCTTCCATTTGACTTTACCCTCAAGTAAGGTCTTCAATAGGGTGTCATGTCTTTTAATGTATCCAAAGTATTTTATTTGATCTTTATTTTATCTGATCTTTATTTCTCTTAGTAGTTCTTTCTTCATATTAAGTGTCTTTAGCACCTCTTTATTTGTTTTATTCTCTTTCCATGATGTTCTCCCTATTCTTCTATATACCCACATCTCAAAGGTTGGTATCAATCAATTTTGTCTTCTAATTGTTTATTTAGTGTCCATGTTTCTGAGCCATACATTAATATGGAATAGATGTAGCATTTTATAATTCTCATTTTTAACTTGTTTGTAATTTGTTTAGATATTAATAATTTCTTCATGTCATTGAAGGTACTTTTAGCCATTCCTATTCTCCTTTTAACTTCTGTTTCACATCTGCCATCATTTGTGACTGTGTGTCCAAGATATTGATACTGTTTTACTTGTTGTAGTTTCTCTCCCTGTATGTTTATGTTTACCTCCTGTTCTTCTGTGTCTTTGCTGATTATCATGGTTTTTGTTTTTTGAATGTTTATATCCAGTCCATATTCATTACTTGATTTATTGACTTGATCTATTAGTCTTTGTAGTTCATATTCTCGTCAAGGAAGCTCAATAAAAACAAACCTACTATTGAGCAGCTGGCCTGTCGTCACGTGGGTAAGGACACCAAAATTGTGTCTTCTAATTATTTTTGAATTGGCCATGATTCTGAGCCATACACTAATATAGAATAGACATTTCTTTATATAAAAAGAGAATAGGAATGGTTAAAATTGCTGTCAGTTAATGATTAGAATGACCGTAATGATTATAATTTTGGATCAATGCGCACCACAATAATGAGTAATACTGACAAACGTCTGATGGGGCAACTAAGAAACTATTATCTAGCAACTAAGAAACTATTATCTAGCAACTAAGAAACTATTATCTAGCAACTAAGAAACTATTATCTAGCAACTAAGAAACTATTATCTAGCAACTAAGAAACTATTATCTAGCAACTAAGAAACTATTATCTAGCAACTAAGAGCAGCAAATAATGATCACACATAAAGGAGGTAGCCATCATGGCACTCTAAATAAAACTTAACTCATATTTGCTTCATACTCTACAACTAATAGGGATTATCATACATAAATAAATGACAATATATTTCAAGAGTGGATTGTGCATCATGTACTTTCTTCATTTAATAGACAGTTGTGTTTGATAATGGACAATGCTTCATCACATAACGCTCTGACACCAGAACATAAAGTACCTAATTCATCAAATACTAAAATTATTATAAAGTTTTGGGTAACTAAAACGAACATTCCATTCAGCGAAATGTCTCTGAAGTCTAACTTCCTTCAAGTTGTGTAAACAACAAACATACACAGCATACACTGACGTTAATATAGACAAAGCAATCAACTAAAATGGTCATATATTTTAAGGCTATCACACTACCATTTCCACTTAAACCCAATAGAATTTGTTTGGGCTAAAATTATGGAACAGGTAACAATAGACAATAACACGTCCAAATTAAATAATGAAATACTTACAAATTTCGCCATCTCTAACACAGCAAGGGGTTATTTGTAGAAATTTGAGAACCATTTATTACTAGAGGAAGAGAAATGCTAGAAGAATGATGATTTTTACATCCTTCAGCAGACATTGATTTTCAATATCTCAGAGACATTTTATTTATGATCCATATTCTATAAAGATGACCGTACCGCTATTGACAAGCACATTAGAGGAACAATGTTCTACTATGATATTTATGATCCACAAAGTGGCACTACCTATAGAAATAATTCGATTAATGAAGGCCCAATATGGTAGCTCACTAATTGTCAAATTATATCATGAATTTCGCACATATATATCATTTAAGTATATATTCAACAAGGTATTCATATGGAAACATAGTGCACACATTATTGTAAATGTTGACTAGCCTAGTCCTAAGTAACTCAAATAATGTGTGCCTGAGGTGATACAATTTCTTTTCTCGTTTTACAATAATTAGTGTACCGACACGGATCCTATTATAGTGGGCCTCTCAATGGTTGCTCACAGATTTATGAATGCTGTGAGGACTGCCATTGTTATTGCGTTCATTAATATTTAGTTTTTATATTGTTTTGTTTAATTTGACATAAAGATTCTACCAATACATTGTGTCAAGAAGGGACTTTTGTTTAATTTTACATAAAAATTTTACCAATACATTGTGTGAAGAAGGGACTTTTGTTCAATGTGACATAAAGATTCTACCAATACATTGTGTGAAGAAGGGACTTTTGTTTAGTTTGACATAAAGATTCTACCAATACATTGTGTGAAGAAGGGACTTTTGTTTAATTTGACATAAAGATTCTACCAATACATTGTGTGAAGATGGAACTTTTGTTTAATTTGACATAAAGATTCGACCAATACATTGTGTGAAGAAGGGACTTTTAAAAGAAATAAGGGTCAAACAAGTTAAGTATATTGGACGCATAAAAGACATGACAACGATTTTGAAGACCATACTTGAGGGGAAAGTCGAGGGACGACGAGTAAGAGGTAGGCATAGAAACAAGTGGGAAACATCACGAGATGGAGAGGCTACTATCTAGCATAGATCACTGCCATGAAATGAGACAGTATATATTGGAGATCCGTTGTAGACAACCTTCATTGCGGAGACAGTACTTAATAATGATGAACCACGCTATCTATAACGTCTTGAAATCAGTAAATATTATTTTGCATCGACACAGAATACATGATTTAACTTAAACACATAACAAATAAAGTGTATTACCTTTCCTGTTCTCTTCTTACCAAATCGTATAAAAGCCTCAGAAGCCACCTTGATGTTAGCCACAGTGAAGTCAGAAGTACGTACTGTGTAGAACTGGTGGAGGGTGGGGGTGGTAGATAGTTGTTTGTTGTCCACCTGTAAATAAAGATGCTCTCTTCATCTTTATCAACAATTATTTTAACCAGGTAATTCCATTCACATCTAACATCTCTTCTACCTGTTCTGTCAACTTTCTTGGCATTATTGTCTTACAATTTATCCCCATTACCTCAGCACATCTGTTTACTACAAACCTACTGATGTACATGGTTTTCTGCGCTAAACTTCTCTTTCTCCTGCTTGTCGTAACTCTGTGACATTCTCGCACTTTCTTCGCCTTCGTTGCTTATGTAGTCAGAATATCTCAACAGAGTATAACCAGTCTCCCTGTCCACAAACAACACACTTATGTAGTCAGAATATCTCAACAGAGTATAACCAGTCTCCCTGTCCACAAACAACACACTTATGTAGTCAGAATATCTCAACAGAGTATAACCAGTCTCCCTGTCCACAAACAACACACTTATGTAGTCAGAATATCTCAACAGAGTATAACCAGTCTCCTTGTCCACAGACAACATACTTATGTAGACAGAATATCTCAACAGAGTATAACCAGTCTCCTTGTCCACAGACAACACACTTATGTAGACAGAATATCTCAACAGAGTATAACCAATCTCCTTGTCCACAGACAACACACTTATGTAGTCAGAATATCTCAACAGAGTATAACCAATCTCCCTGTCCACAGACAACACACTTATGTAGTCAGAATATCTCAACAGAGTATAACCAGTCTTCTTGTCCACAGACAACACACCTTAAAAAAATAATTACTCAGTACTCGTATGAGGTGTATATTTATTCCAATGTCAAATTGTATATTGTGTCTTAGCTATATGTCTCTTCACATGTTTTAAATTGTTTGGTGTGTAATAACTATGTGACAGTTCAATTGTTTCACATTGGTTGGTCTTTACTAAGTGCCATGCAAACACTTGCGTAGCGCAGAGGATGCAGACGTGGTCTCCCAACCATTATCTCTTGGTTTCGTCTCCCGGTAAGAATTTTTTTTCTTTTGTCAGAGAGTAAATTAAAAAGCCCGCTGTACATGGCGTCGCGACAACAAGGGAAGGCTGCATTTTCACGTGATAAGCAACATACCTGCAACTTCCTAACGGTTGGTTGGTTGCTGATCCAGCGGTCCATGGGCTCATGCCCTTTGACCTAATGCCATTAGATGGCATTATATTGCTGGGAAGTCTGTGGATTTTCGGCTCACCCCGGGACAGAGCCAGAGAATAACTATCACACCTCCAGGAAGGTAGGTTTAAACCTATGCACTGCTCCTAGCCACTTTAGCCAAGATAGGGTTCACTGTGCTCATTCCCCGCCACCAATTGACTACTGGTTATGCCGAACTTCTCTATTGCTCCAGGCATGCAACCAAATGTTCAAGTCAAAAGGATTGTCACGTCCTGAGTCACTGTGCCTCTATGATGGGCCTCAGCCATAGGGAAAACAGTGATGTCAGTTTCCTCCTTCTCAGTGCTGCACAGTACATCTCTGGCTCCCTCCCAACCACATAGGGTGCATACATATATATTCTGGCAAACATGTAAAACATTTCAACAACAAAACAAAATCATAATTGTATAGATGACGTGCCATGAAGCTTCTATAAGAAAATAACCTCAATATAACGGCATGTCATCCACTAAGGTTTTCTGTTGCATGGATGGTATGTCTAGTGGGCCATTGGTGAGACCCACAGACGCAACTACATGCATACTTCCTAACGGGAACATGGGAAATATAATTGATTAGGTATTTTATATATACGCATGCTCCTCTATTCCGTAGTGCATATTGTGCTGACTCATCTGTGTATAGTCTGACCAGGTATCTAATGTATATTCATCGTCTAGGAAATTAAGAGTGACTTATGTTGCACGTTCTTCTGCTCATCCGCACTAAAAATGTCTTTTGTTTTGGTATGAATGTGTATTACACAATTTTGCAATGTATTTCTCTCTCTGCAAGTGTTTATTTCTGGCACAGACTGTCACAGATATGTAAACTTTAAACAGATCTCATAGTTGCCTACGAAGTCGTTTAGCCTGGTACATAAAAGATGTCTCTTTTCAGTCACCATGTTGTTAGCTTTTCGAAAATGTCATTTTTTGGATAGTTTGTTACAAAGTGTTTCTTCTATGTACTCACATAGTTTACATTATTTCCATTTTCTCCATCTCTTGTATGTGTGTTGCTTTCATTGCCGCCAAGATGATCCTAAACACCAGTTTTGCTCTTTATCTATATCTTGTAATGCGATGTTTGATATATAACTCCACGCAATTGAAAATAAGACAATCCTTACTCAGAGATGCTCATGATCTTCAAAATAAATGAGATAAACAAAGACCAGACATGTTACAAGAAACATCTAACCAAAGTACTATATCACAAGGATAGACAAGTAAACACATTGTGCATTCCAACACGTGTCGGCATCGAGGAAATAAGTTTGATGATATAGAAGAACAAATGCAATAAGCAGCAGAAGATAAATCATTGTCAAAATTGATAGAACAGAAATTGGAAGCATAATTAAGAAACTAAGAAGCAATACATAAAGACAGAGCAACAGTTTCCAGAAATGACATGCAAGTGCACTGAGTAAAGAAAAACAACAAGGACACACACACGCACTCATATATATATATATATATATATATATATATATATATATATATATATATATATAATTTACATGACAGATAGAATAGCAACTGAAGCTTTTTATGTTAACCTCGATGCTAGAATTTTAATATATGTACTAAAAGCATTTTCTGGTATTCTAATAGTCAGATGATGCTCTATCCCGTTCTGGGTGACCGAAGTCCAAATTGTTACCCATCCCGCCCTGATTGAGCTAAGACTGCCCTCTGATCAAACAAGTTTTTCCTCCTAGATGAACGTT
The DNA here is from genome assembly GCA_034231615.1 of Meghimatium bilineatum. Taxonomy (NCBI): domain Eukaryota; kingdom Metazoa; phylum Mollusca; class Gastropoda; order Stylommatophora; family Philomycidae; genus Meghimatium; species Meghimatium bilineatum. The sequence goes on along the minus strand of CM067298.1, from coordinate 24,736,647 downwards.
CGTCAACCAATACAAAATTAGAACTGTCAATGCATAATCAAGGGAAGATCATAACATCTGTTGATTCATCCTGTCTACACTTATGATCTGATGATGAACTAACAAGTTATAGGAAGATGCTTTTTCATGGCACAATTCTTCAATAATTTCATTTAAAATTATTTCTTATGCCCTTTCGCAATACATGCAAATGTGAGACATCGTTTCTTTAGAACGAACAATAATACAAAGACTCTTAGAATAATCGACGGACATATACCACAAGCAAGAATATAATTTGTCATCTGCTCTGAGAATATGAATAATTAATACATATTTCCAACCCAATAGTCTATAGTTTTGCAGACAATTCAATGACTGAAATAATACATGTACAAAAGCTATTGATTATAAATCATTGATCAAAAGTTTTAACATTATTATAATTTGTATAAATCGAATATAACTTATCTAAATATGAAAAGTTTGATATTTATGCATTACCAGTGGATATACTGAAACGATCCTAAGGCGTTACCTGAAACTTGAAGGAACGAACCTGAAATCTCAAGATAAACTGAGTGTATTAGAAAATAAAAATGAAGGTAGGAAACAATAAACGTATATATATCTTGTGAGTATTTTCTTTTTAAAAACGTAAGAGTGGGAAGAGGAAGTAACATCTGACTGGCTTGACGTTCGAAAAGAAATCAGAAAGAGATGCATCTTCTCATCACATCTGTTCAACATACACGAAACAAACGTTATGCAAATTGTACGAAAAGACCCAAAGTGTGAACAGCTTAATACCGGAGGACATGAGCTTCCAGAAATTAGGTATGCAGATGCTGTCACCGTCATATCATGGAGTTCTACAAGTTTAAAACACAGGATTATATCCATTAAACATCTGTTAGTGAGGCATACCGTCTTATCCTAAATACCAAAAAGACAAAATTAATGCATATAAATTGAGATGAAATTACACCTACAATATTCATTGACACAGAACAACTAGAAGATGTCACCAACTTTGAATATATCGGGTCAACAATAAACACCACAGGCTAGTGCTCGGCAGAAATCAATAAAGGCATTATCAACGGCCTTACACAAAGTTACAACTATTAGGAAACTATATTTATCCAGTGGCAACATATGATTATGAAACGTGGGCAATGACTTTTGCAATGGAAATTAAAATATTTACATTCGAAATGAAATGTTATAGAAAGATTCTAAGAATATCATAGATAGAAAGACAAATCAAAGTAGATTTCTTTTTCAATGACATAATGGGGTCTCTATCTTTTCAGTCTAGTCGTTGGAGGCGTCTAGGGAAAGTCGGGTCATAGGTTGACAAACTGCCACATGTTAAAAACTCCTCCTAGTCACATCTTGTCTTAAAACATTTGACTTCTGTCTTCTATTAAACAATAGCCTACTGATAACGAAGAGATGCAGGTCAGAGGTCATTACCGCTTTGTTTTCTTGTGGCAGATTCTTAGGTGGCAGAGAACACTAGATGTGCTATCGCTGAAGATAAGTCAACACATCTGACAGGAATGGTACGATAGTTAGCCCAGTGTGTTTGCTGTGCATATGAAAGGGCGGGTGTAGTTCTGGGATACTGACGCACTGGAATGCATCCCTTTGTGAGTTAAGGATCATCTATAACACCAACCCCACACTCCAGTTTAGACAACCATGATTTGCAGACCCTATTTGAGTCCGAATGTCGCCTCAATTACACAATTAGGAACAATTTCCGCTATTGCCAAAAAGGCTAGTGACTGTGAAAATCTACCTATTAAAATCTAAAAGGATTTTTTCATCACCATCATAATCACCATCCCTCTAATTCAGAGATTCATTTATTGCAATGACTAATGCTACAGTTGCATTAAAAATAAATTCCGTCTAAAATTAATAGAAACTCACTCAAGGCTAAATCAATTTCTTACTTGAAACTCATTACTCGTTTGCTAATTCCGCTTACAAATCTCAGCTTTAACTAAATATAGATTTTGTGGCATTTTAATCAAACTGATTCCAAGAATTTCCACGAAAGCACGTTTCACTAGCTTTACCCTAAAATAAATTTTAATTATCGGATTATCGGACTAAACGTATTAATGTCATTTTGTTCATATGATGTTATATTTGGCTATCAAATATTTTGTAGTATAAAGTATATACTTTATATTTATGCATAATGTCCTGTTTTTATACACCAATGAACCCTTTGATCATTGTCGGTAGGGGAGAGTGGATGGACCGCCTTTTTTTATTTTTCATCAAAATCGGTATAACTCTATATAAAATATAAAGATTCTGAGATGTTATTCATATCTGCTAGTGAAATATCCATTTATTTCAAAATATAGTTTTCAAAGCATGGTTGTTTAACATTGAAACTTTATATAAAATATACATTTAAAACAATGACATAATAGTGGGGTGAAAATAACCACATATGGGGAGAAACGGAACTGATTAAAGGGAGAAATGGACCATATGTAGGAGAAATAGACTATGAAAATAAATTAATACAATTGTAATTTATCAAAGGATATCTTGACAGTAAGATAGCTTTCTTTTCCTTTGTTTTTACACTTGCAGCAAATGGGATGTGGTAAAATTGCTTTAATTTGACATTTTAACAGTCTCTATATCTTTTACGGCATAGGTAGATCAAATTAAATACTCAGCAGAACAATACTTAGAGAAAGTAAAACAATCAATATCCATACTATTCAAGAACTTCACAGAATAGATTTGAACAGACAGAATTGGAGATATCTGACCTCGGCCCTATGCGCTAACTTCAGCGCAAAAGGAAAATGAATGAATGAATGAGTATCTTTTACAGTAGGCCAAAAAAACATATCAAACATTTTCCTACTTTTTCTTAAAAAGCATATTTCCACATCACCATCTTCATCTTTACGCTGCATGACTTTCACAATTAAATAATTTGTTCTCTTTCCTGTCTGAAACTCAAACACAACATATAGACCAAGATTTATGTATGTACTTTCTACACCATCCATCCTAATATTGTTGTTTTCATCATCACTATCTCGCCCAGTGTCAGACACGTCAGAATCTGTGTCATCATCATCATGTGGTATATTGTCAGTATCCTCATCAAAATCACTGATATTTACTTCAAGCACAAACAGTGATTTCTTTCTCGTTTGATATAGTAACATTCTTTGTGTTTTATGATCTGCATTTCAACTTCATTTTTATTTCCATTATTACTGGAGACGACCTTACCAGCATTGCTTTTTCACGTGTTCTTCCTCAATTGATTTCCTTACAAGGGGCAGCCTTAGGAGATCCTTAAAATAATTCTGGAGAGAAAACGCTACTAAAGTATCTTCTGGAGCATCATCTTTTGGAGACACTGGACACGTTGTTGTCAATGAAGTCATGGGGTTTGAAGTATCACTGATGTGGTTTTATCAATCATGTATAACTTGACTCTCTTGAAATAGTTACTGGTGCTTCTGTAATCTAATGAGTTTCTGTAAAGCCTATGAAAATTGAAAACTTATTTAAAATATTAACAATGAACTCAACTTTTGTATATTTTGAAAGATCTTTCACAGACGGAAGACTACATGTGACTTGACTAAAGGCTTCCTCTAACATTGACATTCATTTTTATTTTAATATTTATTTCAATATGATCCCATCACTGCTGTCCCCTACACTGTAATCAGTTTCACTAACATTGTATTGCCCATTGACAGCATACACCACACGGATTGCTGTGAAGACATATTTGTGATATACAAATAATTATTGACTGAGATCATGGAGGGGGGTGAACAGCCCTGACATTTTTAAAAGGACTGTTAAGTTTTTCAAGCTCCTAAACAATGGATGTCGCAAACACAAAGAAAAATTAGTTAGTTTTAGACTACCATATTTCTTCCATTAGTGCAACCTATCTTGTTTCTTTCAATAGTCTTGTTTTGATTTTCATATCGTAATTTCATTTGGTAAATTCAGCATGAATGAAATATCTCATTTTTTTCCAGTTTATCAAAATATTAGGTAAAGGTAAAGTGGTTTGGACAAAAATGAACTCAGGGAAACTACTGGCGGCAGAATAAAACAGAAGAATGCCAGAATATAGAGGGGAAGGTCGACCAAGATGTAGGTAAATAGAAACATCAAATGTATTTTAAAGAGTCAATAAAAATTTCACTGAATCCTCGCAGCTGGCTAAGAACAGAAATAGTCGTCCCCCTCATGACGTCTTACTGCAATCATGGCTAGAAAAAAGGAAGGACAGAAATATCAACATATTAAACACAACTTTCACAACAACAGGTTTTTCAAAGGGAAGGGCTAATTCAAACGCCAAAGATAAATTTATCACTTTAAACAATTCGTTGCTGGCTTCACCTTTTAAATCACTATGGGAAACCAATGAGTTATATCTGATTTCAGAAACCCAATATTTGATGTTAATTTAGCTACGGCATAATACAAGAAACGTGATAATGAATCACATATGCACTTTAGCTATTTAATGACAGTAGATACATCTATGAGCTTAGATTGTACAGAATTAATACACCCCACCACGTTTTATGCACCATCTAAAGCAGTGTACCAACGTTTATTTTAATCATGCCATACCTAAGTCTTTCTATAACACAGATTCTTACAACTGACGGGAATTGAACCAGGTCAGTAGTAGCAGCATCGAATCGCTTTGCAAGGAAACAGGTTTTACGTACTTGACCAACCACATCCTCGAAAAAAATGTGGTCTTGCCAAGACTTTCAGCCTGTGTACTCAAGTCACAGAGAGCATACGATTTATTTTCACTTATCCCCATGCTTCCTACTTGTGATGGACGAACAACAACAACAACAGTATAGTCAATGCCGTGTGATGTTAGTTAGCATGTTTTTCCACAGCCTTCTGTTGTGTATGCTGTCATTTCTGATATTAATATTCTCCCATGCCACAATGCTAAGTTGTCAAGCTTCTTCTCCTTTTGTATTCCCCTACCATTCTTGCTCTTCATCTTGCTTGTTTTTACAATGCGTTCCATCTTTTATCTTGTCATGATGTGTCCAAAAATTGTTGACTGTCCCTTTTTCATCTAGCTAAGCAGCTTTATTTTTTAAATTAACTTGCAAGATATCTTCACTACGCTTTGTATCTGTCCATGGTGTTCTCAACATTCTTTTATAAAACAACACCTCTGCTGCCTCAATATAATATTTCACTGTTCTGTTGAGTGTCCACGATTCACTGCCATATATCAGAATTGTTTCTATATAACTTCTAAGAATTTTATTTCTCACCTCAATTGACTTGCTTTCTAGAAATTCTTGATGATATCGGAAGTGACCAGTGATCAATTTTCATTACCATAAATAAATCCAAAAAAGCATATTTCAAACAGAAAACACGCTTGAATTTTGACAAGATTTCGCAGATTCGAAACTATTCCATGAAATATCTGCTTTCTTGCTTTGTAATATCAACAGCAATAATCTAGAAATATTTACTGCTGAGGTAACAAAAGCTATCCTCAATACAGCACCACAAAGGGCAGTAGAAGATCTTTACAATAAAGAAATGCAAACTGGAATTCTTGAAAGTAAAAGAGCACGAGAAGACCTTGAGATTATGCCATAACAAGAGGGGAAAATCCTTTACAACAAAATATATACTAAAGTAAAGCTGACAGTGAAGAAGGCCAATCATGACAAATAGACAAAAAAATGAGATCATTTAGATCTAACGAAAAGTGGTAAAAAGGCTGTGGCACTGTTCACCAATTTGTCTGAGAATGGAAGAAGAAAAAATGATAAATCTGTGAGGGATGGAAGCAGAACAATTACCAAAGACATAAGGCCAAAGCAGGATATAATTTTCCGCTTTTTTTTGTCAGTGTGAACAGACTAGGGATACTGTTCGAGGCTGACAAGAATCGTCTATATCTACTGAAGCAGCAAGAAAAGGTCTAAACTGTTAGCTCATTCATATTTGAAGATGACTTTACTATGCAGGAACTTCAACAAGGGCCGAAGAAACTAAAACCTAGAAGGTCTCCTGAAGCAGACACAATTTATAATGAAATGTTAACACACATGGGTACATTAGCGAACGAAGTCGTCATTAAACTATCAAATATGACGTGGGGAAATGGAAAACTGCATAAACAATGGAGAAATTCTCACATATTTCCAATCCTGAAAAGTAAAAAACATCCAGATATACCCAAAAGCTATCGACCATATCACTGACATCATGACTTGTCAAATTAGCAGAAATAATGGTTATGTGCGACTTTACTTTACTGGTTCCTCAAGGGCTCAAACATCCTCTGCCATGTACAGGCAGGCGTCAGAAAAGGCATTTGCACTGAAGACCAACAATTTAAATTGACAAATAAAGTTCTTGATGGATTCCAGGAAAACAAACACACTGTACCCATCTGCTTTGAATTGCAACATATATATGATCGAGTATTGAGATAGATTTTATTGATGAAGATGATTGAGTTGTGAATTAGTGGAACGCTATATAACTGGACAAAATACTTCTGCATTGACCGAACAATCCAGGAAAAAAAATGATGCTATCGCATCTAAATAAATTCTAGAGGAAAGCTTACCACGGGGTTCAGCTTTGAAATGCACTCTCTTTCTCATTTATATTAATGATCTGGTCAATGATATCAAAGCTGAAAATACCCATGACCTAACAATATGGCAGATCAATGACAATGTTGAAAGTGCTGCCAAAAACATAAATGGAGATTTACGAAGACTACTCGAGTACTCTCAAACATGGAAGCTGAACATATACTGTGAGAAAACTGTCTATACCATCTTTACCAACTATGAAGCCGAAATAACACCACTAGAAGTTTCCCTGTACCATCTGAAGACCATACCATATTCGACACCGTTCCATCAAAAGTCCAAAACATTGTGGCTTTTACAGTCCGCCCTTCAAGCACTAGAATGTACTGGACATTATAAGCCTGAGTTAGTAAAAATATATCACCATGCCAACCAGCTTTTTACATCTTATGAAGTCAGTAGTGTTATGCAGTGGATTGTTCGCCACTCAAACACACCTGACTATGACAAGGCAGACATACTAGCAAAGAAGGGAGCAAAACAAGAACAGCGATATACACAAAAGACCATGCATACAGTTAAAATGATATTGAAATCTGTAGCAAAGAGAATTGGATGAAGAGATAAGCCATGGGAATCACTGGGAGGGAAATCTATAAATATACATCCAGCCCAGATCCTAAAGACAATATCCACCTCCTGGGAAGGAAAGACCAGAGTATTAGTTTCCGACTTCGCAGACAACGTGTGCAGCTTAACAATCACATGAGCGGAATACAACCACAACAAACTCCATTGTGTCGGCTATGCACTCATCCCTATGAAACCGTTGACCACTACATCTTTGAATGTTCAGCGCCGGAAGACGTCAGAAAAATGCTTCCTTCTCCAGGGCCAGATAAATGAAACACATTATATGCAGCAAAACAACAGCTCACACACACATGCATATATCATCCAATGGCATTAAGTCAAAGGGCATGAATCCATAAACATCTGGATCAGCAACCAACTAACCAACCACCTCAAGTGACAAGATATATTACATAGGATGCTCTTCAGTTTGTTAAATGTTTCTTTCGCCTGGAAATTTTACATTTGATATCTTTAATACATCCGCCATTTCATGTTATTAATGTACCTAAATATTTGAATATGTCAACTTGCTTTAGACTAATCCCATTACTTTGATTTTGCATTTTGGAGGACAAGTATTCTTAGATTTTACCATTACTTCAGTTGTTCTTCCTTTCAGACTAATCCGCTTCTATATTATATATTTCATTTTCCTCCCATGATGGAGCTCGGTATGGCATTGATAATTACTATATTTTTTCGTATGACATCTTATTTATATGATCTGAGATTAACTTTTCCATTAGTTCACAGGAAACTAGAACAGAAAAAGCAGACCTCAATACGAAAATGTCGATTCTTACTAGTTCTAGAAAATAATATTATAATTAAGAATATACAAGCAACTTCAAACATGACGTTTTAACCAAGGCTCCTAATCCAAGTACGGAGTATTTGCTTAATCAAGCAAAACCCCCACGTCCGCTAGAGACTAATCAAAAGATTAATCCAGAATTTTAAGTATCACAAAGGTCTTAGAAATTCAAAACTGACATTGATTAATCACACAGTAACAAAGATTGTTAGCTATAGCATTTAGTGGATATACAAATCTCAATAATTATACTCATTTTGATAATTTGGTTTCATGTTAGCATAGAAGATTATTTATGAATTTGTAACCATATTTTTCTGTATTTTTCCAAGTTTATCTTGTTCATGTCTCCCTCTATATTTCTCCCATTATTTTTTTAAACTGTTGTATCAATGAATCCAAATCAAATACCATACATGCATTTAAAGAGTTCAATCATTGATACCATGCCTTCTGGCGTAGGTGATCATGTCTCCCCACAGTCCTGTTATACATTTAAATATAGTGTCTGATGATTCTACATAATGTCAGGCTTTCAAGCCATCCAACACTTTCTCACGTTGTCTTCCCTGTCTCTCTTACCCTCGATCTTTCCAGTTGTTACGATGATATCCAGCCCACCTCTTCTCATGATATGATCCAGGAACTGTGATTGTCGTCTTCTAATACAGTTCATAAGTTCTCTACTTGAGTTGACCAGTTGTAGAATTATAGCATTACTCTTTTTAGCTGTCCATGATATTTTCAACAGTCTTCTATAAAACCACATCTCTGTGGCCTCCAGATGTTTCCTTACATTATTGTCAATTGTCCATGCTTCACTACCATATACCAGTATGGGTTATATGTAACATTTTAGTATGTTCTTTCTTACTTCTACTGATAATGAATTATTACACAAGGTATTCCTCATCTTCTGGAATGCTGCTTTTGCCTGTGCTGTTCTACTTTTTATCTCAGTGACGCATCTACCATCTGAAGTAACAATTGAGCCCACATATTTAAATTTGACTTCTTGTTTAAGAACTGTTTCGTTGACCTTGATGTTACAGTTTGAAGGGTTAGGTGTTTTAGATGTAACAATTACCTCTGTTTTCTTGGTGTTCAAGCTGATGAGACTTTTGTTTGCGCTTTCTTCTACTATAGTTGAAATGAATTTGTGTAGTTCTTTCTCACTCTGTGCTACCAGAACCGTGTCGTCAGCAAATCTCAGGTCACTCACATTATACCCACCAAAAGTTATTCATGGCATATTTTATATAGATCTAAAAATCATTTCACTGTATAAGTTAATCAGATCAGGTGATAGCACACACCCTCGTCGGACTCTATCTTAATGGATGAAATTTCCATATTTGGTTGTTGATTTTGATTGCTGCTGTTTGTTGCCAATATATGTTCTCTATTATTCTAAGGTCTTTACTATAAATTTTGATATCCTATAATATACTGATGATTTCCTAATGTTTCACTTTTTCAAATGCTTTCGTATAGTCTGTGAAGTATAATTAGTCATTTAACTAAAATATTCCTCAATATAATACATGAAAGAATTAAAAACAAGATAGACACGGAGGTCGGTGAAGAACAATTCGGTTTTAAGGAGAAAGAAAATCAGAGAAGCTATACTTAGTATCCGCCAAGTGATAGATAAATATAAAGGAGTACAAAAAAAGTATATATATTTGCTTCATAGACTACAGCAAGTCCTTTGACAGAGTCCAACATGACAATTTAATCAAATGTCTTCAAGAACTAGGCATAGATGGAAAAGATATCAGACTAATTAGAAATATCTATTGGGAACAGTCTACATTAATGTGTGTGAGGATTTTTTCATTTCTTCTTTCTTCCATTGATGGCAAACCTGTGCATGTTTCCATTTCTGTGATTGGGGTAGTATTCATACCTCCTGTTATAATTCTGAGATTGCGGTTTTGTATCTTTGAGATCTTTTGAGTGTTACTCTTGGCTGCAGTCCCCCATGCTGATATTCCATATTCCAAAGCTGGTCTTACATAACCTGTATATGCTCTACTTAGAATTTTTCCATTTGCACCCCAATCTGTTCCAGCCAATTTTTTAAGGAGTGATGTCCTCATTGTACCTTATGTTTGGCACTTATCTATGTGCTGTTTCCATGTAAGTCTTGGATCAAAAGTGACTCCAAGGTATGTAGGTGTCTCATCTTTTGGCAATGTTTGACCATTTATGGTTAGTAGGATTTTCTGGGGTTTGGTGGACATGTTGAAGATGGTATAGGTAGTTTTTTGGGCATTGATAGACATGGCCCATTGGTCTGTCCACTTGGCCAAATTGTCCATAGTTTCTTGCAACCTTATTTTTGTTGTGCCAACGCTCTCTTCACTGCACCATATCGCCAGATCGTCTGCATAAATTGCAGCATTTACTTTACGCGAGAGAATTTGGTCAATGTCATTCATGAGTATAAGGAATAGAGTGGGGGATAGAACACCTCCCTGTGGTACTCCATGCTTAAAGAGTTTCTTTCTGCTATGCTTCATTTCAAGCTTCACTGCTGCTTTTCGGTTGTGCAGGTAGTGTTTTATCCAGTAATACATGCGCCCTGTCACTTTGTTTTGTTGTAGTTTAAGGAGGAGTCCATCTTTCCATACACAATCAAAGGCTTTTTCCATATCTACCCACACCACTGATACGTGAGATTGCAGCTTGGATATTATACGTGGTATCACATTGTACCAGATTCGTTGACCGGTTCAATTCTGTTTCGTTCGGACCACACCCTCGGTTGATCCGACCGTTGGTCGCCATATTGGAACCCTTAACGGGACACCCCTTTCGCGGAACTAATCCACAGCCACCTTGGACCCATATTTGACACGTACTGGGGTGCACTGATTGGAGTTACCCAAATAACACTACTTTCAAGCAACAGACGTTCGACAAGCAAATGCTACATACTAAAGAGTAATTCTTGATAAAATATATCGATTTATTCGTCAAAACAATATGCTAGCACATCCGTTTCAGACAATGCATGATATCGAAACAAGAGAGATTCAGAATGCTGCTCAAACTGGAAGAGAAATCCTAATAGTGAACATAATTTTCAATCGCAATCGTCACTCTGATCATCAATGTTATAATGAACGAACATCTAATGAGATTGCAATGGTATGAAAAACCATCACGATTTTTGTCAATGAAGATGGATAACCCACCCTTTCACCACGATATTGGCACTTATTGATTCATAAAATATTGACTATGGACTGTATTCGATGAATTAGTTATGGACTTTGTGATGTCAGACTCGCTTTCGTTCCCATAATGAGCCGGATTTACAAGCACTTTAGCAATGTGAGGCATATCAGGGTGTGCAACCCGATACCTTTTGTCACGAGGAGACGACGGGTACCGCCGGCATTCGAACGCATCTAGTTGTTGCATATTCGCGTATGACTGTGCTTGCTCGCGTGTGTAGTTGTATGCAGGAACTGCGGTAGATGTTCTCAGTATGAAGCACGTCCTAGAAAAAATGCCGCTAGCCTTACAGGATATTTCTTAGAAATGCCTCCGCGACATTGTATTTTGATTATGCGGTCGCCTTACTGCATCATATCATGGCACGGTTCTTGGCGTATGTGTTTGTGTGCAAATGTATGTATGTGTGTGTGTGTAGGAAATATGATTAAAAGAGTTGTTATTCACACCGTTATGGTGTATATGATAATACTGTATTAGATTCATAGTTGCTATTAGTCAACGATGTCATTAGAAATTATGTGGGCGACATCACCAACAATATTTTATTTTCCTCATAGGGTATATACATACATTGTCATGCGGTTACTGGACTAGTACAGAAAGTCTAACCCCAAGATAACTTCAGAATTTGAATGTAATTTCCCCGTGATATAAAAGCATACAAATTACTGTATAGACAACACGAGTATTTTTTACTCAATGAAGATATTAACCATATGTGTCACAATATATCTTTATTCCCTACTGCATCTACTACAATCGGAAGGTATCAGAAGCACTTGTGTTGCAGTAAACCAATCATTGACACTCTGTAAATCTCTCGGTTCTGTGGTGTAAGCTGCGCAACCACTTCCAGTTGCATATTCAGAAGGTATTTGATTGTATATATCCGAAATATGTTAGCTTCCTATTATATTTTATTTTTCTTGAGAATTTTGTTAGGCAGTCATATTCAGGTCTTTAAGGGCGTCTGTGTTGAATAATGTTTCTGCCTGATATTGGTAGAAGCTGTCTAATGTTAGAAATGCTTACTTCTTAAAATTGTATTTGAAATGTTGATATTTTCTTACGTTGCCACTGAAAAAAAACATGTTTGTTTAACAGTTCTAACTGTGTGTTTCTGTTACTCCTCGTCATAGATTTATTCATCTGTGATGATTTGTGCAGGACGATTGCTATTCTCTTTTTTATCTTTACTAACAATTTTAAGTGATGTTAATGGTTGACAAGCGATATTCAAAGTTTCTGACATTTTCCTACTTGTCCTTTTGTCATTGAATTTGTAGTTATAAGACCATTTCTGTTGATATACATTAGTTTTGTCTTCATGACATTGAGGAAAGGTTTTGAGCCTGTATATGATATTTAATTGACATAATCATGTGCTGCAAACTTGTGTTGATTCGTGATGTTACGATGTTGTCTCATTCATACATAATGTCTTGAATCACATGACCTTCGATATTAATTGGTTGAAGCGTTTCATAATGTGTGTCATCTCATACTTTTCGCATGTTTTTTTCATAATATCTAAATAAATTGTTAGTGGGTTAAGAAACATTTTTTGGATACAATAATACTATGTAATCTGAATTATGATCATTTAGTGCGGATCTGTGTCACGCCAGTGTCAGATACCGAGTCCATAGACACTTTATTGTATAGACCTTTGGTTGTACGTAAATATATGCTTCATTTGCAGTGATAAGTAGTTCTTTTGTATTAAAACTGTACTTTGCCGTTATTCAAAGAGAAAAAATTAAAGCATTAATGTGTGTTATTGTCAATAAAATTTAACAGCATTTCAAAGTGTGAGATAATGAATATGATTAGGATTTGGGAACCTATGGTCGTAAAACAAAGAGTAATGATTAGTGTAAAATCGGTCATTATTTTGATATAGCAGTATTGTATTCATGACAGATTATTAATTTTCATTTGTATCCATCAGCGTTAAAGAAATGCAACAAGTGGTGATAACAGATAAAACTACTCCTAACATTACTGATACAACAAAAGTGAACTTTTCCTATTATTTCTTTAAAATTATTAATTGTAACAACTAAGGAAAGAAGCAATTGCCAGAAGAGTTAACAGACCATCGAAACTGTACACGCGACACATTCATAGATTCTCCAATCTCCAGGTGCGTGTATCCTCCAGACATGAATTCAGACAGAGCAAACTAAAATGTCTGGGCTCTAATATTCCGGGAAGGACTATTTCTATACGAATTGTCTCTCGCGAGCAGATCTCGTACGCATATTGTTGTCATCGAGAAGAACAACAAAATCACATTGTTGTCATGGAGGAGAACAAAAAATCACATTGTTGTCATTGAAAAGAACAACAAAATCACATTGTTGTCATAGAGAAGAACAACAAAATCACTTTGTTGTCATGGAGGAGAACAACTAAATATTATTGTTGTCATGAAAGAATTTTATTGCATATACTTTATCCTGTTCACACACTTTTTGAGCATCGCTTTTCTTTGATTTTTATAAGACTAATGTTTCTACTATTTTTACATTTTCAAATTGCTTACTTTATTGGAAAAGGTCAATATTATTTATTGTGTCCACTCATTTTTGTTTATCTCCAAATGGTTAAAATTTTATATTGTGTCCACTCATTTTCGTTTATCTCCAAATGGTTAAAATTTTATATTGTGTCCACTCATTTTTGTTTATCTCCAAATGGTTAAAATTTTATATTGTGTCCACTCATTTTTGTTTATCTCCAAATGGTTAAAATTTTATATTGTGTCCACTCATTTTTGTTTATCTCCAAATGGTTAAAATTTTATATTGTGTCCACTCAAAGTAATTATCTGGCAAATATTAGTCAATATTTATTTCACTAATTTCTCCATATTTCAAGAGTTCTGTAGTGTTACCTCTTTTACGTCATGCAGAGTACTGCTAGAGTGTTACCAACACAAGCATGAGGAATAAATAACAATACTTTCTTTACCTAATTATAATCCAATTGCTTATATACCTATAATAATCATATAATAAATAATGGGAGTTTACAAAAAAAGACCACTGACTAATGGGAAATTAATACTTCTTATGACTCATTTGAATATTCCTGAAACTTTCATTGTACACTATAGTTTTACTGTGTGTAAAAACCGATAAAACTTAAGGAAATAATGTAACAATTCGTTTTAGAAGGCTTTCTATCACAGCAGCAAATGGACCGTATAACATAAACGGTATTCAATAAACCTATTGAACTAGGTTTCATGTGATCACGATGCGTGTATTATACTGTAATGAATTGAAATTGAAAATATAATCTCATAAGTAGTGCGCAAAATCAATCTCCTCCTTTATAATGTTCATACAATGTGATATAGGTATATGCTGGACACATCAATATAAGCTTTAATCCTTTATATTATCGATCTCTCGATTAAATTCATTCATTTTCCTTTTGCGCTGAAGTTTGCGCAGAGGTCAGATCTCTCCAATTCTGTCTGTTCAAAAATATTCTGTGCAGTTCTTGAATAGTATGAATAGTGGTTGTTTTACTTTCTCTAAGTATCGTTCTTCTGAGTGTTTCTTTTGGTCTACCCCTTGCTCTTTTGCCTGTAGGTACCCATTCATGAGATTGGTGGTGTATTATGTTGGTGTCTGTGCGTAGGACATGCCCGTTGTAGGACCAACGGTGTTTTCTGATAACATCAGTGATGAAATTTTGATGTGTCTCTTCTCTGATTTTATCATTCGATTTGAATTCACTCCAATGGGTGTTAGTTATCCTACGAAGACATTTGTTCTCGAAACTCAGTAATTTATTTTCTGTAGATAAAGAGTTTTCCAGCTCTCACATCCATATAATAGCACCGGAATAACGCAGGAATTAAATAATCGTATTTTCGTGCGTATTTAGCAGTTTTTGCTGGTTTTTATTTGGTGTTGTAGATGTGTTGTTTAACATTGTAAGGGATTTCTTTAGAAACGATAATCCTACGATGATGATGAAGAGAAATCACATATGATATCATGAAAATCTGATGTTGTAATACACAGTGTCACAAAATAATTCATTTGAATGAAAAAGAATTGGATCTAGATCTTACTGTACGACAGTCTCATGATGATGATGAAGAGAATCGCATATGCTTCCTAAATATCCGATGATGTCACAAAATGATTCGTTTGAATGAACAAGACTTGTAACTAGATCTGACTGTACGACAATCTCGCAATGATGACGAAATCCCACGTGTTATTTTAAATATCCGATGTTGTAACACAGTTTGACACAAAATAATTTGTTTGAATGAAAAACGAATTGGAATGAACTGACTTCTGTTACACAAATCGGTCTGGACTTTACGATGTTAGTTGATTAATCCAACGATCGACGGAATGACACAGACTTGATTAGGGAAACACCCTCCATCAACGGACGTCACTACCGGAAGTCCTCAATTAAATACAGTTACTGAATTGACCAAAAAAAAATAAGATTTGGCCTATTTTCTTTCTTGAACAGTACGGTGTATGGGAGCCGCGTAGCGCAGTGGTTAGCGCACTGGCTTCGCATATGAGTGGTCCTGATTTCATTCCCCAATTGAGGCGGAAATGTTTTTCTGATCGCAACGGCTCCTCGGTCGACCCAGGATTAAATGGGTACCGGATTAATCCGGGAAGTAAAGACTACGACGGAAATGTGAGATAGCTAACATCTCATACCCTTACAGCATTAATAAATGCTATGGGTTACTTTACTTTTTTTTTTACAGTGTATGACTAGACAACAAAAACCCTCTGCATTACAACGTATGGACCAAGACAACACAAACGTAAACTTGTGAAAGATAAAATGACATTCTTATACAGAATCCTAGGGATATTCCTAAGAGACAGAATGAGGTAGGGAATGAGGACATTAGACAAAGAACGGCACCACACCAATCTATGCTACACATATACAGTGAATGCAGACTGAGAGGCCGACCATGAAAACGGCGGACCACCGAAATATGCGAGCGACAAATTCCACAATATACTCAGCACACACGAAGGCCATCTTCTGAAAACTCTTCTACCCCTGACGCTGAAAGGCAACAATGGGTTTAGAAAATAAATAGATAGATCCAATGGATGGTGCTGATGGTATACGTGATCACTCATCAGATGTAAGGTGTTATATATGATCATATATGACAGAGAGCACGACAGGCCGTCAGACAGACAGACAGAAAGTCAAACAGACAGCCAGCCAGACAGACATACATACAGATAGACAGACAGCCAGGCAAACAGGCAGGCAGGAGAGAGGCAGATACATGGATGGATGGATGGATGGATGGATGGATGGATGGATGGATGGATGGATGGATGGATGGATGGATGGATGGATAGATAGATTGATAGATAGATTGCTAAACAACACAATAACAAAAGAAAACTACACCTGTTTGGTCATATAAAGAGACACACCTGTTTAGAAAGACAAATAATAGAGGGTAGAGTAACTGGAAAAAGGAGAAAGGGCAGACCAAGAAGACGAGGTACTGATGACATTAAAGATAACATGAATACATCGCTAGAAAATGCAAGCCACATCGCCCAAGTCACATAGGGTTTCAGGGAGTTCATTGGGAAGACGACGTTCTGGAAAGAATGCGTCATATGAAACCTGTTTATCCATATTTACTTATGAACAAAATGTCGTCAACGATCGTATAATCTACCTACACCTACCCTACGCACACCGACCAACTCATAATGTCTGTGTACTTATTATTTCGCACAATGGTTGAAGAATCATCTTGCTAAAAATTGAATCCCTTCCTTTGAAAAATAAACTCAGCTCAATGTCACTGAACTGAACACAGTCAGATCCTCTTTTGCCAAATTTGGCACATAGGGCGGATGTCATAGTTATCCATGCCTGTCGGTCAGTTGCCAAGGATTGCAGGTCTTGTGCATTTATGCATGTTGATTTTAATTAATTCATAAATGTTCTTCTGAGCGTTGTTTTTTGGACGTCCCTGTTTTCTTTTACAGTCTGGTGTCCATATGAAGGCGTGTCGTGGAATTATATCTTCCTTCATTCTAAGTATATGGCAGATGTATGTCCAGCACAGTTGTCTGATGATGGTCGTCACGTATTCTTGTTTTGTCTCCTCTCTTAGTATGTCGTTTGATTTGAAATTTTTCCAAATAATATTTGTGATTTGTCTAAGGCATCTATTCTCGATGGCAACTAACTTCTTATCAATTATTGCGGTAGATTTCGAACTTTCACAACCATATATCAATAATTGAGTAACAGTAGCATTGAATTGTCGCAGTTTAATGTGTTTATTTGCGATCTTCGATCTTCAGAAAATTGTAAGTTTGTTTAAAGCGTTGGAGACGAGAGCAATTCGATATTTATCACTGAACTACCGTAAGATAAACTCTTTAAGCCGGATTAAATAACATCTGTTGCACACAATTTCTTATTGAAATTTTAGTTAAAGCTGTGTCAAAGATTCAATGTGTTTTTATTTAATATCATTCGGTTTATAAAATGTGTATTATGTTATTTCATATAATTTCTTAAATTGACAAACAGTTTAGACCTACGAGTAATTTCAAAAACTTATGCAGTCATATACATATGTATATTGATAGGTGAAGGTAACACTAAAGATAGATTCATTATTTTCGTTCTTCTTGTTTTAAAAACATATACTCTTTGAATTCAGAGAAAGCGGATTGTATTTCCATAGTGGTGTTTCTATATTATTTTGTTAAATAATATAAGAGTATATTGGAGTACATCAAAAGGTGATATGTTGTTGAAATTGTGTGTGTTCAGAGATTAGTGAAGAAGTTTGTCAGTCCTGAATAAAACATGGTTCGTAATAGACGACGTATGGTACATAACTATCGTTAACCTTTTTTCATAGATGGTTAACTTACGTCTGGATTTGACCGATATTGTTCCGGTTTTGAAGCTCCGCCCCGACTAACTGGCCGGTTTTGAGTATGTTCTGATATTTATTGCAGTTTTTTATTGTCTAATGTTCTGCTCCAGTGGATGGTAACACTAATGGTCCACACGTTCCGTTAAGAATAGAGGAGGTAGCGCTATTTTAAATTCCAAGACCAGATGTATCGCTTCAGTTGCACTATATCTGTGTGTGTTCACAATGTCTTCAATCTTATGCATCTATTTCTGTCTAGTCTTCCTCAGACTATGTATCGTGGTCGTCTTTTATTATGTATGCCTGTTGTCAGTTTGATGTACTACATTATTATATACCATATTAGGGAGTTTCGTGTACTCCTTTATTATAAGATCTCCAAACTTATTTATTTTTGTCTGTCAATTCAATTTAAGTTTATTCAATTCATGATAAAATATATTCCATTTATGATGTCCTCATTTCGTAACCTGTCTAATTCTAGTAACTTCGACAGTCTTTATTGAACATTTAATTTCACATTTTAGTATCCATCTTTTGTGTGAAGATGCCCAATTCTAGAATTTGTAACCGTGTTGGTAGAGCAAAATCCCTTCCTGCAACTCCTTAACGGGAAACAGGCAGTGTTTGACAGTTGATAGAACATACTCATTTTGTCATTATCACAGATTACTAAAAATAAATTACAACTCGTGTTTACTTGTTAGAATGGACACAGAAAAACATGTGTTATATTAATTATTTCACCGTAGAATGTAACTGACAGGGTCTACAGTCATGGATCGTTAAATAAATCAGATATATTTCCAACAAATATGTACCGCCAGTTGTGACACAATATATGACAAAGCAATCAATTTTAAAAATTATAATTTACGCTGAAAGATATGCAAGTATTGATAATTTAATAAAATACTATTTTACAATAAAAATGTGTTTCTTGCTGTATGTGACGTGTCGGAATTTATTGAGCATTTTCTTCACTGGCACTCTTTCAGACCCCCGGTTCTGTGCATGCTGTCACTTCCAGTATTATGTTCAGAAACAAGTCTTCGGTATCCTGTGTCCATCGTAGTTTTTGCCTGTTCCTTGTTCTCTTTACTAGAATAATCCCCTCCATGATTAGGCAGTATGACCTATTGTTTATATGTATATGTCCAACAGATGTCAGATTGTAACATTGTGTATATGTATATCTCCAACAGATGTCAGATTGTGACATTGAGCTGTAAAGGCCCAAGCACTGCAAACATACCTAATCACAGATCCATCAGTGTATATAATCACATCTCCCTCTGTGGTATTCTCACTGATCAAAGTCTGCACTTCTTTCTCCACAGCTGTGGGACACCATTCTCTGCATTCCCTGCTATTTGATATTACTACTCTCAAACAAGTTTCGAAATTTGTGGGTAGATCTATCCATTCCGCACCTGCTGCCACATCTTGCAATCTTCACACTCTTTGCATGACATCCCCAGCACGTCCCATCCACGACTTACCTCTCGTGAGTCTGCTGCCTTTAACGTTCTGTATTTCGGAATGCAATGGGTGTTCCTTATCTGCATGTATTTGAAGGTACGAACGTGCACGTCAATACTGTAATCTGTGCTCAGCTATTGGGCAGTCAAGTAGGTATCGCATAGCTCTTGTCGATGTGTCTCTTGTTCATCCCACTATGATACGCATTGCTGCATTCTGGATTCTATCCAGTCTTTAGATCTGAGTTTAGCTAAGAGTTTGGCCAAGAATGTGTATATGTATATATCCAACAAATGTCAGCTTATGACATTGTGTATATGTTCAATAGATGTCAATTTGTGACATTGTGTATATGTTCAACAAATGTTAGTTTGTGACATTGAGTATATGTTCAATAGATGTCAATTTGTGACATTGTGTATATGTTCAACAGATTTCAGCTTGTGACATTGTGTATATGTATATGTTCAACAGATATTAGCTTGTGACATTGTGTATATGTCCAACATATGTCAGCTTGTCACATTGTGGATATGTATATGTCCAACAGATGTCATCTTTTGGCGTTGTGTATTTGTACAGATCCAATAGATGTCATATTGTGACATTGTATATAAGTGAATAGTCAGAATACTCACAAGTGTTGCTCTCCGTTTCATGAGCTATCCAAAAGTATGCACAATCAGTAAGACGTTTGATTATGGGGTTACGAAGGGTAACGCATTGCTCTCGGCGGACCCAGTGTAGATAACTAATATCCGAAACGTACCTCCTCGTGGAGCATTTAGTCGGTCCGGCTGGAGCATTGGAGGTTTGTGTAATGCAAAGCTACTAGTTTGACCAATCGACAGTACATTTAAAATAACAATACTCCCATATTTCATACATGCCAAAAAATCATTCGCCCGAATTTATATTCAACTACTATTGACGAATTATATGAGGTATAAATAAATCCTTACATATTTTAACATAATATGTGTAAATATTATAAGATATGTAGTAGGTTTCCTCATTTCCGCGATTCAAAGGAGCAGTTTAACACAATTACCTGACATCAAGATTGTATTTTGAGATACCCACATCATACACATATCTGAATTACTTTTTAGAAACAGTCTAGCAATGACAATAAGACAAAACCTTCATTTTCTGCAAGGATTAATGACAGGATTATTGGTTACATTCATATTTATCAATTATAACATGGTAGTAGATAAATATACAAAACGTGCATTTTTCTTATCCTCGGAAACCTCGTCTGATGGCAACCTTGATCGCTACCGAGCAGCTAATGTTTATCACTTACAGGATGATAAACATGTTCACAATGGTAGGTCCAATGCTCGTATAAATGTTGTGTCATAAATGCATCGTTTGTTAATAATGAAGTATACAATGGCGATACTACTGTGATTTGGAGCTGTACAAAAATTAAGTACATAGTAGCCTACTTACGGAACACATGTTTAATGAGTTTTACGATGAATGTACAGACTAGTGGACTATAGGGTGTTGGTACGAAACAATATAAATAATATTATACAAAACACTTTCACGTTTCAACCTTAGAGTCTTTTTTCAAGAAAATCCAAAACATACAATAAAAACAGTATAAAATGACTATATCACTAAAACATTAAACGGCATTGAACAGCAGAGACTTACAAGGTAACAATGACGTACGTGTACACAATTATTGCAATAGAGACACACGTTTAAAAAAATAGAAGGACAATGAGAACAGGATAGAAATAACTATACCTGAAAACAATATTAACGGCAATACAACGACAACAATTCGCCAAAATTTAAATAAATGAATGATCAGAATTACGACTACAAGGCTAAAGGGTACTAGTGTGATATATATCTATATCTATACCATTTCTCAATGGCGTACATAGATATATCGCATGTGGTTCAAAATCTTAGTACTTTGACTATCAGTGACGCCACGGTGATCAGAGCCATTGAAATGTATGGCGAAAGAAGTATGTTTTTGTGGTTAATGGCAAGAAGATGTCGACAGATACAGTCACACAGTCTTAAACCAGTTTCGTCTATATACTTCTTCTCACAGCGTTTACACATGATAAAATTAATGGCAGTACGGGATTCATATGTAAAAGCCTCATCGATTAGGAAATGAGCCTTAGGAAATGAAGCTGAGCTGCACTGCATATGGATATGTGTGGGACGACAGTGTTTATGAAATGTGCCAAAATGGTCTGAAACAATTGTGGATCAATATGCAATAAAGATTTTTGTTCACATACCCACTGACAAAATAGAGGAAAGTCTTGAAAAGAGCGCGAATTGCACAGGGAAAGGATCACACAGGAGAATGGAATAATGGCAATACTTTAACTGGGTACCGGATTAGTCCCGAAAATAGCGACTGCAAGGGAGAGAAGTTGATTACCGCCCTCGTATAGCAGAACCACTGAAATGAGAGATAATTTCTTCTCACGCAGTTACGGTATTGATAAATGTTATGTGTTAACTTTTCTAGAGTTATGGGGATTTTGTCACCTCGGAGCGTTTGTTCCAGATAATTTTGCTGAGTTTCTGACAAACGCAATCGTTGACATACATGTCTTATGTTGCTCAGATCAGGCCCGTTTCATTTCCTAAGGTCACTTTCACTATGTCTATAAATCTAGTTTCGGAACAAATTGCCCAATTATCACCATTGCTGCAACATCAGAATATTGACATGATCTCCAAAAAGAACGTTAATAAACACAGTGCTCAAACCGTCAATGTGCTACCAATGGCAGACCTGGACTTTAACAGAGAAACTACAACAAAAGATCCCATTATGAGAAATGAAATTCTGAGAACAGCCCTGCGGATAACAAAAAGAGATATTATAAACAATGACAATATAAGGAATACTATGAAAACAATATCAAGCAAAGAATGCATAGACGCTCAAAATCATCAAATGGTTTGGCGACCTGATTAGAATAGAACCAGATGGCATTCCATCGATATCCTTCAATAGAAGACCATCTAAAAACGAGAAACAGAGGAAGACCCAGACGAAAATAGATAGATGACATCAGATAAATACTAGAATACAAATGCTGCACTATGTCAGCGGAATCACAGTTAGAAAAAGATAGTAGACTCCGGCTCCACACGACGCCTAGCGGCACAATTGGGTAGGACAAGACAATTCTTTTACTATCCTAGAGGCATTTTTACGTGAATCACGTAACGTCATATACGTTATCATGTGTAAACGCCGTGATATGAAGCATGTAGGTTAAAATGATATCTTCATGCTATTAACCACAGAAAACATACTTCTGTCGCGATACATTTCATTGGCACTGATCATCATGGTGCCTGTGATATTCAGGTCACTATACTAAGATTCTACACCACAGATTATTGGAGCTAGGAACGACCTTAGAAATCGGTATTTATTGCAGTTTGGTACCCTTAAGCTTTTTAATTTTAATTCCGATTAATTTAGATTTTGGCCGTTGCAGCATAATCAATCAATAAACCCATAACCCTTCAGGGTCGTAGGGGTAGCACATTGGATGCTTCAGCACACAGAGTCCTCCAGCGAATTCTATCCTCAGCGATGCGGATGAGTGTGGAAATATCTTGCCCTGTCCATTCCTTGATGTTGTCTGTCCATGTCTTTATTTGTCCTCCTCTGCTTCTTCCACCCTCGACAGTTCCCTGCAGTATTGTCTTTGACAAGGAATCGTGCCTGCATACATGTCCTCATTGTATTCCCTTTCATGATGTTTTCATGTACAGTTATTTTGTTATGTTCTCATTCCCGTTATATATTTTTTTACGCGTCACTATAACAATACTTGCATACGCCCATGTCAACTAGGACATCTCTGCTGTTCAATGTCTGCCCTCTAATACTTTTGTGATAGTGACATGATTTGTACTGTTTTTATTATTTGCACACTGTTTTGTATTTTCTTTTAAAAATTCATTAAGCTTAAAACTATTTAAATGCCGTGTATATTGTTATTCTTTCATGTTTCCTACCAATATAGTTCGATAGTCTGTGAGTCATGGTAAAACTTATAAAATCTGTGTTCTTCGTAAGTGCTCATACTATTGTTATATAGGTTTCCAGCAGTTTCACTTATTAAAATTAAGTCAATACATCAGATAGAAGGAGTCTAAACTTGTGTGACATTTGCTGATGGAAACTTCGAGAGACGTTGGCGCCAATAATAATATATTTTCTACAATTAAATTAATATTTGTTTAGATGCATTATATAAATTTTAATATTAAATGAATGTACATGTTACGTTTTTATTGTTTTGTTTTGGCATTTGGCATTAGATTATCAATTACAATGAAATATCTAACATATTTTATATGAGCATTCTTCATGAAAAGTTAAAGAATTGTAGCAAAAACACTTGTTCTGTTATTTAGTTCGCAACCTATTCCATGGAAATAAAAGAACAATAAAATGTAAATAATATGTGCACAGAATATTTTGAGAATCAGCAATAGATTAAATATCGATTAGAATCTCCATTACTTTAGTCAGCTAACAATATGAAAATATATTAACTAGGTAGTTATCACAGTTATATGGCAACATATTAATGCGAGACTTGGACTTCAAGCAAGACAATATCCTCAAAAATAAATTCATTTGAAATGAAGTGCTAAAGATAGATCCTACGATTATTATGAATAGAGAAAAAAGAAAAACATTGACATTTTGAAATTACTGAAACTAAATGAAGGGTGCTTCTGAATACCATCATAAGAAGGAAGATAAAGTATTTTGGACATTTAAACCGACATAATGGTATCGAAATGTTGATTGTGGAGGGCAGAGTACCGGTTGAAAGAAGAAGAAGAAGACCAAGACGACGATGGACCAGCGAAATCGAAGAATGAATGCACATGTATCTGGACTTTGCAGTCCTGCTTGCCTGGGACAGAGAGGCGATCAGAGTATCCACAAGGAAGACAATGTTCTGGAAAGAATATGTCACTTGATAAAGTTATCACGGTGATAAATTAGTATAAGAACAAGAGAAACATACATTTCATTTTTGAACTTTCATTTTTTGTTAATATTCGACTACTATCAAAAGAAAGATCAAATTGGAATGAGATATAATTTACAGATGAACCAGTTAAATGGGCCGCATGCGGCCCGCCATTGGATATTTTGCGGCCCTCAAACACATTTTTAAATACACGAACATTGTTAAAATATTTGCAAAACTTTTTATCCATATTAGAAAATATACTGTTATAGTGTAAGTCTGTTAGAAATGTAATTTATTTCAGAAGTTATCTACATTATGTAAAACTACCTTTCTTTACAATAAAAATATTTAATTGATTACCTACCGAGAATTTTAAACAAAAACATACATAATATTATATGCGGCCCTCCAATAGCTTTACAATTTTCAATGCGGCCCTCTGCACAATAAGTTTTCCCACCCCTGTTTTAGAAGAAATGGCAAGTATGGAATATCTAGGAGCTAACATAAACAGTGCAGGAGAATGTGAAGTCGAGATCATGAGGAGAACAGACATAGTGATGTCCAAATTAAAACAACTGAAAACACTGTGGCATAGGGCAAATGTCCTTTTTAAAAGTCATTTAGAGAGACCCGTTGTGAT
The DNA here is from genome assembly GCA_034231615.1 of Meghimatium bilineatum. Classification (NCBI taxonomy): domain Eukaryota; kingdom Metazoa; phylum Mollusca; class Gastropoda; order Stylommatophora; family Philomycidae; genus Meghimatium; species Meghimatium bilineatum. Next base: position 24,711,272 of record CM067298.1, on the reverse strand, counting down.
TATTACTAGATAATACGATGCAACGTATTATGTGTGATAGTTTCTGCAGGTGACATGCTAGTCTAAAAGTAAATCAATGTATATATGTGTTATGTGTGATACATGCTGCAGGTGACATGCTAGACTATAAAGTAATACGGTGTATAAATGAGAATGTCAATGTACAATGACGTCGATTCTTTACACAGTGTACTAGCCCTTAAGTAGTGTATGTGAATACACTTGCATGTATACGAGTATATTCTGAAGTATATGCCTCACAATTGATAACAGTTGATATCAATGTGACCTGACACTGATATTATTTCAGATGACGACTATGTTGCTAGAAAACTGAAAGAACAAGTTCGCCTCATCGTCGCCGTCATGACTGCACCAAAGTTCCTGCAAAATAGAACCAAAGCGGTCAAGGAGACTTGGGCAAAACGGTGTAGCAAAATAATATATTTCAGGTACATAGCTCTGAGAGATCCGTTCATTAGATCCCTATAAACTCCTTAATCTTGGTTTATCAAGCTTGTATCCTCTGCACCCACCTCTACGGTAGTGAAGCTTGGACAACAAGTATGCAACATGAGAGATAGATAAACAGTTTTATATGCTATACCTACATAGAAATATGTGTAAAGTGCTGTTTAATTGCAGACCTCAAGCATTTGTAGAGTTCTAACCTTTCACTGATGATGTCCTACTATATATCGTGGGCAGAAATAGAACATATATCACTGAAAATTTACAGAGTAGACTAGAACAATTGTCGATATGGTGCAGAATATGCAACGGTTTGATAAACCCCTGTAAAGCAAAGGTGGTCTGGAACTCGTCAAATAATAATCTGGTCAGTGACACACTGCCAGCTGTCAGTTGCATGGGCTCATTCATTAAAAGAGAACAGGACCTTAAACATCTTGGAGTAACCGTTGATAGAAGTCTCTCATTCATTAAACACACCACAAATGAGATTCAGAAGGCTAAAAGATGGATCAGTGTTATCAAGGTTATGGCGACCTTTCGTATGCAGCAATGGGTACTGTCTCTGCTTCTACAAATGATGGTGATATATGTCATAGATTATGGCATCGACCTACTAACACTGTCACAGACACAGGTCGATAAATTGGTAAAAAGTCCAAAATGAGGCAATGAGAGCGGTACTGGGGTGTAATAGGGATACACCTATCTCTGCAATGAGGATTGTGCTTGATCTCCCCAGTATGAGACTGCGACATCAGGTAGCACAGGTTAGGTCGTACATTAAAGTGACAGAATACAACCACCACACATTGCATTTCATGGATTTAAGACTGAAGACACACTGCCAGGAATGTGTGAATTTGAAGAAATAGGAAATGGCAATGCATGGGTGTAGGTAGATACTGAGATTAAATAACTGACTATAGTAATAACACAACTAGAGTCCAAAATGGACGGGTGTCAGCGCTCAGGTTACAGTGCATGAACTCGCCCATCTACACTCGAAACCACAAGACATATTTATGTACACAGATGGCTCAGTTAACAAAAATACAAATAAAAGCGGTCGGGGTTTTGTTGCCTTTAGAAACGGCGTAAGGCTGGTTTAGAAATTTTCAGCACACTTCACTTTTACATCAAGGATGAGGATGAAGATAGAGGAAGCTACAGCAGCACTTAATTGTTTGATAACCGATACATCAACACACTCGGTAATACTCACAGACTCTCAAAGCATGCTGCGCAAGATATAAAAGTTCATGATAAGAAAAGAATGGTGGGACTTATTGAACAACTCAGTTGTCCAGAGCATTACATGGATATACTGCCCTGGTCATGCTGGGGTCAGAAGAAACGAGAGAGCCGACTTATTGGCAGGCAATGCGGTGATAGACGGTACATTGCTGAGAAGAGATAAAGCAGATTTAATAAAGGCAGTAATAAATTCATTTCAAGATGCGGATGATGTCAATGAGGTTGAGAACGTACACATACAGAGAATGTTAGAAATGGGAGTATACAGAGGTGAGGGGAAGAGACGTAATTTTTTTGGAAAGTCCCGAGGATCACACAATCAACACCTGACCGGAACTATGAGTCTACATACACTGAGATGGCTGCTGGAACGGAGGGCGGAGCACTTATGGGAATGTCCCGCGTGCTGTGAAGCCAGTTTCTAATCAAGAATCAAGAAATCTTAAGCATTGTGACGATATATTTCTGCTTCACACGGCGAATGGCACGAATCAGTTCGTCAACGTGAGCATGGCGCTGTGCATCCACTCCTGTGATATGGACGTCCGCTGCTCTCCTAGTCATTAAGACTCGGCGTCGTTGAATTGACGTATTTTACGAATGTCTATAAAGGTTTTCACATCTCCTCCACAATATAAAAAAGCATTATGCTTGAAAATGTATAAATCAGAGTGTTCAGTAATTATTAGCTCTTACATATAATTATTAGTAATTATTATAGCAGGTCTACACCCCAATTCTTTAACGTGAGAATGCAGTGGACACATTGATTAGATGAAAAAAATCAATAGCCCTTTACATTTCCCCACACTGTTTTTGCTACTTGACATTTTTACTCGGCACAGTGAAGGGTTAATGACCGTCATTGTCTGTAGTCAAAAGTCATCTAAAGTCAAAACCGATACTTATTTCTTCTCTCCTAACTTATTCTCACCTGGTTACATAAGCTCTTATGGAAAGTTGATCGTTTGCCTTCACAAGATGTCCAAACCATTTTATCTGCTGTTTTTCTATATATTAGAGGCATGATGTTAAATCTATTATCTTTCTGATGTTTTCACTGAGCATTTTGTAGAGTCTGGGTACTCCAATAGTCTTCACTAGACATTTCATTCCACAAGTTTCGATCATTCTCAGTGACAGTTGGTATATCACATCATTTGCCTTTTGACATCTTGTTTATATCTCTCTGTCAAGTCGTCCGTCTTCTGTGAAGATACTTCCTGGGTACTTAAACTCTTTGACTTGTACTATTTTTGTGTTCACTGTTTGGATGTTTAAGTGTTATGTTGATCTCGTTATTTGTATAGTTTCTGTCTTTTGTGTGTAGATCCGCATGTTGTATTTAATGCATTTTCTTGATAGTGAGTTGATGGGAGGTTGTAGTTTTTCTTCGTCATCATATATGATGCTTTGAATGTCCGCGAAATGCAGCTCTTTTAGTTCTTTGTTAAGTTGTTTCGTTTTATATCTCATTCTGTATTTCTTTTATGATTCTGTCTATGTAGACGTTCACGAGACTATTATTGTATAATCCATTATGCTACATTTTGTTTTTTTCTTTATTAATAAATCATCGATGTAAATCTGAAGCAACCTTGTTTATGTTTGTGGTTGTTTTTTAAATGTTTACATGTATGCCTAATTTAGTAATTAAAGTATTGACGCCATTTGATACTTACTAAACGTCTGTAATTCTCGAGGAATTTACATACCTATACAGTGTGAGTGGTTTGCTGTTTGTATGTGTCGATAGAATGGTCTACATTCATAGTAGCTTGAGAATATATACGCTGAAAGTCTTGACAAAAATCGCATTTCTTATAGGGATACGGTGATGTCTAATACGGAAAAGGCATTGACACAGGTTGCGAGGCGTGTGGGTGCCATCTGAGCGGACCAGGATCAAATCCGGTTTGCTGCATTATGATTTTTCTCTGTGTGATCAAGAGGTTGAAGGTTCTAATCTCACTAAAAATTCTGGTAAAAAGTATATTTTTTATAAACCTCTGGGAATTATCCTGTGAAGCTAGAGTATTATGTATTATAAGTGGTATTCCACAGGTGATGTCTGCTTCGTTGAGAGAGACGTAGAATAGATGGGACAATCATAGTACACTACATTCAATAATATACACCATTTCAACCCTTTTTAGGATTCAATAAATTGTCATAATTTGTGATATGTATAACACGGTTTCCAGGTCGTCATGCACAATTTTGGATATGTATAATACGGGTTACAGTTTACATGTCGGCATGTACAATTTAATCTGTATATAATAATAATTACAGGTCATCATGCAAAATTAGTGATATTTATAATACGGGATTCATGTAAATAAAGAATAATTTTTGCAAAGTTATAATATAATAATAATAATAATAATAATAATAATAATAAGCCTTGTGTTATAAATCATCAATTCGATTACGTACCATCAGGTTCTTGTGTTTCAGTTTATTCTATTAAATTGCATAACACTCTCAGTGATCAGAGACGACTTTTGAAAAAAAGATCATGGATGTTATTACATTTCTCATTCACAACCAAACCTCACACTCGTCAACTGAAGTACATTACATTCATTATTTACAGTTTTATTTGTCACAATGGTGTCTCTTGGTTTGTGGGTCTATGAGGGAGTTCTCTATTTTACTCCTAATTCTAACACTCACGTCTAGTCTACCAAATATAACAATCTTACTAAAACTCATTAAACTAAGTAACTATTGTCTCTGTTCCTAGTTAAGTCGAATGTCTTTGGATAATGTTCACGAAATGTTATTATGATTAAGAAGGTGGAAAAGAGTATTGAATTTATATTTCTGTCTTAGTTCGTAAAGTTCCCTTGTTACTATAATACGACTGTTTATATACACTAGTTCCTATGGGTTGTGTTCTTAAGATAGGTCTATGTTTTTGGTAATGCCCAATGTTCAATCAACTTTAGACGTTAAATGATTCAATTGCCCGGCTTCATCGAAGTTCAGGAGTCTAGGTTTATAAGTCGAGGTCTCTCCTCATACTCGTCTATAGTCGGTTTTATGACGATTATGCTTCCCGGTTGGGTTTTCAGAAAATGCTAGAAAAAATCTTGTAAACTTCCTTGTTATCTCTTTGCATTGTTGGAAAATACGTCACTAGTGTTCTTCTGTATGTTATCTCACGTTGGAAGGATATTTACTACTTCAACTAACTCAAAGACTAATCACGAGGCTATCGTTGGAGAGTAAATGACACTTTCATTATATAAGAGACTCTGCTCCCGAACACTAGGACGTTATACCTCTGTGGGGTATACCATTTGGATCATTCAATTTAAAATACTTCCTACTGTGATACGTTAGTTGTCATATGAGTATTATTCATACGTCAAATATGTACAACTCTTCTGTAGATTTCCTCAAACTATAACTCACAAATCCACCTCATACCAACTAAAACACTTACTACTAAAATTCCTATCAGTTTACTTCATAAGACTACCTTATGTGTGGTGCCGCCATTGAAAACTTGTCCCCTAATACTAGACCTTAACAGTCCTTAACTTATTCTACAGTACTATTTAAGACGTTACGAAAGTCCCCACTGTTCTACACACATGAAATATACGCCTCTGCTAACTATTATCTATGACAGCTTGTCAACAATAAACAACTATGAGTATTAATATATACTTCCAGAATTACTGTCTGAATTATTGGGACATACTCTAGTGTTCTGCAAAACTTGAGTACACACCTATGCTAAACAGATGTCAATATATCTAACACACTTGGCTAATAATAAGACTATCATCGTGTGTAACTTTCTACTATTCCCCAGTACTAAACTTCGCTATAAATCACGAGATTTCACTAATTTGTCTTATTCCTGTCTTTATTCCTGTCTGGAGAATGACCACGGTTACATGCATTTTGTCATACAATCCTAGTGATATTTATAATAAGGAGTACAGGGGTCATGTAAATTTGTGATATCTGAAACAAGGAGTTATAACAGCTACAAAATCCCTCTCTGCAACTTTCTTATATCCCTCTCTGCAACTGGAAATATGCAGAATTTGACTTTTTTTATAACAAGAAGTACAGAAAGTAATGCAAAATTAGTGATATTCATAATAAGGAGTACAGGTCATCATATAATATTAGTAAGAATTATAATAAAAATTACAGGTTGTCATACAAAAGTACTGATATGCATAATAAGGAGTACAGGGCATCATGCAAAACTCTTTATATTTATAATTACAGGTCGTCATACAAGATATATTTTGTAATGTTATATACCATAAACGAAAATGAACGCAGTTTATCAGGAAATATATATTGTTGTGTTGACTGATTAACTATTCTTGTACTTATTCATCCTTTATCTGCAGCTCAGAAGAAAATAAGGAGTTTCCAACTATTGGTTTAAACATAACTGAAGGATTCAGACATCTCACAGCAAAAACGATGGCTGGTTTTCATTACATGTATGATCATTTTTTCGATGATTACGACTGGTTTATGAAGGTAAGATTGATTCAGTTTCGTACACATATCTATCTATCAATGTTCGATTGTCATATGAAGAAAGATGTTATTGACTGTCACTCTGTATGTATCCCGGTTTTCTGCAAGTAGTCCAGCTTCTTCCAGTGTCACGTTCAGACAGTCTTTGTGTACTTTGTCTATCGTAGACTTGGTCTGCCTCTTGTTCTATTTCCTGGAAACTTTTCATCGTGATTAATTTCTGTAGACAGTTCTATCTATTATATATCCAAACTATGTTAGATTGAAATGAAATGTCCACATTCGAAATGAAATTCTATAAGATGGTTCTAATAATATCATGGGCAGAAAGATGAACTAACGCAGATTTTCACAAAAATCTGAACATAGATGTATAATGGCTCCTGAAAACTATAAAAAACGAAAACTAACAGATTTTGAACACACAGATAAACACAATGGTATAGAAAGACTAATCATGGACGGTAAAATCCCAGGAAAGAGAACAAGATGAAGACCAAGACTACGAGGGACACATTACATCGAAGTCCTTCTGAACTTGATACTGGAAGAAGCTTGGCAGCTTGTACAGAACTGACAAGTTTATACAGTGGCAGTGACAGAGTTCTGTAAAGGAAACGTCACATAGATATATAGACGTTAACTTGTGTATTTAATAGTTTTGTGAAGGCGTTCTTTTTCTACTTTCAGGTGGTGGATCCTCTTTCAGTTCTCTTTCTTAGACCATTGTAGATAATTTAATTTCAATTATATTTTCATGTCCATTGCGGATGCTATTCTGCAAGTCTGACAACCATATGTTGCCACTAAAAAAATATAGCTCCTTAAATATTGCATTGTTCTATTCGCGCATTGTCATACATTTTTCATTAACGATGTTTTTTGTAAGATCTTTGCTTTTCTTTTTCTGATCTTTGCTGAACAATCTCCTTGGATATTAATGTCTGATTCTTGTGAGCCTGAAAATGATGTCAATGAGGCTGGGATTTTACATATACAGAGAATATTAGAAATGGGATTATCTAGTGGGGACAGTAAGAAATGTAAATCTTTAGGAAGCTTCCAGAAGATTACGCAACCAACAATTTACCGGGACTCTGAGTCAACATACACTGAGATGTCTGCTTGAACGGAGAGTTGTGCACTTATGGGAATGCCCCACGTGCTGTGAAACTAGTTTCTAATCATGAATTGTGTGGTCTTTCGTTCATCTCTATTGTGTATCTTACGTACACATCTGTTTTGTGATCTCTATAGGAAATACATAGAATATTACCGGTGTAATGGAAGGGTTTTAAAGTACTTTCAATGGCATGAGAAAACTATTCACATGTAAACAAATCACAAACTAGAAATCTGAATTATAAAATGCTACATGTACCATATTTTAATGTATGGCCCAGAAACATGGATAGTGAGGAAGCAGCTAGAAAACATAAATGATGAATGTGAGATCTGGTTATATTTAAGAATTAAGAAGTTGGTGAATAGATTAACATACCTTGCCAGAACACTATCACCAAATTCGACCTTTGATAATATATCTATTGGGATCTCCAAATCAAGCAGTACTTACTTTTTTATATACTGTATGCAAAGGTATGCAACGTAAGGAAGAGATAGAAATGATAATTGATTACAGACTAATTCGAAAGCGTACAAATCAGTAGAACTTCCAGTGCTGTTGTATGCTGGTGAAACATGAACCAGTTAAGGGCATAACGTGAAGAAGCTCAAACAGTTTAACCAAATTTGTCTCGAAAAGATAATGAACATCAAATTGCAAGTCAATTGGGTCGTTCATTGATTTATGCTGGCGCTAGAACAGTTTTAATGACTTTTCGTTTGCAATCTCATGACAAAAGTCTTTCCATTGTTTTTCTTTTGCAGATTTGGCGACATCTTTCAACTGCCGAATTCTGTCGTCTTTGGTTTGTTTTAATTGTAAAACAATATCTGGTTGTGCAGTAACTGTTTTCCTTGCATTTTTCCACTCTGCAACTGCGCTGCGTTTATTCTTTAATTCATATTGAACCTCATGATTCCACCAGGAGGGTGTGTTGATTCCACACACGAGACCTGGTGGTGTGTGTCCTACGTATTTCCTTCCTAATTCTGATTACGATGGACGACGTGGAAGGACTTAACTTTAGCTCTCTGTTGTTTACTTTTTCCTTTGTCCACCAAAAAGATCATTGGAAAATGGTGGCTGACGTGATGCCCAAGCACATCTCATCTACATCTGGACGCAATTCAGCTGTCAGTAAGCCCAAGTCTATTTCACTGTCGTCGTTGCCATCCCTAGCCGCCAACCCTGTCATGCGCCCGTCGTTTATGCATACTAAATTCATATCTAGCATAGCCTCCTCAAGATCTCTTCCCTGTTGATTATATGCAATATTTCCCCAAGATCTAACTTTTGCATTAAAATCCCGCAGAAAATGACTTCTCTTTATTCCTTTACTATCTCACCTAGAGATTTCCAGCACTGCACGTTCAGGCTGACGTTACACGTTGACGAGCACGACAGGCTGCTGTACGTTTTGTATCTTGAAATCTTGCAGTTGAATGTCATCACTATCACATTCAGACATATCTATCTCGACCACGTCAGTGCCTGATCAAAACGTCGTTATTAATAACAAGCCAAAAGCCACAACAGGTACACAGCAGGACTACCCATGAACACAACGTATCATTTAACATGAGATAGAACGCCATATAACATATGTTCATAAAGATCGTTCTTAAACAGTGATATTCTGTGCATGCAGTGTCTTATGTTCTTTTACTGATCAAAGATAAAACATTTGTGATAAAGCCTACATTTTGTGTTTTTTTTTTAAATTTATATTACTCCATTAAATAGTATTTTCGCTTAAAGATTAAAGAAGATCAAGAGAGCACCAAGGAATATGAAATTAGATTTAGCTTTATTGAAATCAGATGCTGACATTAAAGAAAGATACAACATAATTGTACAAAATAGATACAATGCCATTGCAAAGATTCAGAGTATTGAAGATCAATGGAACATGCTAAAACAGTCGATAAACCAAACATCTAAAGAGATAATTAAAAGTAAAACATACATCACAACAAAAATGGATGACAGAAGAAATATTAAAATTGATGAGCGCCAGAAGGAAAAATAAACACAAGATAGTGGAATATCAGAAAATACATAAGGAAATACGAGAGAAATGCAAAATAGCAAAAGAAAGCTGGCTGAACAAGAAATGCACAGAAATAGAATTGCATTACAACCAAGATACAACATTACTATATAAGAAAATTGAGATGATAACAGGAAAGAGAACGCAAACAGTTACAGGGTGTCTAAAATCTAAGACAGGGCAGGTATTAATGGGAATAGATCACATAGTACAGAGATGGTCAGAATATATCAAAGAACTTTATGAGGACAAAAGACCAGAAATAAACATACAAGATAACGGCGAGGTTCCATCAATACTCACAGCAGAAATAAGGGAGGCACTAAGACACATGAAATATGGCAAAGCCCCAGGTCCAGACAATATCTCATTAGAAGAATTAGCAGCTTTAGATGACTTTGGAGTTGAAATAATCACAAAATTGCTGAATGACATATATAACAGCGGAAACATACCCGATGACTTAATGAGATCCATATTCATAGAATTACCAAAGAAACCAGGGACCACCGAATGTGAAGAACACCGTACAATCAGCCTCATGAGCCAAATAACCAAAATACTTCTCAGAATCATCATGAAGAGAGTGAGAAACAAAATAAAATCAAAAATAAGTCCAGAACAATGTGGATTTGTAGAAGGCAAAGGCACCAACAATGCTATTTATATATTGAGAACACTAATAGAGAGGTCTATAGAGGTAAAAACAGATCTGTACCTCTGTTTTATAGACTACACTAAAGCTTTTGACAAAGTTAAACATAGCGAAATTATACACATGCTAGAGAATCTGAACATTGACAGCAAGGATTTAAGAATAATCAAGAACATGTACTGGCAACAAACAGCAGCAATAAGAGTAGGAAATCAATTTGGCCCTTTTCAACAAATAAAACAAGGATTCAGACAGGGATGCGTGCTTTCACCAGACCAGTTCTCTCTATACAGTGAAAACATATTGCGTGCAATAGTAGATATCCCAGGAATATCAGTGGGAGGACATAAAATAAATAATTTGAGATATGCAGATGACACTGTTCTGATTTCAAAAAGTGAGGAAGACCTTCAAAACTTAATTAAAGTAGTAGTCACAGAAAGCAAAGAGAAAGGCCTCTTCCTAAATATCAAGAAAACAGAAGTAATGGTTATTTCAAAGAAAGAAAATAACACACCTTGCAAGATCATAGTGAATGATATAGTATTAAAACAGGTCCACCAATTCAAATATCTAGGTACAATTATTACAGCAGATGGAAGAAGTTCAACAGAAATAAGATGCAGAATAGGACAGGCAAAAACAACATTCAGAAAAATGAAAAATATACTGTGTAATATGACCTTGTCATTAGAGGTGAGAAAGAGAGTTCTGCAGTGCTATATAACTTCTATACTAACATATGGGTGCGAGTCTTGGACAATAAACAAACTGGAAAGTGGGAGATTGGAGGCAACAGAGATGTCGTTCTACAGAAGAATGCTGAGAATACCATGGACTGCCAGAAAAACTAATGTAGAGGTGTTAAAAGAGTTAAATGCGAAACGGACCTTAATCAACAATATAAGAAAAAGGCAATCTTCTTTTTTTGGCCACTTTATGAGACAGGCAGGTTTAGAGAACATAATCACAACAGGCAAGATTGAAGGCACCAGAGACAGAGGGCGACAACGTGAGAAAATATTAGACAGTTTGACAACCTGGCACGGCAAAGAAACAACAACGACTTTGATATATAATACTGTGGACAGAGAACTGTTGAGAGCCATGACCGCCTACGCCACCCGGCATGGCACCTGATGATGATGATGACTTGTGATTACATCCTTTTCTATTTTTACTATTTTATGTTTTTTTTGTTGTGCCTACCTTTATAAACAGTATACAAATGTAAGAGTGAAGAATGTATAATGTAATAAGATATGAATCAAATCTTTGTATAGAATTCATAGATTGAAGACAGTGTAGTTTTAATAATGACTTACTAAACTTGATTTTGATGCTAACTATTCCCATTACAGGCTGATGATGACACATATCTTATAGTAGAGAACCTGCTGTATTTCCTTTCTAGTCAGAATACAAGTGAACCTGTATACTTCGGCAACCACTTTTGGTTGAGCAATAAACAAGAATACCATGGGTAAGGTACACATCTCTTTGTCAATGTAGTAATATACACATCTCTATATCCAAGTAGTAATATACACATCACTATATCCAAGTAGTAATATGCACATCTCCATATCCAAGTAGTAATATACACATCTCTGTGTTCAAGTAGTAATATAAACATTATTCTGTCCAAGTAGTAATATAAACATTATTCTGTCCAAGTAGTAATATAAACATCTCTGTGTTCAAGTAGTAATATAAACATCTTTCTGTCCAAGTAGTAATATAAACATCTTTCTGTCCAAGTAGTAATATAAACATCTTTCTGTTCAAGTAGTAATATAAACATATTTCTGTCCAAGTAGTAATATAAACATCTTTGTGTTCAAGTAGTAATATAAACATCTCTCTGTCCAAGTAGTAATATAAACATCTCTGTGTTCAAGTAGCAATATAAACATCTTTCTGTCGTACAAGTAGTAATATAAAAATCTCTCTGTCCAAGTAGCAATATACACATTTTTTACTTATAAATCTTTTTTTCTTCGCTGAAAATATTTCTATATCTGTAAATGCTAATTTGGCTCCTCATTAACTTCGCCATCTTTATCAGCTCATACAGAAGTCCGTGGAGGTTTGAATTTCAGTTCTGTTTCTATATCAATGTTTGTTTATATTATCTGTGACAATTTTTTTCTCATCTCATGCTCAGACAAATACCTGTGACAAATATATTTTCTGTGACAGTGTGTTTTTCTCATCCCATACTCAGAAAATTATTGACTATAGTTTCTGCTTTATGTGGTGTTTTACCGCTTGTACATATGTCTATGTTGTCAATCCTAAAGTGTGTTTATATGTGATTACAGTGTGGTACGTTTCTAAAGCGTAGAATTGCAACTTTCTCGTCTATTAATAATTTGATTTTCATCTTGTGCTGGTATTTGTGGCTTCTAATTGATTTGACCGTTGCTTTTTCTTATAGTAAATGATTTGTATATCTGATTGATTATCGACACTTCCCTCCCTAGCCATTTGATCTGCTTCAATTTCTTGGTATTCCAAAGTGAGGTGGTATTCACTAAATAGCTAAGTTATGCTATTTACACAGATCAGTCGTTAGTATTTCTAGTTCTGGAAGTTTTCTAGAATGTATATACATGATGCACAGCTCTATTTCCATAGTAAGATAAATCTTTCTCTCTTTTCTGGTAGTAATTTAGTGCACAGTTTTATTTTTAGTTAGTAGTTATAAATAGACTTATGTAATCATGTAGTATTGATATACATAGTTCTGTATCTAGGATGTAGTAAATTACTCAGATCTTCATTTAGGAAATCGTTGGATACACGGTTCTGTGTCGTGGTAGCAAGAAACTCAATCAATAAACCCGTAACCCTTTAGGGTTGTAGGGGTACTACATTGGATGCTTCAGCACACATAGTCCTCCGGCGAATTCTATCCTCAGCGATGTGGATGAGTGTGAAAATATGTTGTCCTGTCCATTCCTTGATGTTGTCTACCCATGCTTTATTTATCCTCTTCTTCTTCTTTCCCCCTTGGACAGTTCCCTGCAGTATTGTTTATGACAAGGAATCATATCTACATACATGTCCAAACCATGCTAGTTTTCGACTTTTCACTATTGAAAGCAATGGTTCTTGAACACCTGCATATATCTCTACTTTATTTCTTACGTACACTTTGGTCTTATGTTCCCTATAGGACATTCGTAGAATTCGTCTGTAGTATTTGTACTCGAAATCCTGTAATCTTCTCTCCATGTCCGCAGTGAGTGTCCAACTCTCACAAACATACAGCACAGTAGAAAGCACCAGCTACTTGTACAGTTTGATTTTCACTCCAACACTGATGTTGCTTTTCCAAATTGCCGTTAGCCTTGACAAGGACGCTAAAGCCATCTTCAGCCTTATTTTTAGTTCTGCTTTGCATTTTCCATCGCTGCATATGCTGGAGGTATTTGAAGGTATTCACCACCTCAAGCGTATGTCCATTCATCATGATGTTAGTCTGATTTGCTGTGTCTCTGCTGTTAACCAAGATTTTGCTCTTTTCTGTATTGATTTCCATTCCGTACTTGCTGGTAACTTTTTCTAACTTTGCTGTTAACTCTTACATTGCTTTATCTGACCCAGCTATAAGATCAATATCATCAGCGAAACGCAAATTGCAAATAGGGCGACCTCCGATCGATATAGACGTGTTGTAATCATGTAATGTTTCCTGTATGATGTGCTCTAGGTATATGTTAAAAAGTATTAGAGACATTATGCATCCTTGTCAAATTCCCTCATGTCCTTTGAAGAAATCTTCAATTGCATTGTTTGAAAAGACAGCACTATTTGTATTTTTGTATAGTGCTTCAATAATGTCTATGATTGTGGTGTTAAAATTAAATTGTCTAGTATGTGCCACAAACCATCATGCCAAACACGATCAAAGGCCTTTGTAAAATCAATGAAGTTGTGGTATAAATCACGTTGGTGCTGAATATGTTTTTCGATTAGTGTTTGGATGTTAAATAGTTGCTCAACAGTGCTTTTCTTTGATTTGAAGCCAGCTTGTTCTTCTGCAATTATTTCTTCCGACTTGTGCTTTATTCTGGTAATATTTTGAGCATCACTGTACTGAGGTGCATTATAAGGCTAATGGTTCTGTAATTTGTACACACTTTCAAACTTCCTTTCCTGGGAATTGGTATTATTAGTGATTATGTCCAATCAGTGGGCCATTGTTTTGTGTTCCATATGTTCTGGCAAAATTTTGGTCATAATATTTACCACATTAATACCCCAGTATTTCAAGAGTTCTGCTGGGATGTTGTCTACACCAGGTGACTTCCCACCTTTCAATCTTCGTATGGCCTCTTCTATTTCATCTACTAGAATTTCTACATTTCCTTTTCTCTGTTGTTTTGTTCATAATTCTCTAATATCGTGCAGTCAGGATTACACTTGCAGTTATACAGCTCCTTGCAATACACTGTAAATCTTTTTATATATATTTTGTTTCATTGAGTATCCTTCCATGGTTGACTTGTATCGTACATATCTTTGGTTGTTTTGGTTGTGTTATCTTTCTTAGTGTGTCGTATGCTACTTTACTGTTTCCGTGTTTAACACCTTCATTGATGGTTTCGCATTTTTCCTCTAGCCACACTTCTTGTGCTTGTTTCATTTTCCTTCTGATATTTTTGTTTATTTTGGTATATTCTCCTGCCATTTCAGTGGCAACTTTCTTAATCTTTTTCATTAACCTCCGTTCGACGCACAATTTCAGGATGCCATCTGTTACCGAAGGTTTGTGTGTTGTTTTTCTTGTCCCTAGTGTTTCTGTTCCTTATTTTTTTAAAGTTTCTTGCATGACTTCTGTGAGAGAGTTAACATCAGGAAGATGTGCAGCTCTGTATCCAGGTAATAGTTAAGATTGACAACTGTGCTTGCAGGTTGTAGTAAGATACAAAGTTTTGTGACCAAGTATTAGTACAATACACAGTTTTGTGACAAGGTGTTAGTACAATACACACCTATGTGACCTGGCAGTAGTACAATACACGGTTTTGTGACAAGGTGTTAGTACAATACACACCTATGTGACCTGGCCGTAGTACAATACACAGTTTTGTGACAAGGTGTTAGTACAATACACACCTATGTGACCTGGCAGTAGTACAATACACAGTTTTGTGATCAGACAGTAGTACAATACACAGTTTTGTGACAAGGTGTTAGTACAATAAACACCTATGTGACCTGGAAGTAGTACAATACACAGTTTTGTGACAAGGTGTTAGTACAATACACAACTATGTGACCAGGCAGTAGTATAATACACAGTTTTGTGACCAGGCAGTAGTACAATACACAGTTTTGTGACCAGTTATTAGTACAATACACAACTATGTGACCAGGCAGTAGTACAACACACAGTTTTGTGATCAGACAGTAGTACAATACACAGTTTTGTGACCAGTTATTAGTACAATACACAACTATGTGACCAGACAGTAGTACAATACACAATTTTGTGATCAGACAGTAACATAATACACAGTTTTTTGATCAGGCAGTAGTACAATACACAACTATGTGACCAGGCAGAAGTATAATACACAGTTTTGTGACTAGGCAGTAGTATAATACACAACTATGTGAACAGATAATTATAGGATACACCACTATGTGACCAGGAAGTAGTAAAATATAGTTCTGTGCCAAGATAGTAGTAAGAAACACAGATATGTGATCAGATAATTGTAAGATACACAATTATGTGATTAGATATTAGAAAGATACACAACTATTTTAACAGTAAGAGTAAGATACACCTATGTGACCAAGTAGTAATAAGATACACTACTATGTGCCCAGGTAGCAGTAAGATACACAGTTCTGTGAATAGGTAGTAGTAAGATACATAGCTCTATGACCACGTAGTAGTAAGATATACAGTCCTGTTTCTCTGTAGTAGTAAGATATACAGTCTTGTTTCTCTGTAGTAGTAAGATGTACAGTTGTTTGATCAGATTGTAGTTCGATACACATTTCTATGACAATATAGTTGTAAGATATACAGTTCTTATTAGGTATTAGGTATGTTGATTATCATCTTAGCACACCGGACATGCCCATATGTACTCAGATCTCCACTTCAGCAAATCTCTCAGGGTATAACGGCTGAAGGTTCCGGTTCTATGTTGGACCAGGTAGTAGACCAGGGTACAGTTATGTGCCCGTGTAGTAGTTAGATACACAATTGTTCTGTAGATGCAGTGTACTTTTGTGCCCAGGTAGTAATAAAATACACGTTGACGTTCCCATGTAGTAGTAAGATACACAGTTATGTGGCTATATCCTAGTAAGATACACAGTTATGTTCCAAGGTGGTACAAACACATTTATGTGAAACGGTTGTGATAACATAAACAGCTCTTGAATTATTTGACGTATAAAGCATATGCTTCTACCCAAATAGGTTTAACAAGAAATACATTTCTCTGTCCAGGTAGTTGTAGTATAATATACATTTCTCAGTACAGGTAGTTGTCGTATGATATATATTTTTCTGTCCAGGAAGTTGCAGTATGATATACATTTCTCTGTTATCTAAGTAGGCGCAGCAAGATATACATGTATGTGTATAAGTAGTTGTACTAAGATATGCATTTTTCTGTCTAGGTAGACATAGCAAGATATACATTTTTTGTCTAAGTAAGTGTAGTAGGATATACATTATCAGGTAGTTGTAGAATGATATACATGTCTCTATCCAGGTAGTTGCAGTAAGATGTACATTTCTGTGTCCAACTCGTTTTAGTAAGATATGCATTTCTCTGTTCAATTTGTTTTAGTAAGATATACATTTCTCTGTCCAAGTAGCTATAACATGATATACATTTCTCTGTCCAAGTAGCTATAACATGATATACATTTCTCTGTCCAAGTAGCTATACAATGATATATATTTCTCTGTCCAAGTAGCTATAAAATTATATATATTTCTCTGTCCAAGTAGCTATAAAATTATATACATTTCTCTGTCCAAGTAGCTATAGAATGATATACATTTCTCTGTCCAAGTAGCTATAGAATGATATACATTTCTACTTAGGCGTAGTAAGATATATTTCTCTATATTTCCCAGTCCAGGTAGTTGGGCAAGATTTATATTTCTCTGTACAAGTACTTGTAGCAAGATGTACATGTCCTAGTCTAGGTAGGCATAGTGAGATATAAATTTCTCTGTCCAGTTAGTTATTGTAAGATATACATCTATTTTTCCAAGTAGTTGTAGAAAGATAAACATTTCACTGTCTAGGTATGCGTAGTAAGATATATAAATGTCCAAATATTGTGACTTTTTGTTTACTTTCAATCTGTTGATGTTTACTTGTTTAGGTTTGTAATTTCTGTTTAGTTTTCTACACTGAAGTCTCATAGAATGTTTTAGCAGAGACTAAGCTTCCCTGAAATTTTAAAGTACTTGGTACTGAGGGAGATTGCCATCCAATTTGTGGCAATTCTTTTGTCTTTTTTAATTTCATGTGATTGATTGCACAGCGATATTCATTATTCATTATCATATTAGCTTTCCTTGATAATTCGTTGTTGTTTTGGCTGACTCTGTTAATCAGTTTATCATTTTTCGTACGGTGGATGGCCTGTAAAGCTGTTAATCACTAAATGTTGTGATATTTCGGAGTATGGGCTTGCGATCGTTGAGTATTTACCAGTTGGGAGTATGGCAATTGCCTTTAACGTGAAATGTTTGCATTTTATTCTCGCGACAAGGAATCTTTCGTATATGGTGTTGTCTGGAACCATGACGTATATTCTACAATCGTCATTCCCTTGATCTTTTGTTACTGATTCATTTGACTGTTTAGCGATATTTCTCTTGTGAAAGTGAAGTTGAGCATGGCGTTAAAAAAGACAATTTGGTTTAGTATTTTTGACTTCACAAATGGTTCGGAAAAACCTTTTGCAGTGTGAACAGAAATTATGAAGACATTGTGGTAAGAACACGCTGTATGATTACTTCGTAAATTTATGTGTATTTCAAGTTTCCTTTTTTGTTGTAATCTTTCGCAACGTGCAATGCACGCATTTATATGGCAACGCCAGACCAAACTGTCAAGATATGTAGTTTCCCAAATAACTCATGCCAATGTTGCAGTTCTTAAAAAAGAAATAGGATTAAACAAAAAAGTATACACACACACAAAAAGAAATGACAGAACATAATAAATATTACTTACAAAATTAGTAAATATTATATTAACAGCCATCCACAGCAGGCGATGATTACGCAAGTTTCAGACATGTGCTTCTGCATCTCTGGTGTGTGGAGATAACTGGAAAAACACAATCCTCGCGTATAATCGTCTACTACATGGGAGACTACATAGTGTGTTCAGAATTGAGATTCTGTCAGTGTGCTATTCTGTCTTTCTGGACATCACGTTCTCTCTGTGTCTCAAAGATATGTTGTCTCTCGGAGATGGAAGCGCCTTTGCTGGTGGTGCAGCGTCACATTGTGCACTTCTAAGCGACACTCTCAGGATCTAATGTTAATGTTGAAGTATTTTAGGGAAGCATTGCTAGAATCCTTGAATCGTTATGTCATATGTATATAATATTTCTAGCCGTCCTTCGCTGGTTACCATGGCGATAGTTTATACTTGTGCAATTGCTTCTCATAAGTGTTTGCGGAAATTACTGAAATGTATAATTCAGGAGTAGAATGTCCTGCCATATTTGGGACACATATTGTCTTCTTCTTCTTCTGCGATCAGTTTCCTATGCTCATATGTCTATACAGGAAGGTGGGCAGCCGCCACGTATTCAGTCGTCAGCAGGAGGTCCTTACGGTTGCCCCAAAGTGTTACCTTCAGATCTATCTCTTGGGGCCATATTTTAGTTCTCACTTCATCGAAGAGTGGGCATGTCGGCAGAATGTGTTCTGGAGACTGGGGACTGGGGACCCTTTTGACATGGATATTGGTATGTGTGGACGGCCTTAATTTTGTGGAGATGTGCGTGTGGTATACTGTGTCGTGTTCTGCGCGAAGTCTAAATATTGTGGTTTATTGTGACCTGATTAGCAATAGGGTCCTGTGTAAAGTTACTGCCTGTTATCTGACTCTATGTATGTTTGTATCTCTGCCCTGTAATTTGTTGACAATTTCCCAGTAGTTACTCTGAGTTCTAGTTTTGAGGTATGTGGTATGAGTATTAATATCCCAGTTCCTCCTTTCTTTACTGCACCCTCTGATGATCCATCTGTGAAGACCTGAATCCACTGTGAGCTAGGGTATTGGGTGTCTAGGTGATCAAGTGTTTTTGCCTCAAGTGCAGTAGGGGTTTCAATAGTTTTGCTCTGAATTTCTGGGATCGTAAGTTTGCAGTAGGCCCTATATATGGGTGTGGTCTTTGCGATGTTGTAATATGTTTCTAGCTGTTCCAATTCATACGGATTGTTGCTGGTTACTTCTTCATTGGCTTTCATAAGTGTTTTTGATAGGTGATTAAAGCTTGGTCTTTTCAGTCTGAATTTTGTTAGTTCATTTGTTTTCTTATGCATATGGTGATGTTTCAGGCGTCTAAATTGTTTGGTAATTATTGTTATTTTCTCATCCCTGCGGTCTGTTAGATTTTGTAATCCTGCTGTTGCTTCCATGGATGTTATAGGTGTGTTCCTTAGTCCTGTTATAATTCGGAGTCCGGAATTTTGAATTTTGTTCAGCTTCTGAAGATTGTTATTTTCTGCTGTTGCATACGTGCTCAATCCATATTCCAGAGTTGGACGAATTATTACCTACATAGACTTGTTTTATGGTTTTTATGTCAGCTCCCCAATCTGTCCCATGTAGTTTTTTCATTATTTGTAGTCTGTGTGTGGCTTTTTTCTGTCTCCTCTGTTACGTCTTGTGTCAAATTTTAGTCCCAGGTAGACTGGGCTGTTTTCTTTTGGGAGTTGTGTATTGTCTAGTGTGAGATTTTCAGGCTATGTGGATAGGGTGAAGAGTGTAGTGACGATCTTTCTTTTGTTTATTTGAACACCCCAGGTATTTGCTCACTCTTCAACTTTGTTTATTGCCTCCTGCATTCTAACTTTTGCTACTCCAATGTATTTTTATTGGGTCCGCATAGCAAGGTCGTCTGCATGGAGGCCTCTATGTACATATGGTGTGAATAGTTTTGACAGATCACCTATAAAAATTATGAAGAGTGTGGGGGAATAGAGTTCCTCCCTGTGGGACACCTTCTGTTATGTTGACCATTTTACTTTTCATTCCCTGGAGTTTGACTATTGCATGTCTGCCTCGCAGGATGCTGTTTATCCACTGAAACATTTTGCCTCTGATTCCTTTCTGGGCGAGTTTTAGCAATATCCCCTATTAGTGAAAGGCCTTTGTGAGGTCAAAGATGGCTAGGAGTTTTGAATTTTCTGGAAAGAATTTATTTCCTGGGCAAGGTATGTTGTTTGGTCCTCAGTGCATCTGTGTTTTCTGAAGCCTGATTGGCAGTCATCTAGAAGATTGTTTTCCTCCAGGTAGTTTAAGAGTCTGTTATTTGCCATTTTTTTCATGACTTTTCCTAGGCAACTAAATAGACTGATAGGACGGAAGTTTGTTTTGTTGGTTTTTGGTTTTCCTTTCTTGACAATTGAAATTATATCTGCCTCTTTCCATTCTTTTGGGAAGAACCCTTATGTCCATGATTCATTGTAAAGGTCTAGGACTGTTTCTACCCATACGACCTACGTTTTGGATCATTTCATTTGTGATTCCATCGGGTCCAGGCGCTCTCTTCTTTTTGAGATTTTGAATTGCCATGTTAAGTTCTGATTTGTGAAAGGGTGAGGTCATTGTGCCTGTGCAAGGTTGATGTTTATTTACAAGATTGTGTGTCTCTCGTCTTAATTCGCCAGTTCTGTTTCTTTTTTTATCTTAATTTTGCTTTCTTCAGCATAGGAGTCTGCTAGAACTAAAGTTACTGGCTTTGGTGTTGCCCAAAAAATATTTCACAACAAAAACATTGGCCTTCCATGCTTCCAATTCCAATTTGTTCATTGATTTTTCAAATTAGGATCTCTGATGAGCTGACGAACTTAGGACCATCAAAAATGTCACCTTTCTACCTCTCTGTGGTTAATCCTGGAAAAGCGCGGCACAAGAAAGTGAGGTAGTCATCATCCTTGTCCGGGGCTTTGCCTTACTGTTTAATCAAGCCAAGCTTGATATGCAGCGGTGGGAATAGTATCTTGTTTCTTTGATCTACCCGGCACCAATTCTTCTCGTGCAGGCCAGTCCTTCTTGGTATAGTGCTGAGTCTACTATATAGTCCTGTCCCTACTATCCCACATGCACAAAAGCAGGGGTACTTTGTAAAGCCAGACTGTTGTCCCAATAGGAAATTCACCGTCTTCAAGTCAACACAAATATGCCACTCGTGCTGATAATAAGAAACTTTATCCAGCGCATATTTCAGCGCTTCATACTTATTCATCAGTGTAGTCGAGTGAGCAAGGGGTACAGGAAGCAAACTGGTTGCCATTGTGAAGCAGAACACATTTTAGTGATCTCTTGCAGCTGTCAATGAACAGTCTCCAATCTCTGAGTTCATAATGCTCACCACGTTTTATACCAAAATACGCATGGTAAACTTTATGAAAGTTGTGACTGGATTCCTATTAGGAACGAGGGTGTATTCAATGCAGATGTAGCAGAAGTTGATAGGCTTATTCCTGCAAGATATTCAAGTTAAAGTCATTTGAATTACTTGAAACCTTGAAAAAATACACAAAAGAAATTAGCAATACTAGTAAGATTAAACATGTGAAAATCTTCATAATTTGTATATTCCAAGATAGATTAAGAAATGTTGCAACATATGGCGTGAAAATATCCATACATGTGACAATAAAATACTTGCTTTCTATATCATTTGTCCTTTTAAATAGGAAAAAAACACGTTTGATCGAATGTGTTGAAATCCATTGTCGTTTTACTGATTGATTTGAGATGGAATATAGACCTCCTATAAAAAACATAATGTAATGCTAGATAAATAATCTGACCTGATTGAGCAAAACCAATGTGATTTTTGGATTCAACACAATAAAAAATTATCCTAAATCTGTAAAAAAAAAAAACAACAACCCATAGACAGCAAATTTGATGTTGACCAGTGTCAAATTTGTTCACTGATAACACGTTGTATATATATATATATATCCATACAATCGTACACGTGTTCAGATAAAAGCGATCATGTTTGTTCTCTGTTAAAACGTTATATATATTCATCCAATCTTAACCTGTTCACATAATAGCGATCATGTTTATTCCGTGTTTTATTTAGAGGAGGAGCTGGATATGTTCTCAGCAAGGAGGCAATGAGAAGATTCGGTCAAACCAAAACCAGTTTTTATTGTCGTAAGGATATCGGTGCAGAAGATGTGCAAATGGGACGTTGCTTGGAGAGTGTTGGTGTATATATAGCTAACAGTACAGATTCGCTGGGCCGAAGTCGATTTCATTCTTTTCTCCCCGAAACTTATTTGTCCGGCAAATTCCCAAGGTGGTGTCATTCTCATGATGTTCATGGATGCAAAGTGGTAAAGACTATTAGTGTCTGTATTGCTTACATAGTGTTTATGTGTCTAGTTTAGTTTTTGTAATCTGAATTATGTTGTCACAATTCCTTCGAAATGTAACAGGTAATGCCAGGAACAGGGTAATGCAATATTGCTAATGACCGGAGAAATATATAATAATACACACATATCGACGTTTCTATCGAAAGGCCGTTATTAAGACAACATACACAACCGAAAAAGACACTATAGGCGTTCATGTCCCTGTTAACTATAATGTGGAAATGAACCAGAGGAGCTGTAACTAGGTCAGAGGGGAAACATGACAAACAGAGTAATAATTTAACAAATTTATATCATCCATGGGAGGTGCTCATTGATCCCCAAGGGTTTAAAAGTGCAAAAATCAGTATATATAGCCCTTCTCAGGCGTATGACGGGTCGGCACTTCCGGTTCAAGCTTTTGCCCAAGCAAGTCGCACAATTTTTGCTCTCACTTCTGCAATATATATCCAAAGACTACCAACTTTGTGATTTAGTTCCACGCAAAATTGTGTACTTCTTAGACAGTGCAACGATATCACCAGAAGCATACCAATTCATTCTGAGAATCAACGCTCCATTCTAGTTATGTGTGTTCATTCATCAAGTCACCACGTGGACATCACATACAACAAAGGAACCACTCAATTCAGGTCAGACATTTTTAATCCTTAATTAAAATTAAATTAAACTACATTTAGCCTTAACATAACATAAAACCTTTTAAACTACCAAATAAATAAATAATGGAAAGTAAGAGCTATGCCAATATTACTAAAAGTAATCTAAATAAAAAAACCTACGTAAAGAGACCTAGAATAGAACCAGAGGGCAGCCATTGAAAACAGAAAAGAACTAGTCTTAAACAAGCTACATCCTAAAAATAAACTAAAGATCATAATAAAGCAAATTGCAGGGCAGGAAGTAGCACTAACCTCCCTACCAGAGAATAATATAATAGAACTGATCAACAACATAGTCAATAAGAAATAAATGCAAAATATCCACAAAATCAGAAGAGGTGTTATTGTCACTCTTAACCCTAACAACCACACAGAGGCAGTGATAGATAAAATTAATAAACATAAAAGTATAACTACAACACTGGCCCACCAAATTAAAATTAAAATACAAATATTAAATGAGACTAGGCAACTGGTCATTAAAGGCATAGACACCAGAATTAATGACCAGGAAATATTAAACAGATTAAAAATAGAGAATCCGAAAGCGGACATAATACAAGCCAAAAGACTTTATAAAAATCAAAAACCATGCGGAGTGGTCATGGTCATTAATAAGGGTAATGTTGTTCCGCAACAGTTGGTGCTCTTGGGTGGGGCCCTGAGAACACAAGTGTACATCCCAGATGTACTTCAGTGTTCCAAGTGCCAGCAATTTTGCCACACGAAGGCAACATGCAGGAACAGTACCAGGTGTATATACTGTTCAGGCCCCCACTCAGTTCACCAATGCCCTGTTGCATTAAACGACAAAGATTACAAAACAGCAAACAATAACAGAAAGTGCGCTAACTGCTCTGGCAGCCATAGTGCAAAATATTGAGGATGCCCTGCATACCAAAAAATTAAAAATGATCTAAGACATAAACATGTCAAATAACAAAAATTAAACGAAAATAAACCACCAAAAGTGACAAAGGAATGCTGCCATAGTCAGGAACCTATTACACTTCAGAACAGCCGGAAGGCTGAAGGACCAAACGAGGAAAGACAGAAAGCTGAAACGGACCATCTAGACAAAGTTATACTGGAAAGGATCCAGGAAGGAATCAGCAGTCTCAATGCATTAAAGAAGGACAATGAAGAACTTCTCAAACGAATAGAAACTGAGACACAACTAGAAAATGAGGAAAGGAGACAAAGGAAGGAACAGCATGAAAAGGAAGAAGAGTGGAATGACAAAATCACAAAGGAACTAAGAGAAGTTAGGAACATACTGAAAATAATAGTAGAGAACCGCCAGGAAGAGGAATAACGGACAGGAAGAAGAATAATTAGAACACTGGCTCGGGCAGCAACCTCCAAACGCACTCCTACTAAAACCATCAAACACCAATAAGTAAAGTTAAATTACAGAGCCTAATAACAATTAGCAATAAACCATAATGGATAAAAATCAAATAAAGATCATTCAGTGGAATGTTACCAGTGTGAGACAGAATATAGCTCCTCTAATGACTAAATATCAGTAGGAGAGAGTAATCTATGCTCTACAGGAAACAGACCTAAATATTAACCAAAAACTAAACTTCACAGGCCATAAAATAATTAAGAAATGATCGCAACTCCAAAGTTGGAGGGGGGGGGGTTGCCTTCATTATTAACGAATCATATAAAATAGTAGACTGGGAAAGATTTAACTCAACTAACATAGAAGGAATAAGTGTAACCATAGACAGCAAACCAGTAGGAACTAAAATAATTAACATATATAACCCTAAAGGAATACTAACCAGCAACGATATAGAAGTGTTAACATCAAAACTAACTAGGAGAACCCTTATTGTCGGTGATTTCAATGTCAGACAATTTCATAAGTCAGACAAGACAGGGGAACTTATAGCAGATTTTTATGATAATAATAACCTAGTCATTTTAAATGATGGTTCTATAACCAGAATTAATCCAATAATAAATGGCAAAGACTCAGCCTTAGACTTGAGCATTGTAACAACTAACCTATTCACAACCAGGTGGCAGGCACTAAATGCTAGTGGATCTGACCATCTACCAATTGAAATTAATATTAGAGCTAAATGTAATCTCAGTGAAGTAAACAAAAAACCAACATTTAACTATAGAAAAGCCAACTGGGAGGCACTAACAACAGAGCTAATGACAGTAGTAATAAATAATATTAATACCAACAATGAAGAAGAATTTGCTGAGGATCTCACAAATTAACTCCTCAAAGTAGCAGTAAAATATATACCAAATGAAAACATGCCTAATAATATTAAACCAGTAAATATAACAAGAACTAATAGACATAAACCTAAAAACCCAGTACCTTGGTGGAACCCTAAACTGGAGGCGCAGATTAAAATTAGAGATAAAGCACTAAAACTAGCCAGATATAAGAGATCAGAAGAGAATATACTAAACTATAAAGAAATAAGAAATCAAACAACTAAACTAATCTTTAAAGCTAAACAACTCCACTGGAGAGCTTTCTGTGAAACCATAAGCTTCAGAACGCCATCATCAGAAGTATGGAATAAACTGAAAGCTATCAGTGGAGGCAAATCCAAACGTAGCATAATGCCAGCATTAAATACAGCACAAACTGATAAAGAGAAGGCTAATGCACGGACCGAATACTTTTACTCAGTTAGTGCTAATAACAACCTAAACCTAAATGAGATAAATAGACGCCAGACAATTCTGCAGGAACTAAACACTAAACCAATAAATAATGCAGAATCATCATATATAAATGCAGATATAACAATAGGGGAAGTAATTAAAGCAATAGGTGAGAAATCAAACACAGCTTCAGGTCCTGACATCCTAAGCTATGCAATACTTAAAAATGTACCTACTAATATATTGATGATAATAACTCACCTATTCAATAACATATGGGAATCTGGCACCATACCAAAGGCATGGATTTCTGCCACCATAATACCAATACTAAAGCCAGATAAAGAAGCTAAAGAAGTAAGCTCATATAGACCAATATCACTAACTTCTCACCTAGGTAAAATATTAGAGACAATAATAAATAAAAGAGTAGTATTTCACCTAAATAAACATTATATAGTCCAACTCAAGCGGGCTTCCGGAGTCGCCGGAGCACGGTTGACAAAATACTAAAACTAGAGCATGAAGTAAAACAGGGTTTCCTAAAAGGTGAAAAAACAGCGGCTGTCTTCTTCGACGTAGCAAGAGCATACGACGAGTGCTGGAGAGAAGGAGCCCTATTTAAAATTAAGAACATAGGTATAGATGGTAGAGCATACAACTACATTAAAAACTTCATGCAAGATAGACAATTTAAAGTTCTAATAAATAATGACTTATCAGACTCCTATGAACAGGAAAATGGCATCCCGCATGGGTCTGTATTATCTCCAACAATATTCACAATAATGGTTAATGACATAGGAGAAGAATTCTCAGATGTCAAGAACATCCTGTCACAATTTGCAGACGATGCCGCAATTTGGCGCTCAGGCAACAACATCAGTTATCTAAAAGTAGGAATACAAAGACAAATAAATGAAGTAACAAGCTGGATGGCAAAATGGGGTTTCAAAATTAATGCTAGCAAAACAGTAGGAATGCTATTCAGCAGAAATGGGGCTCAAACAAATAAAATTAAGGATATTTTTATAAATAACGAACCAATTACATTCTCACCAACCACCAAATTTTTGGGAATGGTATTAGATCAAAGCCTCAGATGGCATAAACATATAAACTATATAGTAGACAGAAGCAGAGGAGCCCTAAACATGCTTAGGTACATGAGTGGTAGCGGTTGGGGAGCATCGACTAAGACAATGACGACATTCTATGAAGCCTTTATACGAGGTAAACTAGAATATGCCAGCATTGTATATGAGTCGACAGCACCAGCCAATATCTCTAAAATAGATATAATTCAAAATAAGGCTCTCTCAACAATAGCTAGGGCGGCCAGGGGAACATCTGCTGAAGCAGTTCAAGTAGCTCTAGGAATAATGCCATTATCCCTAAGAAGGAAAGAACTGAGACTTAGCTACTGGTCTAAAATAGGAAATGATACCACACATCCTGCATATAAATCATTCAATAGCTTTGATAACACAGGCAAGTTCTTAATTGAAAGCTACCGAACACCAGCAGGTTGGCGATCAAATGCAGAGCTTGACCAAATACCAGAGCTTAGAGATTTAATATGTAATCAAAACCAATATAAAGCAATAATACCCCCTTGGGAATTAATATCACCAGAAACTGACATTTCCTTATCTTATATAGGGAAAAAAGACCAAAATAGAGATTCAGCTAAAAATAGAGCAATAAACCACATAAATGATAGAACAATAAATAGTCTTAAAGTATTCACAGATGGGTCCAAAGGAGAGGAAGGTCCAACTGGTGCAGGAATAGTAATACCAGACAGGAACATCAATAAGAGCTTTAAATTATCATAACATACATCAATATTCACGTTGGCTGAACTAGTTGCAATTCTAAAAGCACTAGAAATAATAAATGATAACCCACCTAAAAATTTAACAATCCTGACTGACTCATTATCATCAGTCCAGGCTATTCAAAATAAACATGACAGCCAAAGGCCAGATATAGTAGAAGATATACTACGCATAACAACAAACCTAGTTCACGTCGGTACGAGGGTTAATGTAATGTTGATTCCAGCCCATGTCGGAATACCAGGAAATGAAGCAGCGGACAAGGAAGCCAAGAAAGGACGAACACAAGGAACAGAAATCCAGGTAGGACTTGGCAGATCGGAAACCAGAAGCATAATAAAGGACACAATACTTAAGGAATGGACAGAAAAATGGTACAACAGTGCAAAAGGAAGACATGCACATGCAATGCTAAGAGGACCCACTTGGACCACTCAAATTAAGGAAGAGCTGAAAATCCCTGCAAATAGGAAACTACTACGACTTAGACTGGGAAAATCATTACATTATATATTTGAACCAATATGTGAAGACTGTGAAGAGGAAAATACAATAGATCATTTCCTACTCCATTGTCATAAATACAACCATCATAGGCAAGACCTAAAAGATTACTACCTAAACAATAAAATACCATATAAATTAGAAAAGGTTCTGGGCCATGATGTACCACCAGATAGGCTAAAACTAATTAAACAATTTATAACCAGGACTAAAGCCCTAATTTAAAAATCTAAGCAAGTCAAAAACAAAATAAGTCATTGTTCGTCATCAGTCTTTCTACAGGTCTCTCTCCACAGCTTTCAACAAATAACAACCGAGGAACGCTCACCACAGGATACGACTGGCAATATGGACAATTTTTGGCATAATCGCACGCACGGTTTTTCAAACTTCCCCAGGCATTAATGTCACTCTTAAATAACAAAGCAATACCACCGGAAATAAACAGTTTAATACAACTAGCAACATAACATTCTTTTGCAATAATAGCGCGCACAGTTCTCAATTCGCCCAGACCATAGGTCACACTTAGATAAAAGGCATCTTGGCCACAAATAAACATCAACTCCCCCTAGCAATATAGATAATACATAGCAATAGCACGCACGGCTTTCCAAACACCCAGACCATTAGGTCACATTTAGATAAAAGCTAATACGGCCTGATATAACCAAAATAGATTTCTGTCTTAGGTTGAAAAGATCGTGCCTCAGCTAAGAGGCTTAATCCCCCATTTAACAAACAAACAACAAAAAGACGGGTCGGTTGTCATAGAAGCACGATTACCCTGTGCCTGGCTTTACGTGGTGGATTCCAGTTTTATGCAGTAAATACATTTTATACATCTTTGAAATGTACTAAAAGCAGACGCATAAATAATGTTCATTCCATCTTAGCAGACACTGAATTTATGCGTGTGTGTGTGACTAATTGTCGACACAAAGTATGCACAAATGGCGAATGAAAATCAAGGGAACACTCAAAGTGCGTCCCTCTAGAAGGATGACTTCCAATGAGTCCAAAGAAGTGTATTGGCGAAGTACCAGAGAAGTACAGGCATTTTAACACCACAATTCGAACAATAAATAATCGGCCTTGTTGTGCTTTAAATACAAGTTTGGGGAATACCTCCTTGTTTTTGTTTTATAAATTGTATCTCAGTGTGATCGCAGCTCAGCAGAGAAAACTTACAACATGTGAAATGAAATGCCTGATAAAAGCTGCAAGAGTGACCAAACTAAACAGAATGAGAAATTATGAAATCAGGAGAAGAATTGGTATAAGAACATGCATCATTTTTGTAATCACATTTCCGTGGTGCTCGCCTCTCCTCGTCTCTATTTTCTGTTTTCTAAATTTGTATAACATTCTTTTAAAGTTACATGCATCTCCGTTTCGTTTTAAGGTTCCATTCTGTTTGTTCGTCTCTTTTTTTGTGGGTATAATAACATGCTGGTTAAAACGTCTGGCCTGTGTATTGTTCAACATAGAGGTCCTATTTTACAATTTGTATATATTTTGTTAGTATTTAATTACCATACGGTGCACAGTTTTCCTGCAGTCTCCCGATCATTCAATATTTTAATAGTCAAGAAGCAAATGTAACACTGATGACATTAACAGGTTGACATCTGACAGGTTGGTTCAATCTACAACCGACGTGTGAAAATGACATCTGTATCACATATGCGGTTTCGTCTGTGGGTCTCACCAATGGTCCACTAGACAAATCCATGCAACAGAAAACAGTCGATAACATGCCGTTATAATTGAGGCTCTCTTATGGAAGCGTTGTAGTATGTCATCTATACAATTATTGATCCCCTCTGATTAGAATGCTCCTTCAATCGGATTGCACTAAGTCGAAAGCTGAAGCATCATGGGTATGCTCAGAGAAAAATCCCCACTATACGTATGAAGTAAGAGCTAATCGCTCGTAAATCCTGAGATTCTCAACAAACTGTGAGTTTCATACACTACGTTTGCCGTCAGAATTTAAGTATCTGAAAATTATTCACAGTGGGAGATGATAAGTGCCATGAAACAGTCACAGTGTCTGATTCTCAGTCCATGTTCAACGATTCAAACAGTCGATGTCGGAATGTGCTTGAACTCTATCACCTGTTGTAATCATCTGGATGTCACTCTGGGTTAAGTTTACTTCCCACGACATGATTTTTGTTCTCGGAAATAAGAAAACATGTAGCCTTGCGTCGAATTCAAGAGTTACTGACGGTGAATTAAGAATAAATAAAGGAGAAATTGTGCACTTGCTTGGCGCGCCTCTGTTGAATGGAGACTCTGCTATAGATGATGCATCTAGGATACGATTGTTGAATGGAGACTCTGCTATAGATGATGCATCTAGGATACGATTGTTGAATGGAGACTCTGCTATAGATGATGCATCTAGGATACTATTGTTGAATGGAGACTCTGCTATAGATGATGCATCTAGGATACGATTGTTGAATGGAGACTGCAATAGATTAAGCATCTAGGATAAGATAAGATGCTTTGGTATTCAGTGTGGCACGAATAAGACTTTGCATCCAAGTGGTAGAATAAGAAGTGTGTTCAACCTGCGATCCACATGAACCATGAGTATGCATACACTTCGATATTTGCTTGTTGAGACTGTGCGCCTATGGGTTTGTCCGTAGTGTGACATCATGTCATAATAAATAATCAAACAATCATCTGAAAATATCATACATGCAATATGTTACTTTTGGAGTTACTTATTTGTACAATATGTTCAAGGCACATTGACAAGAGAGCCGTTAAGAAAAATGCATTGTTTCATGAGAGCTTGGTTACTTCAGATCAATTTTACTGTTTCTTGCGGTTCTCTAGGAATTATATTCACCTAAATATTTTCTGTACAAAGCTACAACGTAAAATTATTGTGCTTAGTACATATCTCTAATCTAAATAACTGTGAAGCTTGGCATTTCCGTGTGTTTTATTTTGTTAACTTGTTACTCGCAAGCTACACAGAAATATTGTAAAATACATGCCAGGTGTATATATTATTTTATTAGAGCTTGAAAATCACATACCAAACAACACACTGTCATTCAATTATTTGTTACTTGTAACCATCAACTCAGCCAATAATTTGATCCTACTCAGGATGCAACGATCAAATAGTTGGTGCGACTTACGAAAAAAAATTATCAATTATTTTATCCTACTCAAGATGCAACGATCAACTAGTTGGTGTTGCGTATGAAACAAGTTTCAATTATTTGGTCATACTCAAGATGCAACCATCAACTAGTTGATACGTTGCGGTGCATGATATGTGCTATGATTCTGTAGTTGGTGCATAATATTAAATTTCATTTCTTTGGTATTGGTATGTAGACTGCTCTAGACCATTACTTGGGCCAAAATTCACTCTTTCAGCTCTTTGTGTAGAGTGTATGGTACATGCGGAAAGTGGTTCCTTCTCCACGTCTGCTTATTCAGCAGGTATATTGTTCAATCCTGGGATGATATTCTCTTCAGGTTTCGCCCATCTCACTTCAACTAAGTTGGCCCTGTTTCTATTTCGCTACTATTGTAGGTATTGCAGTAAAAAAATTGTTTGGCCTAGAAGTTATCGTGTCATTTTGAGAGAAATAAGTGTTTAACAACGTTGTTAGGAGGATATTGCCCAGGAAAGAAGACATGGCGGAATGCAGCCATATTTGTAAAGGATGTTTTTGATTTGTTCGATTCGCGCATGGAGACATGTGCGGTCGCAATAGATCTTGAGGATAGTTACAATAGCGTTCCTTCGATATCTTGATGGACCGACCAGCTGTTAAATCTTGCAGTAAATCCTTTTGTCGTGCGGAGGATTGGTGCCGCCCTGATGCACATGATAGTAGTTCTTAAGTGTGGTAGCTGTACATCGGCACCAACAGTTATTAGTCCTGGTCTGCCACAGGGATCGCCTCTATCTCTTGTACTTTTCAATGTATACACAGTACATATCGCTGGCAATCAAATCACAAGTGTTGGAAGAGTGATGTCATACGCCGATGAGATCCTGGTGTATGGAAAGTGTAGAAATCGAGAAGAGTGCGTCGTCGAACTACAGAAAGTGCTGGACAGACTGACAAATTGGTGTCGAGAGACGGGAGCAGTGTTTAATACATCGTAGGCATTCGTGACGTGGTTTTCCTCGAACAGTCACATGGTAAAGAAAGCCATGCCACAAATTTCGTTGTCCGGAAAAAATTTTAAAATTTAGCAGAACAATGAGATATCTGCGTGTGTTTTCTTTTTATAGAAGTCTGGGTTTCAGGGAACATGTTGACCACGTTATCATAAAGGCAGGCAAAGGCTTAGCAGCAATGAAGGTTATGGCTGCTGCTCAGTGTGAGAAGTGTTTGTTATTTCTTTTGTACTAGGGTTTGGTGGTGGCTGTGGTGGAATATGCACTGACAATTCTGATTCTTAGCCAAACTCAGATCGAAAGACTGGATATAATCTAGAATGCAGCAATGCGTATCATACTTGGGTGTACACGAGACACATCGACAAGAGATATGCGATAACTTCTTGACTGTCCAACAGCTGAGCACAGATTACAGTATTGCCGAGCACGGAGGTACATTCAAATACATGCAGCTAAGGAACACCCGTTGTATTCTTCTTCTTCTTCTTCTTCTTTCTGTCCTCATGTACCTTTCGGTGTTGAGGGGAGAGTGAGTGTACGGTCTTTTGCTCTTCTATTTGCCTCCTCTGCTGTTATATTTCCGAATGTCTCTAATACACTATCTATCCACCTTTTACGAGGGCGTCCAATAGGTCTCCTGTTTTCGTATCGTTTGTTAAGTGTTTTTTGGATAATACTTTGCTCTTTCTGTCTGGTTATGTGGCCGTACCATTTAACTTGTTGTTTCTGTATGTATTCTATTGTAGGCTTGATCCCTAATTGTTTCCTTAGTGCTTCATTCCTGATTTTGTCTCTCAAGCTAACTCCAATCATACGTCTCACACATTTCATTTCAGTGGTGTTAATCTTATAAACACGGCACTTTATCCTATTAGAATAGACAACGGCCATCCTGAACTCAACTCAACTCCGAAATACAAATAATTAAAGGCAGCAGACTCAAGAAAATGAGGTCGTGGATGCGACGTGCTGAGGATGTCATACAAAGCGTGTGCAGGATGTGGCAGCAGGTGTGGAATGGATAAGTCTACTCACATATTTCGAAACTTGTTTGAGAGTAGTAATATCACTTAGCAGGTAATGCAGATAATGGTGTCACACAGCTGTGAAGAAAGAAGTGCAGGCTTTGGTCAGTGAGAATGCCACAGAGGGGGATGTGATTATATAAACTGATGGATCTGTGATTAGACATGTTCGCACTGCTTGGACCTTCACAGCTCAGTGCGCAGGTAAAATAATCAGGGAGGAGAGTGGTGCCTTTGCGGTTACTTCGAGTCGCATGAATATGGAGACTATGCGGTGACCAGGGCATTTGAGTGGGTATGCACACAGAAGGTAACGCAGGTCTGCATCTTGAGTGACTCCTGTGAGTATGATTAGGAAGGTACAAATGGGTCTCGTTCGCGAACAGTGGATTGAGGCCTTGAGAAAGGCGAGTCTGAAAGTGGTTATATTTATTTTTGTGCCGGGATATGTGGGTGTTTGAGGTAATGAAAGAGCAGAATAATTGGCATCATGCGTGATTGTGGAAAAGGTTGATGGGGCAATGGATTGAAAAGACGTTTTGAACTCCTTAAGAGATATAGCACGCGAGAGTGAAACAAATATGGATGATGATTACTTTTCAATGGCCAGGATTAAAGACCACGGATTGAAATGTCGTGTTGCTAGAAGTGAACATTTTTGAGGGCCCAGAAGAATGATGGTCAACCAGCAAAGGACCGGTACTATCAGCAGAAGTGTAATGGCGGATACACTCAACGAGAGATCGGAGCAAATATGGACGTGTCCAGTTTGCAATGATGATGATCCGACGACTAACTAACTACCTGTAAGTGTTATCACGGCATTTATTGCTTTCGTCTTATATTTCCTTGCAGTATTCTTTCCATCCTTCCAGTACAATTTTGTTTTCTATCAATGAGTTCCTGTTTCTGCTTTATGATGCGTAGTGCTTCTTTGACGTCGATTGTAAAAGTTCCCATCCCACTGGACAAGCAATATTAGAAGCATCATAGATTCTGGAGGGAGAGAGACTCAAAGGAGCTAATATAGTCTTCTTGTGCGAATGTATGTCAGTACACAAGACCATCCAAAATGAACCTAAAGATCTCCTAATAAAAGTAATTGTGCACATTTTTAATCAACTGTCTGCTAACAATAAAGTTGTGATGCACTGGATCCCTGCACACTGTAGAATTGCAGGGAATGAGGCAGCTGACAGACTGGCAAAAGCAGGTGCAAAAAAGGAACAATTCCAAAAGAGAATATCACTGACTGAAGCAAAAACATTTATCAAAAGAAAATGCAAACATACACGGAGTAAGAGAACAGTCAGCAACTTTCCACATGACCCCATTCTAAAGCTAAGCAGATCACAGCCACCCACAATATTTATGCTCCGAGCAGGACACTGTAGACTACAAACATATCTCCACAAAATGAAAGCTGTCCAAACTGACCCATGTCAATTAGGACTCCCAGACTCCAGAACACATTGTACAGACATGTCTACTCTTTGATGACGTGAGAACTAAAATATGCCCCCACAAGCCAGATCTGACAGTAAAGCTGTTGGGCAACCGTGAGGACCTCCTGCTGACAACTTTGTAGGCGCCCCACCTTCCTATATAGACGTATAAGCATAGGAAACTGACTACATGACCTTTCTTCTGTGTGAAAGTTATACTACATATATATGTCAATACTACATGTATTGGTGGTAGTATTGGTCTGCCTCGTGTTATATTTCTTGGAATCTTACATTCAATGATTAATTTTTCTAACACATTGTATCTTTGTATTTAGCCATAATATGTGTTCCAATCTAAGAAAGATATTTATTTGTTTCATCTACCAGGGTCCAGGAAATATTAGTGACTATGTCATCAGCTTTCATAAAGTTACTCCAGAGAAGATGAAGGAATTAGAATTTTACGTGTATCACCTGCGACCTTACGGAATACGCAATGGAGATCAGAATTTGAATGCACACAATATAAACCACTAGAATAACCTCTTTATAGTTTTCTATTGTATATACTGAAAATATATAACATTATGTTTTATTTTATATGTAAATTAAGCGTAAATTGAAATAAATACGTATGTCATAAGATAAATAAAAGAGCATAAGCAACACAACTTTGTTACATTTAGTTTATAAATAAGACAAATACGCAGTATAAACATGTCTACCTTTATCAAAGCCTATAACAAATTGATCAGCTGTCGACATCATATGGTGCAGAAGTCACCCTCCAATTATACCTGGCCCCACCGGACTCAGTCCTTGGAAATGAAATGACTGATAAATTAGCTAAGAGAGGTGCTGCCCCCCCCCCCAGTTTTCCCCAAAAATCTACCTACAAACATGCAAACAAATCCTAAAAAAACAACTACAGACAAGAAAGGTTACAGTAGTGGTCCAGCTCAAAGACTGGACGCTCACTATATGAACACCAACAGAAACCCAACTCAATGGATCCTCTGAAACAACTCGAGCGAGCAAACCAGAGTCGGGCATTCCAACTAAGTACAGGCCACGCCCACGTTAATAAACACTTGAACAGAATAAACCCATTACATAAACCAAATTGCAGACACTGCAACGCACAAGAAGAAACTGTTGAACACCTATTACTCCAGTGCCCAAAACTAACAGACATCCGACAAGAACTATTACCACCACTTCCATCTATACACAACACACTCTACACAACTGCACCACAACTGAGGAAAATCTGAGCATTCGCCAGAAGGGCTATGGGCTGTCAAGAGCTTCCTGCTCACAGCGAAAGCGATTGAATCATTATCATCATCAAATCCTTTAACGGAATAAGGGCAAACACAAAGAATTGGGAACACAATTGAATAAATTACATTCAGAAGCAGTAGATATGTATCAATATTACTCTACAGGAAAACCACACAAGTGAAGCTGAAAATAACATACATATCTGCAATTACATGTTCTTACGAATTAATAAACAAAGAAAATGTATAAATAAGTGTATTAAAAGTAAAATTCAAATATAAAATTAGAAAAAATATCAAAGTAATGTCTACCAGGATTAAAAGCACTCTACATTCGACATGCAATCATTTCAACATGGCGGGATAAAATGGTGGGAATGTAATGGGCATCAATTAGACCGAAAGAAATGCGTGGCTGTGGATCTAAATAGAAAGCAACATGGCGTCCCGATGAAAGGAGAAGGAAAGGGATTAGACCAATGAATGAACTGTATGCACTTCATCTTATTTAGGGGAGTTCATGGCGTTACTAAAGTGGCATCCGTGACAGAACGGTAACCCAAACCGAGGTATCTTCTGCAACCCTGGTAAGGATAGTAAAAATATCTTAAATAATTCCACACACATCATGTTGCCAAGACGAGTATCATAGAGTTTCCGACAAGAGTGTATTCCAAGTCTTAGGCCACTTTATCAAAGTATGTCAGATGGCAAAGTTTGCAGATGATTGCATAAATGTTATTCCTAAATATACGCGAGAAATTATCATATCATTGATGGTGAAGGTAACCGTTGAGAAGGACATTATATTCGTTGGGACTACAAAGTTTCAAGTATTAATGGTCTGCAACAAGGAACAATTCCTCTGTGCACACCCGCTACCTTCCCTACCCGCATATACCTTTAGACAGCTATCTTAATGCCACCAAGAGACTTGGTGAGTTGTAATACTT
The DNA here is from genome assembly GCA_034231615.1 of Meghimatium bilineatum. Lineage (NCBI taxonomy): Eukaryota > Metazoa > Mollusca > Gastropoda > Stylommatophora > Philomycidae > Meghimatium > Meghimatium bilineatum. The sequence continues at coordinate 24,674,019 of CM067298.1, read as the reverse complement.
GCTGAACGACTTGATTGTGAAAGTGATATGTCATGAGCCAATAAGATGAAATACTTCGTTGCTGGGTGAGGTCGGTCTGATAACATATATATTGCTGTTAATGGAATAAACAGTAAAACTTTGCTCCAATAGATAAGTAAACATAGGAAGAAATATATACATTGTTAAATAGCAGTTTTACGTGGAACAATGCACAGAATCGATGTTTCGCCTAAACAGGCCTATATCACTAAAAGGATAAACGAAAAAGGAATAGGAACAAGTACATCAAGTGGAGACTACATGTCAACCGTGTAGGTGCTGACGTGTCAGGAGTGCAATGAAAATATGATGAGGTGCAAGAACGACGGAAATATTAGTAGTTACATATTGAGAAAGTACAGTGCAAAGGAAAAATAGAAAATAAAATTAAAAACACGAATAATAAAGTTAATATTTAAAATTAAACCCCATATTCAGCATCTCCGGTGATTTCAAAATAACAAACCGTCTCGATATCTCCAAATTGAAAGATCATCTGTATAAATAGCTTCTGTGCAGCTCAATGGATCCCAAAATTGCATCATTGACAGTCGATTGCATAGACATACAAAAAACTGGGAAAACTTTCGTATTACCGTCTACAGAACCATAGAGGTGATGGGTGTTCATGTTCGCAGACTTCAGGGGAGTAGGGAGTGAAATCAGTAACAGTTGTCACTACATACCGACCCGTACGTAGAATCAAATTCTATTATATAATTGACAGTCTTTGCTTCTATCACTTTATGACACCATATAACTTCTTTCGTAATATATTTGATTTTAATTAACGCTGATGTGGTGGGAAACTAGTATTAGTTGTTACTGTACTCACATCAAATGATAACTGATAGTGATATCCCATATCACTTCTTGATACTGTGAAACGCTCTTCAATGTAGATGTGTCTTCAGCAATTCAGTGGCAATGCTTGGCTCCCAGTCTATCTGCACAGTAAGGTATGAGTGTTTAAATCTGACACTCATTAGGATGATGATGACCAATGGCTAATACCTTAGTAAGGGTTTCATCAAATGAATTATCTTATCGATGGTTTGATTTGATTTCCATGTTCATATATATATATATATATATTGTTGTTGGATCAATCGTAAAGCTATAAGCTATGTTCTGGATCTTCAGTCTTGTATTCATATAAGATTATGCAAGTTATTGTCGTCATCAAATGTGGTCGAGGAAAATACGTTGGAGGGGTGTTCAGGTTGTTCTCGTTGTTGGTTACGAAAACAATATATATATATATACTAAAATTGCTGACAATCTGCAATTTCACTCCATACAAGGGTACTACTTTCCCTTATATAAAATGTCTCCAATCTGTGCAGATCATACATGGTTCAAACACTTCAACACTTGTAAATAATTATATTCAAGACCTTGTAAATAAACTCTCCTTGTGGTTTCATAGATAAAATTAGGTCTTCATTCTCGTAGAACATCATCAGGAAGAAATTCTTTTTTTCCTGTTTGATTCACTGTCAGTTGCTTCATAAATACATTTGCTGATGATTTCTCAAATTTGACTCTAAACAAGTTTATTACTGTTTCTAGAAATTCTGCTTGGTACAACTCAACCTTAGAGTCAGTCCTTTAACACATACGTAACAAAACTAGGTGAAAGCTAGTAAAATAAAAGAAAATAAAAAAGATAATGAAAAAATAAAAATCCAAGTAGAGTAAAAGTAAAAATAGTAAACTCCTCTCTTGATAGCTTGATAGTGGTGTAATGTGAATACACCTCACTTTAAAAAGAATAGTTCACAAGTGTGAACACGACTCTGTGTTATCACACGTCAATGTCATAGCTCAATGAACACGACTCTGTGTTATCACACGTCAATGGGGTGCACAGGGAACGCATTGCTCTAGGCGGACCCAGGGTTAGCAGATAACCAAGATCCCAAATGTACCTCCACGCGGTGCACCCTGGAAACAGAAATACAGCAGCGCGAGCTGATTCTGGCCAAATCATTTGGGGATCGTATCCGAGAATGTGGAGGTAGCAGATGGAAAGAGATTTGCCTGCACAAGAGACAGACAATATCTCCGACATCACCGCATATAGCGACACTGTCGACATACAGTGAAGCTAGTCAGTCCAGTCCGAACATTGGAGGGGCGGCCAATGTAAAATGCACGTAAAGGTAGATGCATGGCGAGAGACAAAAAGATTTCATACCGAGTACAATGAAACAATGAAAGGGCAGAACAGCGCTAGAGGGCAGCGCGAACTGCAAATAGAAAGTGAAAAGTCCCTAGGAGAGGGGAACTACAAGCTCCGTCAGCTCGAGACGAGTTTCTAGTTACCGGTTTTCCTTACAGACAGAGACCCAGACCCATTCATTGGCGTTTGGTAAAGCAAGAAGACCTAATCCAACTCTAATGTCGAGCCTTCGAGACCGGAAATATGCTCGCGAAGAGAAAGGGTTCTGTACCCGATGGGCTTAGGCAAGAAAGGGACAACGATGGTAGTCCTAGACAACTCTACTGTCAAGGTTTCCTATACCGGAAGTACACTTGCAGAGAGAAAGGGTTCCGTACCCGATGGGCTCAGACACAAAAGGGACAACGATTTAGCCCTGGCACAACTCTACTGTCAAGTTTTCCTACACCGGAAATACACTTGAAGAGAGAAAGGGTTCAGTACCTGGTGGGCTCAGGCGCTATTGGGACAAGGACGCTCAGCTCGAGAACGCCTTGATCTCAAAATGCGTGGTGTGAGACTTGATCTTGGACAAGGGGTACACGATGTCGGTGAACGACACCTCGGCTAAGAGGGCGAAAGAGCCAGGGTCCAACTCCTCTGTTGAGTTCTTCCCCTTAAGGAACCAGGCTCACGGATGAGAAACGGTTCAGTACCCAATGGGCACAGGCACAGCACGTCCAATTACACGAGGCAAGTTCATAGACAGTGGAACACCTCGTGCGAGTCAGACGAGAGCAAAAATCGTCTGGGCGAAGAGTCGCCACTACGCGTGCCTGGAGACAGATATAGAGGCTGTCACAGGCTAAGGGTAGCCCACCCGAATTGTCAAGGCATGCCGAAATCGGATGTGCTAGGCCTACAAGGCGCATAACGGTGGCACAACGTAATCATGCTCCCGGCGGAAATCGCACGGATATCCGTGATGGTTACAATGGAGCGAACGCAAAACAAACAAACAACATCACACGTCAATGTCATAGCTCAAGGAACACGATTCTGTGTTATCACACGCTAATGTCATAGCTCAATGAACACGACTCTGTGTTACACACGCTAATGTCATAGCTCAATGACCCGTGAGTAGAGTTCATGAAAGTATCTCAAGAAAATGGCCCGTGAATATACCTCCAGAATATGATTATCTCAGTACTTCTATCAACGGGCGTGGTTATTAGACACTCCGGTGGAACTAACAATTACAATGTACAATTACGACACTAGGAACAAAGTCTTGTTCCTGACTTTTCAGGCAATCTGTCATTATTTATTATCTTGAACTCTCACAACAGCAGTGAGCGTAAGCTGGCATTGTAATTCAATTTGCACATCAACAATTAATGGCAATCATCTTATCTAAATATAGCATGTAAACATTACCAGCCTCTTGGATTGGCGTGTAGGTCATTAACATTATAAATACATATGTTCACACACAAGTGTACATTTAGTTCAAGTCTAATGGTTAGGTCTTCATAAGTTCAGGTTCATAGTAAATATGTAGATAGTTCATAGTAAGTATGTAGAATATCATCAGTAAAAGTCGTTAATGTCTGTCTTCTTGTTGTTGGATCAATCGTAAAGGTATAAGCTATGTTCTGGATCTTCAGTCTTGTATTCATATAAGATTCTGCAAGTTATTGTCGTCGTCGATTATGGTCCAGGAAAATACGTTGGAGAGGTGTTCAGGTTCTTCTCTCTTGTTGTTGGTTACGAAAATAATTACGCTGGAGAAGATCGGATGCTTCTCTTAATAAACCACAATATGTAGGAATGAAATATGATGTAGCTGTCGTCTTAGATTATGGATCAGTCAACCTTATGTCCTACTCGTTGGTCTTCTAACATGTTGAAATACGCATGTTGGTTCTGTCACATAAATATCGATTATTGTTATAATCCTTATGAAAGTCCTCCTAATATTAACTTGACTTAAGTTGCTATTGGCAACACTATTGTTAATGATAAAATCAAATGATTATTGAAGTTATTGTAATGTTATTAAAGTCTTTTCATCTTTAATTATGTTATCACATTATTGAGTGGCAACCTCGAGCATTTCAGGTTGTATATAATAATAGACTCGTATTTGTCAATGTGTGAAATTCATGTTATTACTTTTCTAATCTAGTATAGTATATAATCAAATAACACAAACACCTTCAACAGATGTTATTATGACCTCTCTAGCAGGATAGATTAATTATTACATTCCCGATATATATTTAAAAAAATAAGATGTTAATCTTCTTTCTTCTTCGTGTACGCCTTGCGGCGGACACCCTGGAAGCATTCCGCTGATCGTCCTGAGAAGGACGTATGAGGGTGATCTGCGTTGAGTCATGTTTTACAGCAAGCTGCGTTATCTGCGTCTTTCAACCTGACACATCCGTCTTCAGCCAGCATTTTTGTATTAACGTTGTATTATCTATGTTGTTGTGGAGAAGTAATCAATCAATCCAATTTTACCAATCTCAAATTGACTACAAGATTCTAGAATAATTATACTTTCCTACTTTTATTCCACAACATTATGGCAACTCTTATCCAAAACGGTTGTGTAAATTCTTTACAAGTTATCTAAGAATTCCTCATATTGTATTCACGTGTACTGTTCAGGCTCATCTTTATTCATTCATTCAGTCTGTTGTTAAATATTGATACAGTTAAGCTACACACACCATGTTCCATGAATAACCTAGTAAACTAATTCTATTTACTTTAATGCTACGTTTTGTCTTCTGGTTATCATTTGTCTGTTTTAGTAAGGCAAACTTTGTCAAGTTAAGTTTTTTCTATTGACAGTTTTGTAAGAATCTTCAAAAAAACACTTCTGTAAACTGCCGATCTTATTCTTGATTGTGTCCTGTTGGTTTCTCTTTCTTTCTGAACAACAGTTTGCTCAAAAGTCCTTCCCTTTCTTTGTTAACCTTTCAGTTCTGTCCTTCCTAAAAGTTGTAGTCGTTTAGTTTCTGAAGTCTGTTGTATTTGTCTGCTAATTCCTCACGTTTCTTCAGTCGTTATATCGTTATAAGTTGTTATTTTTTCTGTCCGTTGTTAAAATAGTTGTATATCTTCTTGTGGGTGTCTTGTCCAATTGCCTATAATATAAAAACATATCGGCAGTTTCTCTAGCTTAACTTGAGAAAGCCATTGGTAATTTCTTCTAACTTCCTAAAAGCCACTGTCCATGCTGTTTGTCCGAGGGCGAAGAAGAGAATGATTATATGTTCCCCCAAACTGTCTTAAGTTACTTCATGAAATTCAACTCAAGTCAGTTAAATCAGTTAAGTCAGAGAAAGTCTCATGATTGTGAGTATAATTTTCCCTCATAGGAATCTAATTCATATTCGGCAGAACAATGTTTTCAAATTATGTCCGACTAGCTCTAAAAATATCGGCAACCAGTGTTAATTAATAGTTACAAAAGTATTTATTTCCTATATCTCTTTCTATCGTTCAGTGTCTCCCTCAAAACAAAACACGCTTTCTCTAACACACTGTCTAGTGAGTTCAAACTGTCAACAAAGGGGCAGGCTATTCGTACCAGATTACTCAATCAAAGGGGGGTAATTTAAATTTTCATACAAAAATGCGCAGATAATTCTTGTGAACTGTTCTTCATTAGTGGATTGTTTGCCTTAGACCAAAATAATACATATTCCATAAATATGTTAGTCATTCACATTGTCTGTTGTCATATGTTTTTCGTTTTATCAACCTGTCAGAAAAGGAATGCGACGGTTACGCATGTAACTGTCCACAAACTTATTCAGTTTATGCTTGTAATTTCAATCACTTCAAAATCAAACACTACTTGCAGTTTCTAATTTCTGTACTTGGTCTCACATTGAGATATGACAACAAACAAGAAGCAGAAATAAACGCAAGATGTAATAAGGCCTGTGAGATCGTTGGTCAATTAACACCTTTACTAAGAAACAAAGATATTACACTAGAAACAAAGAAAGCGCTTTTCAACACCATTTTCTTACCAACATTGTGTTATCAGTGTCAAACTTGGACATTAGATTCTAGAACAATACATAAGATTAACACCACTGAAATGAAATTTGTGAGACGTATGATTGGAGTTAGCTTGAGAGACAAAATCAGGAATGAAGCACTAAGGAAACAATTAGGGATCAAACCAACAATAGAATACATACAGAAACAACAAGTTAAATGGTACGGCCACATAACCAGACAGAAAGAGCAAAGTATTATCCAAAAAACACTTAACAAACGATACGAAAACAGGAGACCTATTGGACGCCCTCGTAAAAGGTGGATAGATAGTGTATTAGAGACACTCGGAAATATAACAGCACAGGAGGCAAATAGAAGGGCAAAAGACCGTACACTCACTCTCCCCTCAACACCGAAAGGTACATGAGGACAGAAAAAAGAAGAAAAAGAAGAAGTACTTGGTCTCAGTTCGTTAACAACATATAACTTGGCAAATCAATGTTCGTAAAACAGATTACATAAAGTCACCTGGATTGTTTTGTCCAGAAACAACTTAAAATACTCCACATCAATAGGATGTGAAATTTGCCTAACGTAAATCCAGCTACTTTGTAAACAATTGGTTGCGAGCATCCAAGACATCTGGAGTCATGGCGAACTTATGGCATTGAACGACATCTTTCCGTTACAATCTCAGATCTCTCACTGAATTTCTTACCGCCTGTTGAATAATATATATTTTAATTATGGCAGACGATTGTTCTCGAAATCTCTATCGTGTGATGGCTATAGGATCTGCCATTGGCTGCATTTCCCGCCCTGCAAATCTTCTGGATATATCAAAATTTCCATCTCCAGACCTCGAAATCTGTTATTTACCAGTGTCGCATGCAGATGTCGTTTAAACAGTTTTGGCAATCACTACCTGCATCTCGTCTGTTCAAATGATTATTGTAACAGTTTCTTACAAATACGTCCGTCCTCTCTCCGTTTTTGCAATAACTTGACACGTGTCAACCTAGCATTACTGTCTGGTTTCGTTTCTCAACACACACATAAAACGCATGTCTCGCCCAACTCTTAAGTTATTTTAAACCTTACACAGATTCGTGTCATTCATATCTTTGGGCCCAGAGATGACATGCACACAAGAGTGCACCGGCTGGCGTTCCATAGCTGGTCGAGCATCAGGGTCAGTGAACCACAGTTGGTTAAGACCGTCAGTACACTTCCACTCAGTGAGCGTGGAAACAGGGTGGTGCAGCAATCCTGCTGTAGCCTGGCCAAGTACTAGGTATCGAAGATACGGGAATGCCAACCCAGTCCAAAAAATACTGGCTGAAGACGGATGTGTCAGGTCGAAAGACACAGATAACTCAGCTTGCTGTAAAACATGACTCAACGCAGATCACCCTCATACGTCCTTCTCAGGACAGTCAGATGAATGCTTCCAGAGTGTATTCCGCAAGGTGTACACGAAGAAGAAAGAAGATTCACATCATTTTTTTAAATATATATTGGAAATGTAATAATTAATCTCTCCTGCTAGAGAGGTCATAATAACATCTGTTCAAGGTTTTTGTGTTATTTGACACTTCTTAAATGTAGTAAATCGTTAACGCTTCCCCCCCCCCCCCCGGTGATTTCATATATCCTTGTCTGCCCCATGTCAGTGGAGTATTCCTCCTCCAACAGTCCAGGATTTAGTCAAGGAGCGGAAATGCTTTCTGCTGCCTTTTTATTTGTGTTATTATCCCGACAAATCCGACTTTGGCGTGATAACGAATACTTTCAGTGTTTTTACCACTTATAATGAGCAGTGGATGCCTGTAATCATATCTCTAGTGTGCCAGCGGTAAGAGAGAACTGGTTCCCGTAGCGTACACTGAACACCAACCTGAAAGCTCGTCAAGTATGTTTGACATATTCACCGCTGTAGGTATATATATCAACAATGCCCACTAAGCACATTTGATATTGAGCATATTTTCTTTCTTTGAAAAACTTGCAACTGATAATAATGTCGATTGTGCTGTGTATAATAAAGAAACAACTAAATGATACTGCGAAAAATGAGAGGAAACATCGATTTGAAAAAAAAACCACAAAAAAAAACAAATTGGGATTATTTTTAAAAAGAGTCACATACCAAACAAGAAAAGATTGGAAAATTAGAAACATTTTTTGAATTCACATATGTGGGTTAATATCAAATCTAGCCTACAGCTGATAAATCATAAATGAAGTCTACAGGAAAATGTATTAACAGAGTCTCAAGACAGCAAGTAGTAAACTGAAGAAAAGCAATTGCAAATAATTCTTCAATAAGAATTTAGAGAACTAGAATATTAAATCAAGAAAGTTATTATAAAAACATTAGAAACAACAAACTGGTTTACGAGTAATAAAGCAGAAATAATGAGAACAATGATGATCTCATAAATGTTATACCAAAAAGCAAGAATATCATAAATACAATCAGAAAAACTACATGAGACAGCATTTTTACACTCAGATTACGTCCATATTTACTCGGGCTATTTAAGTTGACTAAAAGTCTCAGCGAGAGAAAGAACTTACATATTGTCTCTGATCAGAATTCCCAATTCTCACCAACTCAGTGATAGCTTCTCTGGCAGGTAAACGAACTGTATGATCAACATGTGAAAATAAACCTATATAAATCTATAATAATACCTATTTTTTGTATGGATTTGAGAGTTGGACAATTACAGCATAAATGGAGAGAAGAATACTGGTTTTTAAAAACAAATGTTACAGACGAAGATTGCGCATCCATTGTTATGTTATGTTATGTTCCTCCAGGGTCATAGGCGGCGCATAGGGCAGAAACCATAGCTTTCCATTTCTGTTTTTCTGTTGCGAGGTCTTTCAATTGTTGCGCATCCATTATACAGAACATAAAATCAATATATACGTTAGAAACAAAATAACTACTCTTGCAGGTGAACAAAATCATCTAATGGCAGTGGTGAGGCAACATCTAATGATATTCGCGACAGGTTACAGTATCGCTAGTCATTGCACTCCTTCCTGAAGCTCAGTGAACGCACTTGCAAAATGATGTTCTATTGGAAAGCATACTGAATATTGATCTTCTGGTCAAAATGGCTGATAACTACACAAGTGTTTTGTGTGTCACCTACAGTTTCAATTGAACAATCGGTTTATTCGTTGTTTTAAATTAGAAGATTGTGTGGTGATGTGCTGTTATTCTCTGACCGGGAGTTCTACTCATTAAGATCTTCGCCGGTGCTAACGCAGTGCGTGCATCTGAGCTGAAGTCTTCATTAGTGTAATCGCCGTTACACAGTTTGGAAAAATGGTGACCAATATCGAGCTGTCTAAACGAGGTGAACATTTTGAAGGGCGCAGAAGAATGATGGTCAACCAGCATAGAACCGGTACTGTCAGCAGAAGTGTAATGGCGGATACATTCAAGGAGAGATCAGAGCAACGATGGACATGTCCAGTTTGCAGTGATAATCATCCGACGACTAACTAAGTAACTAACTAACTAACTAACTAACTAACTAACTAACTAACTAACTAACTAACTAACTAACTAAATAACTAACTAACTAACTAAATAACTAACTAACTAACTAACTAACTAACTAACTAACTAGCTAACTAACCAACTAACTAACTAACTAACTAGCTAACTATCTAACTAACTAACTAACTAGCTAACTAACTAACTAACTAGCTAGCTAACTAACTAACTAACTTACTAACTGAATATTGAGGGCACACTGATGATTATGAACTTTAATGTTTCCTTTTCCAGTTTTTTGTTTATTTGATAATTTAATTATAGATCTGGTACAGAAACAGGACATTTTTCTTTAATTATCACATTAACCATTCGATGCTTCATTCTCCATAAGGTCTTCATCTTGTAATGGTAGGTATATTTATGTTTATATAAATTATGTTTATAGTCATTCGTCAGATTATAGTTAGATCATAGTTAGTCATCAGATAACTCTAAGTTAGTAGTCAGATCATGGTTACTTTGTTTTCAGTTTATTGTCACGGAAAGACACATCAACAACAATTTAGTAAGCTTTGTCTTGGAAACAAATGACTGTTTACAGATAAAATGCAGTTGTTTAGACACACCCAAAAGGATACAACAAAAACAATAGTTTGACATAGTAAGAGAGAACAATGTTCTTACAATATAAAATATTGATATCTTTAAATGTAGAAAGGCAGCGATTTCAATAGATTAATACATATTATATACAAAATTGATATATAGAAGTTGCCTTAAACACACATGACTGGATTAAGATAGCTTTATTAAGATTAATATCAGGAAATATCATTTTTAATTTCGAATTAAATGACCCACAGGTTTGCACACTTAACGGACGTAGCGATTAAACTTACTAGAAAGTCGCACAATAGACAAATACAGTTTGGAATCAGTACTTATATCGAAAATATGTAATTTTGTCTTACTGGACGACGACTAACTGACACGTTGTCGATGTTGGCTGCTAACGTGAAAGAACACACATAACAGTGCATAGGACATAATCATATAAACAACAGCACACAATCGACGTTTCAACAAACATGCCTTTATCAATAGCCAAGTACATTAAATCAAATGACGAAGGGTAGGAATAACACAGCGACACACTAATGTGTCCTATCGAAATGTTGATAAGCGATGCCGAAAGGATTGGAACAAGAAACACATAAAAACGTAAATACATATGGAAACGAAACGAACAAAACATATGAGGTAAATGACGGAATGAAATGAATAAAGACAAAAACTATACCGGCCAAGAACTAAATAAATTTTCGGAATTAAGCCCACAAGGATTGATGGTACCAAATTAAATAATAAAAAAAAATTTTTTTAATTTTTATAAAATTAATTTTTTAAATAATTTTTATTGAGATCTGACCAACAAAACACGGATGCTTTCTATCTGAAACTTTTAAATGATTTCCGTATTATATATTTGATATATGATACTACATCTCACAACTAGAAGTTTTCTCGGGAACGAAGTCGAAATGAGTTAAGCCGTCTAGCACGCTAGCATATTCCTACCATGAAATGAGTTAAGCCGTCTAGAACGCTAGCATAGTCCTACCATGAAATGTCTTATGCCGTCTAGCACGCTAGCATAGGCCTACCATGAAATGAGTTAAGCCGTCTAGCACGCTAGCATAGTCCTACCATGAAATGACTTAAACCGTCTAGCACGCTAGCATAGTTCTACCATGAAATGACTTAAACCGTCTAGCACGCTAGCATAGTCCTACCATGAAATGACTTAAACCGTCTAGCACGCTAGCATAGTCCTACCATGAATATTCTTCTGCATAAATAAAGAAAGGTAAATAAAAATTGCATGACATACCATGAGTCTGCGGGGGGAAAAAAACAGAGACAGAACGACTGCTGTAGATCAACCAATAAATATTATGTAGTATAACAAAACACAGGCAGACAGCCTGCGTAAACAGACAATGATTTTGCTGCACTCAAAAAACAAAGACTGCAATAGACAGGCTATCAATATTCTGCCACATAAAAATTAAAGGCAGAAATATTGCAAGAAAGAGGATATCAATATTCTGCAACAATTAAAAAAAAAACAAAGACAGAAAGACTGCAATAGACGGACCATGATTATTTTGAGCTAACTAAAAGTAAGACAGAAAGAGTGCAATAGACGGACCATGATTATTTTGAGCTAACTAAAAGTAAGACAGAAAGAGTGCAATAAACAGACCATGCTTATGTTGCACACATATAATGACGAAGACAAATAGAATGCAATAAACAGACCCTTATGTTGCAATAACGTCAGCAGACAGAATGCACCTTTAGAATTTATAAATTCAACTTACTTTCTAATCTGAGACCACAGTGACTCCAGACATTTGCACAAAAACCCCCAAGAGCTGCACTATCACGAGCCTGATCTCTCAAAATTATTATTCTTAATCCGTTATCATCATCAACCTATACATACCTGTTCAGGGTTGTATGGGGTGCCACTCTGGAAACATCAGCACACCAATTTCGTTATACATGTCTGTATTCAGTTCTGTGTTTAAGTGAGGAGAATATTAATCATGTCCAATCTTTAATATTATCAATCCATAATTTTCTCTCACCTCTTCTTCTTCCACCCTCAACTGCTCCTTTTAAGATCGTTTTAGAATGCGAATTGTACCTCATCACGTGGACAAACTACACAATTTTGCGATGTTTTTCACCACTCCCATGAGACGTTGACCTGCAAGAGTATTTATTTTACTTCTCACGTTGGTCCGTTATATTTTCCCTTCAAACAGCTCATATAGATCGATTGAATATCGACCTCCTTATCCATTATTTTCACAAAGCACACAAAACACCATCTGTTTGGGCGTGGAATCTTACAAGCAACTTACAAAACAACATCTGTTTGGGTGTGTTTGTTGGGAGGAGCCACACTTCAAGAATGCAGAAAACATGATTGTGTTTTCCATCCGAACAGTTTTGGAATATATGTTCATTTATTCGATATTCGCTTTTACACACATTTTTGTGCCCTTTAAAAAGGCGCAATGTTCTTTTGTTGCATTCGCATTATGCATTTCTCTTTTATGCAATGTAGTGGATGAGTATAATTGTATAGTCATCTTGTGAAAAGAGAACAAATGCAGCAGCTGAACAGCGAAGAGTAACTAAAAAATCACAGATAGACCAAAATCTTTCTGTAATGGTCATTCCATGGCCAAACTGTCCAAGGACAATTACAGCTCGAATAGGGCTTGTTAGCCATATACGAACTGTTAGGCATGGACATAATTCTAACTGAATTTTCAAAAGTGTATGTAATAAATGGTCATCTTCACTTGTGACGCACGAACAACAACAGTAGTAGTAGTAGTTGTTGTAGTGGTAGTAGTATAATTAGTAAGGATGGTAGTAGTAGCAGTATTGGTATAGTAAAATTGTAGTAGTAGTAGTAGTAGTAGTAGTAGTAATAGTAGTAGTAAAACAATAGTACTTACATGGAACACAAGTTTTATAATATTTATAAATAAAGTGCAGACTATCAGGCTATAGGATATGGGTATGAAAAAATACAAATAACAGTATACAAGACATTTTCAACGTTTAAACCTTAAGTTGTTGTTTTTCAAGAAAATACAAGAGACTTAATACTACTTGAAATACTACCATCACTACCACTACTACTGCTACTACTACTGCTACTACTACTACTACTACTACTACTACTACTACTATTTCTATTTAGTTGCAGTAGTAGTATTATAAGTAATATCATCGTCGGCGGTAGTACTGGTAGTAGTAGTAGTAGTAGTAGTAGTAGTAGTAGTAGTAGTGGTGGTGGTGGTGGTGGTAGTAGTAATACAATTCTCTCTACAGTCATACATTCCTATATTAATTGAATAATTGATTGCAGAATAAGATGACGAACTTATTTTGCACCATGTAAAGTTGACAAATGCACATCCTGAATGGCAGCTGCCGGTTAGATCGCTCACATGATCACAAATCTATATCGTATATCGCATTTATATAAAAATACCATATGTTGCAAACACTGGCTTAAAGAGAGATACTCCCTATTTTATAATAATTGACGGCTAATCAATGTTTGAAAGTATATACATGGATCATAGATTATCTATAATATAATAGCCATTTTTAAGATGCAGGGCAACTTGCTCAAGACCGCGGAGAATTCAAGAAATCCATAGGAAAGACTACGTCCTGGAAAGAATATGTCACTTGATGATGATGAATAGCCTTGTTCTGTCTTCTCCGGAACGTTCTATAAATAGCTCAATTACATCATGGAATTTCGTACGAGATTCAATCAAAACTATTGGTATTATGACGGTATACATTACGCATGTGGTTGCGTCTGTGGGTCTCACCAATGGCCCACTAGACATACCATCCATGCAACAGAAAGCCTTAGTGGATGATATGCCGTTATATTGAGGTTATCTTCTTATAGAAGCTTCATGGCATGTCATCTATACAGTTATGATTTTGTTTTATGATTTTGTTTTGTTGTTTAAATATTTTTTCATGTTTGCCTGAATATATGTATGCACCCTCTGTGGTTGGGAGGGAGCCAGAGATGTACTGCGCAGCACTTACGAAGAGGAAACTGACATTACTGTTTTTCCTATGTCTGAGGCCCATCATAGAGGCACAGTGACTCAGGACGTGACAATCCTTTTGACTTGAACATTTGGTTGCATGCCTGGAGCAATAGAGAAGTTCGGCATAACCAGTAGTCAATTGGTGGCGGGGAATGAGCACAGTGAACCCTATCTTGGCTACAGTGGCTAGGAGCAGTGGAAAGGTTGAAACCTACCTTCCTGGAGGTGTGATAGTTATTATCTGGCTCTGTCCCGGGGTGGGCCGAAAATCCACAGACTTCCCAGCAATATAATGCCATCTAATGGCATTAGGTCAAAGGGCATGAGCCCATGGACCGCTGGATCAGCAACCAACCAACCAACCAACCGACGGTATACATAGCAGACATTTTTGTATACAAATGTTATTGATGCGCTAACACGTAAAATTCTGTATCGCCTTGTGGTTAAAGTAATATAAAATACAATAAATTTAAAATATACATATAATTTGCTTTAATTGATGGATGAAGATTCAATCGCAAGAAAGCGTCAAAAAACAAAAGAGCTATTATCACAAATTTGTCGAAGTAAGGCAATTTCAAATGAAGCAGCAAATTTTCCCGAGGATCGTGTTGCTGCACATAACTGTGAATTTGTTTCTATATTAAATGTCACTTTCGTTGTGCTAAACGTTTTTTTGTACGAACGTCCTACGATGGCACGTGTACAAGTTGTTGCCGAAAGGAATAGATCATGCTCCTAAAGCAACAAGACATCCATGGTACTATGCTGGAGTGTCTCGAGTTCCTGCGCTTGATGCTCTCTGATAATACACACCCTTATATTATAATTTACACACATTTTAGCGAGAATATTCGCTCGTATAATAGAGCTCTTTCTTTGTGTCAGAGCATAAATAACAGATGGTCAAGGTCGAGGTCCATATGTTTTAAAATTTCATTGACAAACTTAATATATAATTTCTCATATACAACCGCTATACAACAAAGTTCCACAGTTCGCTCATTTGTATGTTGTGGACAGTACTCAAGGAAGAGACGTTCGACAAGCACACGCTGCAAATGCTACATGCGACAAAAAAATTATTGATAAAATCGATCTATTTTTTCGTCAAGACAATAGACTAACACAGTCGAATCAGTCAATGCATGATTTTAAAACAAGACAGATTCAGAATGCTGCTCAGTATGGAAGAGACATCAAAAAGTAAACATGGTCTTCAAGCGCGATCGTCAATCTGATCAACGTCGCTATAATGAACCAACATCTAACGAGGTTGCAGTGATTTTTTTGTCATGAAGATGGAGAACCCACCCTTTCACGGCGACATTCGCATTTATTGATTCATACAACATTGGTTATGGACTGTTTTCGATGAATTAGTTATGGAATGTATGATGCCAGACTGCGCTGTCGTTTCCATACGGTGAGCCGGGATGACAAACACAATAGCAATGTGAAGTATTTCAGGGTATGCAACCCAATAAATTTTGTCCCGACGAGATGACGGGTCCCGCCAGGATCCGAACGAATCGAGTTGTTCAATATTCGCGTATGAGTGTGCTTGCGCGCGCGTGGTTGTATCCAGGGCAATGTGGTAGATTTTCTCAGTATGCAAATCTTCGAAATTTCGCTAGGCTTAAGTGGTTTTTCTTCGAAATGTCGCCCCTGCAATGTATTTTGATTATGTGGCCGCCTCTCTGCATCATATCATGGCACGGCCCTTGCCGTATGTGCTTGTGTGCGAATGTGTGTGTGTGTGTGTGTGTGTATGTAGTAAAGTGTATTAAAAGAGTTGTTTTCAATACCGTTATGGTGTATATGATAATACTGTATTGACCTCAACTATGCCATTAGAAATGATGTGGGCAACATCACGAACAATGTTTTATTTTCATATTGTCATATATCCATACAATGGCGTGCGGTTATTGAACTAGTAGAAATAATCTAATCCCTAAGATAAATTACTTCAAAATTTGAATTTACTTTCCACGTGATATAAAAGCATAATACTTTTTACTCAATGAAGATTATGCGTCAGAATATATGTTTATATCCTACTGCGCCTACTACAATCAGAAGGCATCAGAAGTACTCGTGTTGTAGTAAACCAAGCAGCATGATCAATCACTGGCACTCTGTAAACCTCTCGGTTCTATGGTGTAAGCTGCCCAACCTCTTCCAGTGGCATATTCAGAAGGTGTTTGATTGTGTCATGTGTCATGTGACGTATTCTTTCTAGAACGTTGTCTTCTCAATGAACTGGAACCCTTCTCTGTCTTGGGCGATGCAGCTTGCATTTTCAACGACGTTTGATTGTATATGTCCAAAAAGTGTTTTATATTTTTTTTAAATTTTGTATGAGCCAGTCTTCTTGCATATGCAGGTATTTACGGGCGTCTGTGTTGGAAGACGTTTCTGTCCGATATTCTTAGGAGCTGTCTAATGTTAGAAATTCTTACTGCTTAAAATTGTATTTGAAATGCATTTATTTTACATTTCGAATGTGATTAACCACATCTTACAAACATACGTTGCCACTAGAAAAATATATCTTCTTAATAGTTCTAACTGTGTGTTTCTGTTTCTCCTTGTCATAGATTTCGTCATATGTGATGATTTATGTAGGATGATTGCTATTCTCTGTTTGATCGTTGCTAACAATCTTCAGTTGTGTTAGGTTGACATGAGATATTCAAAGTTGCTGACATTTTCTTAATTTTCCTTTGGTCATTGAATATTGTAGTTATGAGACCGTTTCTGTTGATATACATTATTTTTGTCTTCATGACATTGAGGAAAGGTTTTGAGCCTGTATATGATATTTAATTGACATAATCATGTGCTGCAAACTTGTGTTGATTCGTGATGTCATTCATACATAATTTCTTTAATCACATGACCTTCGATATTAATTGGTTGAAGCGTTTCATAATGTGTGTCATCTCATACTTTTCGTGTTTTTTTCATAATATCTAAATAGATTGTTAGCGGGTTAAGAAACATTTTTGGATACAATAATACTATGTAATCTGAATTATGATCATTTAGTACGGATCTGTGTCACGTCAGTATCAGATATCCAGTATATAGACACTTTATTTTATAGACGTTCAGTTGTACGTAAATATATGCTTCATTTGCAGTGCTAAGTAGTTCTTTTGTATTAAAACTGTACTTTGCCGTTATAAAGAGAGAAAAAATTAAAGCATTAATGTGTGTGATTGTCAATAAAATGTAACAGTATTTCAAAGTGTGAGATAATAAATATGACTAGAATTTGGTAACCTGTGGTCGTAAAACAAAGAAGTAAAGATTAGTGTAAAATCGGTCATTATATTGATACAGCAGTATTGTATTCCTGACAAATTATTAATTTTCATTTGTATCCATCAGCGTTAAATAAATGCAATTAGTGGTGATAACAGATAACACTACTCTTAACATTACTCATACAACAATAATGAACTTTTTATGTTTTTTCTTTAACATTATTAATTGTAACAAATAAGGAAAGAAGCGATTGCCAAAAGTGTCAACAGACCATCATAACTGTACCCGCGACACATTCATAGATTCTCCAATCTCCAGGTGCGTGTATCCATCAGACATGAATTCAGACAGAGCAAACTAAAATGCCTGGGATCTAATATTCCTGGAAGGATGGAAGGTTACAAATTGTCTCTCGCGAGTAGATCTCGTACGCATATTGTGGTCACAGAAGAGAACAACAAACTCTTAATGTTGTCACAGAAGAGAACAACAAACTGTTAATGTTGTCACAGAAGAGAACAACAAACTGTTAATGTTGTCATGGAAGAGAACAACAAACTGTTAATGTTGTCACAGAAGAGAACAACAAACTGTTAATGTTGTCACAGAAGAGAACAACAAACTCTTAATGTTGTCACAGAAGAGAACAACAAACTCTTAATGTTGTCACAGAAGAGAACAACAAACTGTTAATGTTGTCATGGAAGAGAACAACAAACTGTTAATGTTGTCATGGAAGAGAACAACAAACTGTTAATGTTGTCACAGAAGAGAACAACAAACTGTTAATGTTGTCACAGAAGAGAACAACAAACTGTTAATGTTGTCACAGAAGAGAACAAACTGTTAATGTTGTCACAGAAAAGAACAACAAACTGTTAATGTTGTCACAGAAGAGAACAAACTGTTAATGTTGTCACAGAAGAGAACTTTATCGCATATACTTTATTCTGGTCACAAGCGTTTCGAGCATCGCTTTTCTTGGATGTCTTGTAAGACTAATGGTTCTACTATTTTTACATTTTCAAATTGTTTATTTTATTGGAAAAGGTCAATATTATTGATCGTGTCCACTCATTTTTGTTTATCTCCAAATGGTCAATATTAGTGATTATGTCCACACAATTTGTTTGTCTTCAAATGGTTAATATTAGTGATTGTGTCCACTCAACGTGTTTTTCTCCAAATGGTTAATATTTGTTACTGTGTCCAGTCAATGTGTTTATCTTGAAATTGTCTGCTGGCAAATATTGGTCATAGTGTTTATTACATTAATTTCTTCATATTTCAAGAGTTATGCTAGTGTAACCTCGTGTACTACTAGAAGGGTTCTACTAGATTGTTACCTATTTTACTTCAGAAGGGGTTATACTAGATTGTTACCTATTTTACTTCATAAGGGGTTATACTAGTTTGGTATCACTTTTAGTTCATGAGGGGTTCTGCTAAAGTGCTACCAATACAAGCATGACGATAAAAATAACAATAATTTCTTTATTTAATTATAACGCAATTTCTGATGTATATTTAAAAATCGTATAATAAATAATGGTAGGTTACATTTTTTTAAAAGACACACTGGCTAATGGAAAATCATGACTTCTTATGACTCATGTGAATATTCCTGAAATTTTCATTGGACACTATAGTTATACTGTGTGTAATAACCGATAAAAATTAAGATAATAATGATACGATTCATGTTAGAAGGCGTTCTTTCCGATTATCAAATGGGCCTTATATCATAAACGGTATTGAATAAACCCATGTGACCAGATTTCATTCGATTACACCGCGTGTATTTATAATGAATTGAGATTAAATATATAATCTCACATTCAGTAGTGCGTAAAATCAATCTTGTCCTTTCTTAATGTTCATCAAATCTTATAAAGGACAAGTTGGATTCTTCAATATAAGCTTTAATCCTTCATATATTACCGATCCGTCGATTAAATAGTTTTTGAAAAGACCAAAAAAGGTAAGATTTTTTTTAATGAATGAGGACAATAGCAGACTACAATCAGACAGCATACCACAGTAAGCTATGCTATACGGATACAGTGAAGGCAGACCTAGAGGCCGACCAGGTAAACTATGGACCTCCGCAATAAACGAGGCAACACATTTCACAATATACTCATCTTACACTAGGGTCATCTCTAAATCTATTCTACTCCAGACAATGAAAGGCAACAAATGGTTTATCGAATAGATATATAGATCCAATGGATGGTGATGGGGTTTTATACGATAGATAGATAGACAGACAAACAGACAGACAGACGGACGGACAGACAGATATATACAG
This sequence comes from Meghimatium bilineatum, assembly GCA_034231615.1. NCBI lineage: Eukaryota > Metazoa > Mollusca > Gastropoda > Stylommatophora > Philomycidae > Meghimatium > Meghimatium bilineatum. The sequence goes on along the minus strand of CM067298.1, from coordinate 24,654,028 downwards.
ACATAGATAAATAGAGAGAGAGAGAGAGAGAGAGAGATAGATAGATAGATAGATAGATAGATAGATAGATAGATAGATAGATAGATAGATAGATAGATAGATAGATAGATAGATAGATAGATAGATAGATAGATAGATAGATAGATAGATAGATAGATAGATAGATAGATAGATAGATAGATAGATAGATAGATAGATAGATAGATAGATAGATAGATAGATAGATAGATAGATAGATAGATAGATAGATAGATAGATAGATAGATAGATAGATAGATAGATAGATAGATAGATAGATAGATAGATAGATAGATAGATAGATAGATAGATAGATAGATAGATAGATAGATAGATAGATAGATAGATAGATAGATAGATAGATAGATAGATAGATAGATAGATAGATAGATAGATAGATAGATAGATAGATAGATAGATAGATAGATAGATAGATAGATAGATAGATAGATAGATAGATAGATAGATAGATAGATAGATAGATAGATAGATAGATAGATAGATAGATAGATAGATAGATAGATAGATAGATAGATAGATAGATAGATAGATAGATAGATAGATAGATAGATAGATAGATAGATAGATAGATAGATAGATAGATAGATAGATAGATAGATAGATAGATAGATAGATAGATAGATAGATAGATAGATAGATAGATAGATAGATAGATAGATAGATAGATAGATAGATAGATAGATAGATAGATAGATAGATAGATAGATAGATAGATAGATAGATAGATAGATAGATAGATAGATAGATAGATAGATAGATAGATAGATAGATAGATAGATAGATAGATAGATAGATAGATAGATAGATAGATAGATAGATAGATAGATAGATAGATAGATAGATAGATAGATAGATAGATAGATAGATAGATAGATAGATAGATAGATAGATAGATAGATAGATAGATAGATAGATAGATAGATAGATAGATAGATAGATAGATAGATAGATAGATAGATAGATAGATAGATAGATAGATAGATAGATAGATAGATAGATAGATAGATAGATAGATAGATAGATAGATAGATAGATAGATAGATAGATAGATAGATAGATAGATAGATAGATAGATAGATAGATAGATAGATAGATAGATAGATAGATAGATAGATAGATAGATAGATAGATAGATAGATAGATAGATAGATAGATAGATAGATAGATAGATAGATAGATTAGATAGATAACAAGAAATCCTACTTCATGCAGTCCGTGTGTAACTTCAGTTCGGTTGTTTATGCATATTTACTTATGAACAAAATGTCGTCAACGATCGTGCAATCTACCTACACCTACCCTACGCTTACCGACCAACTCATAATGTCTGAGTACTTATTATTTCACCCATTGGTTGAAGATTTGACATGCTAAAAAATTAAATCCTGTCCTTTGGAAAACAATCTCAGCTCAATATCACTGAACTACCGTAAGATAAACTCTTTAAGCCAGATCAAAAAACATCTGTTGCAAGCAATTTCTTATTGAAGTATCAGTTAAAGCCTTGGTAACGTTTCAATATATTTGTATTTAATATCATTCGTTTTATAAAAAATGTATGATGTTATTTCATAATAGTCCAAAATTGACAAACAGTATAGACCTACGAGTAATTTGGAATCTTATTCACTTATATACATATGTATATCTATAGGTGAAGGTAACAATAAAGATAGATTAATTATTTTCGTTCTTCTTGTTTTAAAAACATTTACTCTTTGAATTCAGAGAATGTGGATATTATTCCCATAGTAGTGTTTCTATATTATTTTGTGAAATAATATGAGAGTATATTGGAGTACATCAAAAGGTGATATGTTGTTGAAATGGTGTGTGTTCCGAGATTAGTGAAGCGGTTTGGCATTCCGGGAATAACATGGGCCATAACAGTCGACGTACGTTACATAACATTTGTTAACTTTTTTTCGTAGATAAGATAACTTACGCTTCACTTTTACCGATATTGTCCGGGTTTTGAATAGCTGTCCCGACGACATGGCCAGTTTTGAGATGTTCTGATATTTATCACAGTTTATTGTTATCTAATGCCTTGATCCAGTACATATATAGTGACTCTAATGGTTCATACGTTCTATTAATATTATGAAGGGGGGGGGGGCGTTACTTTTAATTCCAAGGCCAGATATATCGCTTCGGTTGCACTATATCCAAGTGTGTTCACATTGTCTTCAATATTATGCATCCATTTCCGTTTAGTCTTCCTCCGACTATGTATCGTATGGTCTTTTATTATGTATGCCTGTTAGGAGTTTGGTGTACTCCATTATTATAAGATTTCCAATCTATTTTATTTGCTGTCTGTGATATATTGAATTCCTGATAAAATATATTCCATTTACGACGTCCTCATTTCGTACCCTGTCTAATTCTTGTAATTTCGACAATCTTTATTGAACATTTAATTTCACATTTTATTAGCCATATTTTGTGTGAAGATGCCAAATTCTAGCATTTGTAACCGTGTTGGTAAAGCAAAATTCCGTCCTGCAACTCCTTAACGGGAAACATGTAGTGTTTGACAGTTGATAGAACATACTCGTTTTGTCATTATCACAGATTGCTAAAAACAAATTTCCATTTGTGTTTGCTTGTTAGAGTGGACACAGAAATATGTGTTTTATGTTAATTATTGCACCATAGAATTTACAGTCATGGATCTTTAAGTAAATCAGATATATTTCCAACAAATATGTACTGCCAAGTTTTGACACAATATATGACAAAGCAATGAATTTAAAAAAATTTTGTTTACTCTGAAAGATATGCAAGTACTGATATTTTAATAAAATACTATTTTGCATGACAGCAGAAATGGCATGTCTATGAAAAATACTCGGAGTGTCATTAAGAGATAGAATTAAAAACGATAACATCAGACGGATAACCAAAAGAATACTAGTATTGGAACACATCAAAAGACAATAGATCAAGTGGTTTTCACACGCTTCCAGACTACCAACAGATAGCATGCCACAAATAGCCATGACACATATACATAACGGCTATAAAGACAGAGGCAGACCACGTAAAAGATAAATCACATAAATCAAAGAAGCCACAGGAACAAGCTTACAAACAGCACACATAAAGATAATCTCCATAGCACTCTTCTACCCCTAACGCTGCAAGTCAAAAGAGGGCCACAATGTATAGATAGATAGATAGACAGACAGACAGACAGACAGACAGACAGACAGACAGACAGACAGACAGACAGACAGACAGACAGACAGACAGACAGACAGACAGACAGACAGACAGACAGACAGACAGACAGACAGACAGACAGACAGACAGACAGACAGACAGACAGACAGACAGACAGACAGACAGACAGACAGACAGACAGACAGACAGACAGACAGACAGACAGACAGACAGACAGACAGACAGACAGACAGACAGACAGACAGACAGACAGACAGACAGACAGACAGACAGACAGACAGACAGACAGACAGACAGACAGACAGACAGACAGACAGACAGACAGACAGACAGACAGACAGACAGACAGACAGACAGACAGACAGACAGACAGACAGACAGACAGACAGACAGACAGACAGACAGACAGACAGACAGACAGACAGACAGACAGACAGACAGACAGACAGACAGACAGACAGACAGACAGACAGACAGACAGACAGACAGACAGACAGACAGACAGACAGACAGACAGACAGACAGACAGACAGACAGACAGACAGACAGACAGACAGACAGACAGACAGACAGACAGACAGACAGACAGACAGACAGACAGACAGACAGACAGACAGACAGACAGACAGACAGACAGACAGACAGACAGATAGATAGATAGATAGATAGATAGACTATTTTGCAATAAAAAATGTGTTTCTCGCTTTATGTGACGTATTGGCATTTCTGAACATTTTCTTCACTGGCACTCTTCAAGTCCCCGGGTTCTGTGCATGGTGTCCAGCCACTTCCAGTATCATGTTCAGAAAGAAGTCTTCGATATTCTGTGTCCATCGTAATTATTGTTTGTCTCTTGTTCTCTGTACTAGAATTTTTCCTCGATGATTAATCATTATAACCCATTGTGTATATGTATATCTCCAACAGATGTCAGCTTGTGTTATTGTATGTATATGTACAACATATGGCAGCTTGTGACATTCTGTATATTTATATGATCAACAAATGTACAAAGCTTTCGCTGTATTGGCGTTTTGAGAAACAAATCCTCTTGTATGTTGTGGTATTTACGGAAGTTTGTCCTGTTTCGTCTTTCTGTCCATGATACTCTTAGGACCTTTCTACAGCATTTCATTTCAACTGATATTTTTTTAATTAACGATGTCATATTCCAAGTCTTACTACTATATGTTAGCGCTTACAAAATACATCTTTTTAGAAGGTGTAACTTGGTTTTCTGTTTGCTCTATGCTATATATTTTTCAATTGTGATGATTTTTAAGGCTATATTTTGTATGATGCCATTGCTAATCTCTTTTTGATCAATGCTTAACAATTTTCGGTAATGCTAATTATTGACCGGAGATATTCAAACCTCTTGGCAATTTCCTATTTGTTTTTGTCAGTGACTTGTATTAGTGTGTCTCCATTTCTGTGGTATGCGTTATTTTTGATTTCTTTGCATTAAGGGAAATGTTTATGGGACTGACGAAATATGATGCTTATTTGACATAAGCACGCGTTCTAGAAATATGTGGCTTCTTTATATTAGGGCTGAAGCTTTTGTACAACTAATTAATTTCTGGAATAATTAATAACATTGCGCAACACATAAAAAATTACAGACATGAAAATAATCATTTCCTACTGAAAATGTGGTGAGAAAAACGAATATCACATTACAAATTCTCAGTTTGCTCTTATTGTTGTGATATTCCTTGTTTATTGTGTCGAAAAAAGTGGAAAATTTTTCTAATGAAAAATTTATTCAGCGACGAATGCATGTTGACACCGTGCGACTTCTCTCAATGGCCGCTATATTGTTTAAATCGTGTGTTGATGTAAAAAACAAACCACATATTTCAACATGTGTATATAATTAATATTTTCAAGCAGTATATATATATTTTATTTTCCAGTGCTATAAATGCCTGAATTTGTATAAAGATTGGATTCCATAATGTCACGAAAGTGCGTTAATAGTGCTAACAATTTTTGCTATGTTTGTGGCGAGGGGACGTTGTCGTCTCAAAAACGGAAAATTACACCTTTAATTAAAACTGCATATCATCTTTACTTCGGCTGTAAGATAGGTGATCAAGACAAACCCTGGGCACCTCACATTTGCTGTATTACATGTACTGTGAAACTCTGTGGTTGGCTGAATGGCAAAGTGCGGTCAATGCCTTTCGCGATTCCTATGATATGGAGAGAGCCGAGAGATCATGTAAGTGACTGCTATTTTTTATGGTGCCTCCTCCCCAACACGGAATATCTAAAAAGAAGAAGTGGACTTTGAATTACCCCAATATTCCATCAGCTATACGGCCAGTACCACATGGAAAAGATCTGCCTGTTCCTACCTCACCCAACCAGAAAGTTATAGAGCTTGATGCAGATTGTGGTCAAGAAATACAACCTGAGTTTGAACAGGAAGATACTCAATTCACACAAATAGGTTCTATTGATATTCTACATAGAATTTCTCAAAATTAACTAAGTGACTTAATTCGAGATCTTGACTTATCTAAAACAAAAGCTGAACTTCTTGCATCAAGACTTCAGCAGTGGAATCTCCTGGATAAAAATGTTAAGGTGTCTATGTACAGAGAACGTAAGAAATCTCTAACTCCATTTTTCACAATGAATAATAGCATTGTTGCTTGCCATGATGTTAATGGGCTTATGGAAGCTTTGAAAATAGAGTACATACAACAAGAGTGGAGGTTATTCATTGACTCATCAAAGTTAAGTTTGAAAACAGTTTTGCTACACAATGGCAATTCATTACCTTCTATCCCTATAGGCCATGCTGTCCACATGAAGGAGACTTATGAAAATATGAAATTACTTCTTAAAGCAATAAAATATGATGATCATCAGTGGCAGATTTGTGCAGACTTGAAAGTTATTGCAATTTTACTTGGCATGCAATTAGGTTACACAAAATATTGTTGCTTTCTGTGTGAATGGAACAGTCGACAGAGAACTTCTCATTACATTAGGAAAACTTGGCCTGATAGGAAGGTTATGGAGCCTGGTGAAAAGAATGTACAGCAAATTTATTTGGGTGATAGAAATACAATAATTCTACCTCCTCTTCATATTAAATTGGGGCTAATGAAGAACTTTATCAAGGGCATGAATAGGGAGGGAGAGGCATTTAAGTACTTGAGGAAAAAAATTGCATTACCTTAGTGATGGTAAAATAAAGGAAGGATTATTTGTAGGCCCACAGATAAGGGAACTGTTGAAAGATGAGCATTTTGATGCCATTATTCATGGGAATGAGAAAGGTGCATGGCAATCTTTCAAAAATGTTGTACAAATTTTCCTGGGCAATCATAGAAGTGAGAACTATCCTGTTGCTATTAATGAACTTCTGACAGCGTATCAACAATTAGGTTGCAACATGTCACTTAAGATCCACTTCCTGGATTCTCATCTTGATTTCTTCCCTCCAAATTGTGGTGCAGTAAGTGATGAACATGGGGAGCGTTTCCACCAAGACATTGCATTGATGGAAAAAAGGTACCAGGGTAAGTGGAATACATCCATGCTTGCTGACTACTGCTGGAATGTCACAAGAGAAGCTCCAGAAGTGGTATACAAGAGGAAAAGGAAACAATAAGAAATAGGATTTTTAATATAAATATTGAAATTACAATAACTCAAAAACTAGAGCTAATAAACATTTTCTGATGTCATATTCGTTTTTCTCAACCCATTTTCAGTAGGAATTGACTAATTTTATACTTGTAAAAAAAAAACTTTTTTTGTTGCGCAGTGTAATTAATAACTGTTCACAATATTGGTCTTCTCGTACATGTGTTTGTTTCTTTAGAAAGTTATCGTATTTTGCAAACATTTTCATCAACTTGTGAGTCCCACAATTCATGAATATAAGTTTTCTCTAAGAAAAGACAGAGGAAACGTTGAATAATAGTCTTAATAAGCAATTGTCAAATTGTTTACACAAGTGCCAAACCATTCTCTGTTTCATAGAATTTCACAGATACATTGAGGTAATTTCTGAGTTTATATCTGAGGTTATATGTGTGTTTATATTGGAGGGTAGGGGTTATATCTGAGTTTATATTTGAGGTTATATCTGAGGTAATTTCTGAGTTTTTATCTGAGTTTATATTATATGTTAGAGATTATATATGAGGTTATATCTGAGTTTATATTATAGGTTAGAGGTTATATCTGAGGTTATATCTGAGGTAATTTATGAGTTTATACCTGAGGTAATATCTGAGGTTAGAGGCTATATCTGAGGTTTATAACCTCAGATATCTGAGGTAATTTCTGAGTTTATATCTGAGGTTATATCTGAGGGTTATATCTGAAATTATATCTGAGGTTATATATGAGAGTATTTCTGAGGTTACAGGTTATCTGAGTTTATATCTGAGATTATATCTTAGGTTAGAGGTTATATCTGAGGTTATATTTGAGGTTATATCTGAGTTTATATCTGAGATTATATCGCAGATTTACGATCTGAAAGTTTTTTATTCTTCTTGATTCTTGATTAGAAACTGTCTTCACAGCACGCGGGACATTCCCATAAGTGCTTCGCCCTCCACTCCAGCAGCCTTTCCATTGTATGTAGACATTGTATGAGTTCCGGTAAGGTGTTGATTGTGTGATCTTCGGGACATTAAAAAAAAAATATTTTTCCTTCCCTGACCTCTAGATACTTCCATTTCTAACAGTCTCTGTATGTGTACGTTCTCAACCTCATTGACATCATCTGCATCTTGAAATGAATTTATTACTGCCTTCATTAAGTCTCCTTTTTCTCTTTTCAACAATGTGCCGTCTATCGCCGCATTGCCTGCCAATAAGTCGGCTCTCTAGTTTCCTCTGACCCCAGCATAACCAGGGCAGTATATCCATGTAATGCTCTGGACAACAGAATTATCCAGTAAACCCACCATTCTTTTCTTAGCATGAACTTTTATATCTTGCGCAGCATGCTTTGAGAGTCTGTGAGTATTACCGAGTGTGTTGATGTATCAGTTATCAACTAATTAAGAGCTGATGTAACTCCCTCTATATCCATCCTCATGCTCGATGTGACAGTAGAATATGCTGAAGATTTCTCAACCAACTTCACGCCGTTTCTGTAGACAACAAAACCCCAATCGCTTTTATTTGTATTTCTGTTAACGTTCCGTGTATATCCATCCACCTGTGTCTGTGACAAAATTAGTAGGCCGAGGACAAAAGTCGATAGATTAGAAAAAGTCTAAAATGAGACAATGAGAGAGTACTGGGGAATACACCCATCTCTGCTATGAGATTTCTACTTCATCTCCCCAGCATTAGAGTGTGACATCAGGTACAGTGAAAGGTACAGTGTTTGACTGCGGTTACGAGTGACTTTTGTTGTAAAACTTCTATAGGTTATCTATTGATCCAGAAATTTCTCTTGTATTTCTCTGTCTCTTCTCCACCCCCTTCCTCTTTCCTGTGGTTACGAAATATTCATGTTTTGCTTATCTGACCACATGCCCATATCTCTTTTAGACAGAAAGAGATAGAGAGAGAGAGAGAGAGAGATAGATAGAGAGATAGAAACAAGATGCAAAAAGGCAAATGATGTGACATACCAGCTGTCATCTTTGCTATTGCACCCAAAATTCAACATCGAAATAAAGAAACTATATACTCATCACACACGAGGACCATCTCCAGAAAACTATTCTACCCCTGACGATGAAAGGCAACAAAAGTTTAGCAAATACAAGGATATAGTAAAGAAATAAATTATTAAGAGCATCTTTATACCGACACTATGTTACCAGTGCCAGACTTTGTAACAGGCATCTATATATAAGAGAAAGAATATAACTTGCGAAATGAAAAATCCTAGGAAGGCTATTGGAGTCACCATACTTGACAAATGCGCAGTGAGAACATCAGAAAGATAATAGGTATCACATCATTCATCGAATATATAGGAAAACAACCCGATACAATGGTTTAGGCATCTTAGGAGAATGAATGATCAACTTCCCATAAGAGCTTTTAACAAGATGGAATGAGGATACTGAGCCAAGGGAAGAGCTAGGAAAAGATGTATAGATAACATAAGTCCATCCAGATAAACATAACTAGACCTCAACCAGAACAATACACCTGGTTGTGGAACGCAGATTACATTTACTTCACAAACCCTTATGTTCAACGGCAAGTGTGGAAGCTACAATACCACCACCTGTTCATTATTGACACCACTATCTTGTAGTAGGAACACAAGCCGTCTCTCTTCTCCATGGTCCAGCATACGATAAAATAAATCTAACTTTCACAAACTTTCTATTTTGACAATAGACAATAAACATCATATGCCCTACAATTTTTGACTGACGACTTCTATATTTTGCTATAACATGTCTTTTTACTACAGGATCTCTTATAATTTCTACATTATCTTTCTTGGCTGTCCAGAAAATTCTCATTATTTATTATCAAAAGCCACCTCTCAGTTGCTTTCAGCTCACCTTGATATCTTTTGTATACAGTCATACTTCACCTACATACAGAAGAATCGCTTCAATATAACATCCAATTATCGAATACGTGTATGCATGGATACTAGTCCATTGCATCGAATGTTTCTTATTTTTTGAAATGATTATTTGGCATGTGCTGATTTGAATTGTGAGTTACAAAGATATTGTATAAGTAAAAATAGAATTATGCTATGAAGCAAACACACACACGCACACACACGTACAAACATATATATATATATATATATATATATATATATATATATATATATATATATATATATATATATATATATATATATATATATATATATATATATATATATATATATCAGTAACAGAAGGTTCTGTCAGATACATAAAAACAATGATATTCTGTTCTCTGGCGCCAGGACCAGGTTCCTATATCAATAGCTTTCTTTTCTCTTTGCGCGTAATGCATCAGTAACTGATACCAACGTATAGCGGTGACCAGGAGGGATTCACTATCTGTAGCCGTTTATTAACTTCTATGATATACCAGTTTGACTCCTACTGACAGTAGTACATTCATTCGATATGATAAACATAGAAGGTCCAACTCTAGCCACTCTAGCATAACACAATAGTTAATTTACAACATTGACGATTATGACATCAAAACGCTACACAGCTTACAACTTGGTATCTACAAACTCGACCTGGTTGTAACTACACGCAACAACAGTTATTTTATTACTCGTAATATTGGAGATTGTGACATCTATAAGCTCTCAATTCATATAATGAACATCCACAGACCCGATCGTCTCTCAGCGTCAAATATGAATAATGAATATCTATGATACTTTACGAAGACAATATGTGGTATATCTGTACACTCTGTTAACTGACACCACTATCTTGTAGTAGGAACACAAGCCGTCTCTCTTCTCCATGGTCCAGCATACTATAAAATAAATCTAACTTTCACAAACCATCAGTGGTTAGTAGTATATGGTAAGCATAATGAGGAGTGGATAAGGGTGATAAGGGGTGATAAGTGTGATAAGGTCCCAAATCAAATATGGTGAGTGGGTCGCGTCCTGTCGCGGGTGGGGTCACGATATCGGCGCTGTCTCACGAAAGTGGGTGGAACGGGTCCAGACAACTGGAAAAGGGTGGTAGTGGCATTTTTCCTTTAGTTTTCGTGATAAAGAAAATGTCAGTGGAAAGTTACACCGAATGAGGTCACCATAATCAGGTCACACGGTGGGGGGGGGGGGGCATATATACCTCTACCACATTTTGATTTAGGTCAAACCGTTCGAAGCCATAACACTGAGGCTTGTGTTTAACATTCATATTCTGACCAGAAAAATACCATAAAACTTTAGCTTACAAGGTCGATTAGCCATCTGTTAGGGCACGGAAACTTACACCGAACGAGGTCACGCGGCCGGTTACAGCCATACCACTACCCCATTTAGATATGGGTTAAATAGTTCGAAGACATAACACTGTTGTATATGGCGCTTGTGTTTAAAATTCAAATTCTGATCAGAAGAACACCATAAACATTAGGTTACAAAGTCGATTAGCCATCTGTTGGGGCACGGAAACTTACACCGAATGATGTCAGCAATAACCCAGTCACAGTGTCAGGTTCATCCATAACACTACCATATTTAGATCTGGTTCAAACTGTGCGATGACATAACACAGACGCGTACTTTTCCGCAAAGAAAATGAACATGGAAACTTAGCACGAATAAGGTCAACATAACCTGGTTACGCGGCCGTGTCCGCCATACCACTATCATATTTAGATCTAGTGTAATCCCTTCTAAGACATACCACTGATGTAAAGGACGCTTGTGTTTAACATGCAAATTCTGATCAGAAAAAATACCATAAACATTAGGAAACAAAGTCGATTAGCTATCAGTTAGCCCACGGCATATTTCAGTATATGATCATTAGCGTACTGTATGATAGAGACAGTCCAACATGAAAAATTAATCAAATGTCTTCAAGAAATAGGCATAGATGGAAAAGACATCAGGCTGATTAGAAATATATATTGGGAACAAACTGCATCAATAAGGTGTGAAAAAAGCTACTCACCGTACATAGAAATAAGACAAGGATGCATTTTATCACCAAGCCTATTTAATATCTACACAGAGAATATCTTTAAAAATATAGAAGAAATACCAGGACTCAAGATCAATGGGAAAATAATAAACACCATTAGATATGCAGATGACACTGTTCTTTTGGCAGAAAGTGAACATGAACTACAAAGACTAGTAGATCAAGTCAATAAATCAAGTAATGAATATGGACTGGATATAAACATTCAAAAAACAAAAACCATGATAATCAGCAAAAACACAGAAGAACAGGAGGTAAACATAAACATACAGGGAGAGAAACTACAACAAGTAAAACAGTATCAATATCTTGGACACATAGTCACAAATGATGGCAGATGTGAAACAGAAGTTAAAAGGAGAATAGGAATGGCTAAAAGTACCTTCAATGACATGAGGAAATTATTAATATCTAAACAAATTACAAACAAGTTAAAAATGAGAATTATAAAATGCTACATCTATTCCATATTAATGTATGGCTCAGAAACATGGACATTAAATAAACAATTAGAAGACAAAATTTATGCCTTTGAGATGTGGGTATATAGAAGAATAGGGAGAACATCATGGAAATAGAAGAAAACAAATAAAGAGGTGCTAAAAACACTTAATATGAAGAAAGAACTACTAAGAGAAATAAAGATCAGGCAAATAAAATACTTTGGACACATTAAAAGACATGACACCCTATTGAAGACCTTACTTGAGGGTAAAGTCAAAGGGAAGCGAGCAAGAGGTAGGCAGAGATACAAGTGGGAGAGTAACATTACACGATGGACAGGTTACAGTCTAGCAGAGTGCACCACCAAGACAAGAGACAGGAGATGTTGGAGATACGTTGCAGCCAACCTTCGTTGCGGAGACGGCACTTGCTGATGATGATGATAGAGAAGCGTGCTTTTCCACAAAGAAAACGACACTGGAAACTTAGCACGAATGAGGTCAGCATAATTCGAACACGCAAACAAAATATAAAGGCGAACACCCTTTATCTATCTTAGCTGTCTCTGTCTGTATATAACCGCTATAAACATGTTCGATGTCCGAATGAAGGGATTTCGTTTCGTGATCATGCTATATTACTATTAATGATATTAATATACTGATGCAAATGATATTTAAATTATACGTTTAAATATCAAACAGTATTTTACAACATATTTCCGAATCTATAAAATAGTTTTGAACAAGAAAAAACCAATCCCTGTATACATATTACACTCCAGCGATAAGCCACAGATAGAGCATGACGGTTTAATGACGGGGGTTGAGACCGTGAGCGCGAGTCAATCGATAATCACCAAGCATGACGGCTTGACCACTGCATAAAAGGTATTAGATTAACTCAGGCAAGAGAAAAATAATCCGGGATAAATATATGAAACATATATATAGCTTTCCTCCACTTATGTCGGTGGGGATGAGTTTGGTGAGTATTAACATGTTATGATCGGATCGGAAATTGATTTATCTCAATATCTTTTATATAAGACGAACCAATTTTAAACCATATGTGAAAGAACACACAATGTTCAGAGCATAAAACTGACAGATGCTATATAATTACAGTCACGGAAACTAGCCAGATCAGTGTAATTAACGCATGGCTTGGCTGCTATGGTGGTGGTAATAAAAATCCTGTCTAGGTCAAACCATTCGAACACATACCACTGATGCATATGACGCTTGTGTTTAAAATGCAAATTCTGATCAGAAAAACACAATAAATCTTAGGTTACAAGCTCGATTAGCCATCTGTTAGGACACGGCAACTTACACCGAATGATATCACCATAACCCGGTCACACAGTAGGGTTCATCCATATCACTGCCATCCTTAGCTCTGTTTCATTGTGATGAAACTCAAAATATGTTCCGAAAGAGATCTTAAATCATTAGGTTACAATGTTAATTAGCCACCTGTTAACTCACAACATATTTAAATATATGATCATTAGCGTACTGTATGATACAGAAGCGTTCTTTTCCACTAAGAAAACGGCCATAGAAACTTAGCACGAATGAGGTCAGCATACCAGATCACGCAAACAATATATGTAGGCGAATATACTTTATCTACCTTAGCTGTCACAACACTTTCACAACTAGATAAATCACTTTTAACACTTGTCCACATGCACAAAGATACTTTTTGTATCTTTTCTGTACTTGTGGGTACGAGTTTCATCAGTTTTACAACGCAACAGACACTATTTAAGTAAACCACTCTAACATTCGTTGTTAACACCATTCCGACTAAAAACCCATGATGCAGGACTATCTTACTATAAACCACCAACACATTTCTTACCACTAAATACAGATAAAATATAAGAGGGCTGGTTGGTGGTTATGGTTTGCATATATTTTGCCGTTATAGACAAATATATACACAGGTAAACACAGCAATATATAGGAAAAGACAATCATATATAATAAAACACGTACAAATACGGAAAATACAGACATACACATACAGATTTAACAATACACGTTGTCGCATAATGGTTTTATTGAAGCATTCGACCTACATACATAACATATTTAATAAGGGGCATATGTTGGAATCACCCTCTACTATCTATAAGAACACCCACAATTGATTACGACGGTTGTCTAATCAGTCAACCTAACGGATGGTCGTTTATAAAATATAAGTGGAAAGAAGTTCCTACAATGTTCGTCAGCTGATATTTGGTATTTGGCCTTTTATTCTGGGCCACATCCATAGGGTCAGATTCGTTAACGGTCTGAGCAAAGAGGTCAAAGTCGCTTCTATTGTTTATCACCGCTCGGTACTCTAAAACACCAGAATTGTTTACTGAGCCGTTAACAAATCTTGGTTGTAATGGCTCTGGATTTCGTAATATCAAATGTTTGGAAAAGTTCACTTTGAATCTCTTAGTTTGCATAAAACTAAAATTATCCTAAAAATGTTTTGTGTTGTAGGTGTGTGATACCTAGGGTGGGTGCACATACACCGAGCCTCACGTGCTAGACGAGCGCGGAGCCTCTCAGCGTGCCATCCAGCCAGTCGTCGCACACGTTCGAGGATGTAGCGTTTGATATACGGTATTACTAGTAACACTAGGTCCTCATGGGCAATATCCGTAGTTAGAACGGACGATAACTGGTGTTCTATCCGGTCTTCCTGAGGTAGGAGACAGGAATGGGCCTGATGATTCGGCTGCTCCGTCAGGCAACCCATACAATGTCGATGGCAATCCTCAGTCAGAGAAAGCCACACACTCTCAATAATGACTCGGGTGGATCTGGTCTGTAATAGAAGTAATAAAAAAGAGTGTGTTACACCGGTTGAATAAAATAGCCGGGTGGGGCACTTGCGACATCTGTAATTCTGTCGCCTGAATAAAACGCACTGTCTTTTTTCGTTCATACAGGGGCACATAGAGCTGTGATTCCGTGGTCTTTACTCTGAGCAATAGGTTTACCTCAGCGTAGAACTAAATAATACCAGAGGAAATATTTGTGTATATTAACCAACAAATAATGTAGAAACCTAAATATAAAGCACACAGGTGTTTTATTTTGTTGTTTGTTTTTCCCATCAGCTGCATGCTTCCGATCGGTGGACCTAAGTAACACCAGAGGAAATATTTGTGTATATTAACCAACAAATAATGTAGAAACCTAACATATAATGTACACAGGCACTTTATTTCTACAACGTGTCAACTCAAATAGAGAACTTATTAACGGTATTAAAAGACGCCAAACACAGTTCTGGTGATGTCATGAGAAGTGGTGAGGTGGAGAACAGCGTAACAACACGAAATTTCCCGATAAGAGAGTCAGACGAAGATCACCTGAGAAAAGATTGAATGGCTTGAATCCGAGACATGATGCACAGCCATAAAAAATTATATTTAAAAGTATAACAAACAGAGCCCTGTGGAGAGCCATGATCGTCTACGTCGGTCGGGGTGGTACCAATGAATTAATTACATAAAACACATGACCCATGTTTGACAACAAACCAGAACACTTTCAAGTGGGGTATATGTCTATGTATCACGAGGTTTATTCGCACTAATCATAAGCGGATGTTTAGCAGACAAGGTAACTTTAAGACCATAGGGTTCTATTGTCGCGACAACAGGGCACGCCCACAAAACAACAATTCTAGCACACACAACAAACGACAACACATTATCTGACAAACAGTATGAACAAACTTTAATAACACACATTACCGTGGGTTGTTAGTTTACCTGTGTGTTAAATACACACACACACACACACACATATATATATATATATATAACGCTTGTGCGCTTCTCGTGGTGAATATATATGGTTGTATAAAGCTAGCTTAATATAAACCAACAACCCACGATAATGTGTGTTATTAACCCAACCCTCTACTCTCAAGTGAAGTCCTGAAACATCCTATTTCATTTTGAAAGATAGCACAACCCTTTTATGAGTCCAAGCTGCCCATTCGTCTAACTCTAGCATATCTGTTTACACTGTCTCGATACAGAATGCCATCTCATATCAATTGATTCTAGGACGGCACTTCCACCACTTCCCCGTCAAATCAGGAAGGTTTCTAGATGTGTCACGATTCGTCTAATTCATTCTCTGGTACTTCAGAGAGCGGTTCCTACTAGTTAATCTTCAAAATAACTAGCAGATCGGCAATCTAGCTCAGTCTAATTTTCTACCGACCTACTTCAAAGATATTAGACAATTTGACAACCTCGCACGGCAAGGAAACAACAACGACTTTGATACATAATACTGTGGACAGAAAGCTGTGGAGGGCCATGACCGCCTACGCCAGCCGGCATGGCACCTGATGATGATAACTTCAAAATCTGATACTTAGTCATTTCTCTCATATCGAGATTTTAACGTCCAGATTTTACCGTCCAGATTTTACCGTCCAGATTTCACGCACCTGACATTTTACAGTCGATCTGTTAGCAAACTAGGTAACTGACAACCCAATGGGGCGATAACGAATAGCTCTCGACTAGCTAAATGTGTTCCACTATTGCCATTGTGGACTGATTTCTTTTTACACCTCATCATCATCATATGCCGTCTCCGCAACGAGGTTGGCTGCAACGGATTTCTGACATCCCCTGTCTCTTTTCTTGGTGGCACGCTCTGCTAGGACTGTAACCTGTCCATCGTGTGATGTTACTTTCCCACTTGCATCTCTGCCTACCTCTTACTCGCCTCCCTTTGACCTTACCCTCAAGATAGGTCTTCAATAGGGTGTCATGTCCTTTTAATGTCTCCAAAACATTTTATTGGCCTGATCTTTATTTCTCTTAGTAGTTCTTTCTCATATTAAGTATTTATTTGTTTTCTTCCCTTTCCATGATGTTCTCCCTATTCTTCAATATGTCCAACATCTCAAAGGCATCAATTATGTCTTGTAATTGTTTATATAGTGTCCATGTTTCTGAGCCATACATTAATATAGAATAGATGTAGCACTTTAATTCTCATTTTAACTTTTTTTGTAATTTGTTTAGATGTTAATATTTTCCCTATGTCACTGAAGGTACTTTTAGCCATTCCTATTCTCCGTTTAACTTCTGTTTCACTTCTGCCATCATTTGGGACTATGTGTCAAGCTATTGATAATTTTACACCTACTCACTAGGTCAATCTCCTATTACGTCATGTGACTATCACAACCCAATTATCTGTTCGTTTCGTGAAATTAAATCTGGACTTTCAACTAGTCTATACGGTCGGCGGTATTATTTTATGTGATCGCCCCAATAGACCTGTTTAAACTTCTGTGATAGTCGCACCCGTTTTCATTTTCCATTCAGGAATATCTTTCAAAGAGAAAACGGCAAGACTATGATAAAGTAATTTCCACCAATTTTCTCATAATCTGGAAATCTCAGCAGGATCGTGCTACGAAACATGTGCGGGTTTAGTTTCTAGCACCAAATAGCAAGATCTCTCCCCTTTCTGTATAATGGAAATTTTCAGGGAACAGTAGACACTGGCACATATATAAATACATTACAATAGGAACTGAAATTTGCAAAATATTAACATTTGAAATTAAATGCTATGGAAAGATCTTAAGATTACTTCTGGACAGAAAAAAAGGATCCTGCACAGTTATGTGAAATATTATTGCCAGAACGTATCCTTCCTTATAAATATCCTAAAATCCCCGTGGTTTCCGTTAAGTTGTACCGCTTCCTCTAGATACTTGTGCATGCATTCCTGAATATCTCTTGTCCAAACGACGTTTTGGTAGGCCTCTGCTACCTTTTATCTCTATCGCCCCATCCAACAACACTCTTTCCATGCCATCGTGTCTCCTCATATTACCGAAAAAAAACCTAACGTCCTTCTTAATATGGTGTTTAAAAAGCCAGCCTTCTTTAATGTTGATTTTTCTAGCACGTCTTCGTTGGTCTTTCTGTCTGTCAATGTTATTCTCAGACTCTTCTATAGCACTTTATTTCACGATTTGCTCAGCCACAGTCGACGCAAGGGAATGTCGTGTCGTTGGGTTGTTGCTACTTACACCTCCATTTTAGTTCTTCCGCTCTAATTGTTATTGAATTCTCAAAATCTTAACACGTTTACGTAGGATAGTTTTCCATGCCTGACAATCTTTCTCCAGATGTTACCTTTTTCAGGCCTAATTACAAAAGCATCCATATATGTTTTGTAGAAATCTTTGTATGGCAACTTTTGCCTGCCTCCTTTACATGCATCATGTTATCGCTCCGTATATAGTGAGCCTATCAATTGGTTTTTTTTTAATATGCGGCTGTTACTCATCCTGAATGTGGCTAAGTAACTTGAGTCTTCTGCGACCAATCGCGGACATTATTGTTAGAATTTTATCCCAACGGGGGATTTCGGTGTCTGCAATTTTGTCTTGCCACCTGATGTTCATAATTTTATGGAAACAGCGTAAGTAAAATCTGTTTAACCTTTGTTCTTGCCTCTAGTAATGTGTCCATATTTCATACCCGAAGAGAAGGAAGTATATATATATATATAGGGAGAAAGAGAGAGAAAGAGAGCGATATGTTCGTGGATCAAGTCTGATGAACTTGGAGAAAAGTCATTGGTAATGGTTTCCTTGTTATTAATTATGATATACGGTCACACCTCGCTAATTATTTACATACATTAAAAGTAGTAATGCTACTTACTACAATGCTATTTGACTAATTGCTACAATAATACAATGATTGTATGTATATATATATATATATATATATATATATAATATATATATATATATATATATATATCCCCATCAAGGCCAGCACCGTGCCGTGGTGATGGGGGCTTAGTTCAGCCATCAGGGGCTGGAAACTAAGACTGGTCGGGCAGTCCCATTCGAGCAGGACCATAGTCCTGCCCAAGCAAGCAGAGTGCTGAAGACGGAGGCATCCAGCCAAAAGGAGCACAGATAATCAGGATGCCACGCACAAAACACAATGGAAACATGTCTACATCTATAAATAGTTATGGTGCCTGCCCTGTGGCGGACGTTCAGGCAGGGACGGTGCCGGGCCCTATACCTCGAAAGGGCTCAACCTCAGTTACTGAAAGTCCTTCTCAATTGCCTCGAGGAGCCAGGAGGCAAGGAAATAGAGCTACTGG